>OY740766.1:69080590-69165590 GCA_963513935.1 Aphrophora alni
CTTATTACATTCTCGCATGTACTTGAGATGAGAAAAGTTTGTCTAAAACCAATTTTTTAATTAACGAAAATTAAGATACTCCAGTAGTTTCACAAATACAACCCATTCCTAGTTTTTTTTCTCGAAATTTCATAACCGATTTTGAGGCAACGGACCTTTTAGGATGTCAATTATCATTAGTATTTGATAATTTTTTTTACCGTATGGCGAGCTGTCCGCTCACACTACCATTTTGTATGAATAACTTGGTACTGTGATTTTGGAAAGTGACCCAACGACCCACATTCGATTGTCACGCAAATTCTAATTGCGTGACCAAATTAGATCCATAAATCAATTTAAACTGTAATTATAATATTTTTGTCCACAATAGCCAAACTCTTGAAGGTAACTAATTAATTATTACTAGATAACCTTACAAGACAAGACAATATCAAGCCGGTACTAATTATCTTGTCACTTGGACAACTATTAATTATTAACTGATGCTAACAGACACTTCCCTCATATTAGGTACGCCCAGCCGCATATTGTAATTTACCAAACTTTACAAATTATTAATCTAAGTCGCACTGCAACAAAACATATATATATATATATATATATATATATATATATATATATATATATATATATATATATATATTGTTACATGAACAGACACAGATGAAGTGTCTTCTTGTTTCTCCCCCTCTTTTAGTCAATCTAACGTCAATTTCAATCTCCGAGGTTGTAGTTTTTTATCATAATTTGTCTGTGTGGTAAACGAATTGACAAGCCTGGGACACGATTGCAGCCTGACTTTCTATAGGACGATTTTTTTAAATATTTATATTGAAGGGGCAACTCAATAGAACTCCCGAACTGACATTTGTGGGAAGAATGCGGGACAAGGAATCGTTCTTTAAGAAATACACTATAGTATAATTTGACCAAACCTTTAAGAGTAATCATTAGAATAGCCTGGAGAAACGACTAATATTATGTGTAAATACAAAATTTGACTGATAAAAACAGACTGGCATCTATCATAATGTCATTAGGCTTAAAACCCGATATTTCTATTGTAATCTCGATAGGAACTATTTTTACCAATCCAAAACTTTCTCTAAGTTTGTGAGAAAGTAACATTAAATCATTATTTATTTTAACTCATAACTATAACGTCTTTATTCCTACACGTGTAATACTCTTTTAGAGATCTATGTACGTGTTTATAATTTGACATAGATAGATAACATCAAAAGTCAACTAGATGGGACGCAACAATATGTAAGATTTTGATTATTAATATGTTTTAATATCATGGACTAAATAACTCATGAATGTATTATTTCATAGATGGTAAAGGAAATCGCATTTTAGATTACGGAGTTCATATTTCAAATATAGCTGAAATAACTGTTCAATTTATAATATACTTCGTTAAATTATAGGTGTAAATATAATTAGAAATTTCAAAATGGCCGACGTTATATAGTTGCGTCTTACACTTGAATATAATATTATGTAAATAAGATAACCGTAAGTAAATTATTGTATTTGATATGTGTTTGTGAATATTCTCTCCCAGGATTGAATTTCAAACCCCCCCCACACACTAACACCTGAATTGTTTAAACCTAACCTTCAGTTGTCCGAGGTAAGATTAATGAGACGATTTAATTAGCGAAGCTGTAAACCTAACTTGAGGGCGATTGTACTATTTGTTGGCAGGTGGCTTTAGACAGGTCGGAATTAATTACAAATTTACTAAATGTATTATGTTAGAGCATTAATTGTAAATTTAATGGCCAATAATAATAATAAAATTTGAATGAAATTATGTGTTTCTGTTCGTGTTGTTAAACAAATTTGCAAAGGTAAATAATTCAACGTTCAAATAAATGTAATTACATTTTGCAGCAAGGTATAATTGTTTACTTCCTTAATCGTTTTAATATTATATTTCAAACTCATTAATGATATTATGCAGTAAAAAACTTTTGCAATCTTATCGTAAACCTTTATCTGAACAATTTATTTACTGGGCTTTATTGCAGTTCTTGAAAAAATTCAAGCTCAAACTATCTTTAGTTGTAGTATATTTCATCTCTGAAAAGGCTATAAACTAAGCACCTTAATTTTATAATTGAATTAAATATGCTGTTGAGGTAATTTCATTCAAATTGGTATATGTTTAATAATATTATGATTTAATTCTAATACAAAATTATAACTATTACACTAATGATACGCTTAATTTCAATTACATAACACATCATGTTCCTAGAGGCTAGTCTTGGCAATTTTTCGTTTCACATCTTCGTACAATCAAATACTTATACAAATTTATGGATGACCTAACGGCTTTATTTGCATGTTACAATTCACATGAATCTTTAAAGCTTATGGCTTTGTCAATTTACGTCATTTCCCCGTATTTTTTTATTACTTGATCTAGTTGTGCATTATCAATCCTGTATAATAGAATTCGACAAAGAGATTTTTTTTACGTATATTTTTTAAGCGCATCTAAGCTTTATAATGTTCACTTCTAAAGCAGTATTCATAGGGTTTTATTATTGTGCTTGTGTCTATGCACTATGAACCCCATTTTTTCAGATTTCGACTATTTTATACAACTCTTTTTAGACATGATGCAGTTATGGCATAATTAAACAAGGTTTAAAATTAGAATGATTCATGTTTTATTCTCATCTTTTATCAATAATAGCAGGTTTTAAATTTAACAAATATTTAAGAAAAGGGGTGATTATCATAGTTCATAGATACATGATTTTCATGGATACATATTTGAAAATTATGTGAGTAAAATAATTTATTTTGTTTTTAATTTCGTGCAATTTAACGAAACGGTATCTTTGAGTTTAGAAACGCTGAGTACTATTTTATAACTATTTTTGTCAAAAAAAAAAAAAATCATAATAATTATTAAAGTAGTAACCACAGTCTTGTTATATATAATAATAATAATAATACACTCTATGCAATCATCATAGTTTGTAGGCTAGTTTATTGAAATAAATTTGTTGTGTTTAAGTTGTCGAAGATTATAATGCGTCTACCATATCTGATATTTGAAATAAAATTTTAATTAAAGTTTATTAAAATGAAAACGATGTTAAATAGTTTATGGTTTCTATATAGTTAAGAAAAAAAATTCGATACCAGTGGGATTTTTGATATTTTACCTGCTTCCCTGTCTTCATTAGTCCAACGGGCTACGGTTCAGACATTATATATACTGTATATATATATATATATATATATATATATATATATATATATATATATATATATATATATATATATATATATATATATAGGATGTCCAGTAATTACGAGATCAAACTTCACCAGGTGATTTTTGAAGTCGAAATATACAAGAAATTTCTAATAAAGCATAGTCCTATCTCGCTTAGTTTTCCGTCTGTTTGTGTTTTTTACAAAAACATTTTTATCTTCGAAGTCGATAAATATATATACCTAAAACTTTACATACCTGTTCGTATAACAAAGACTAATATTTAAAAACATGTTTAAATAATTATCACTTCCGGTTTTAAAATGGCGGCCATACTAAGTTTTCCAAGCTTAATAACTCAAAGCCCTTAAATTGTATAGTAAATACACAAGTGTAACAAAACATGGCGAAGTTTTTTATGAACATTTTAAGACCAAGTTTGTTGTACTAAGATAAATAATAACGGAGAAATTAAAGTTATCCTGAGCACACTCCTTTATTTACATTTAACACACTAATAAAGTTGATATTGATGATTTTATAAAAGGAATCAGTGCTATTACTACTTTTTACGTCTGAAATAATCATCTATTTCTGGCAATTTCTGTATTTTACTGTAAAATATTTAAAACTTTTAAAGCTTATACATTGGAAGTGTCCCAAGGATGATTGCGTTATGATCATTTTTTTTTCTCGGAAGGAAACCTCACTTAATATGGTTTATGAGTTCATCACTCCTTTTCTTTTTGTACATCGGTTCAATGCGGGTTGCATAGCTATCAAATAGAAGGGTAGTAGTAGGGGCTTGTGATAACATACCTATATCTGCGGTCTTACATAGAGAACTGAATCTGGACAGTAGTGTATTTTAGCAGAGTTCTACATAGTATCATGTACAGTTATTATACCCCCAAATGGAGTTTTATTTTATTTTGGAAGGTTCAAGTAACCCTGGAAATACCTGTGCATTTACTATAAAATTTAAGGGTTTTGAGTTATAAGCTTAGAAAATTTAGTATGGTCGCCATTTTGAAACTGAAAGTGATAATTATTTAAACATTTTATTAAATATTGGTCTTTGGTATACTAACAGGTATGCGAAGTTTTAAGTTTATACTTTTAACTGTATGAAAGTATAACTTTATCTTTATGTATGAAAGTATAAATTTATCTTTAACTTCAAAGATAAATATGTTTTATTAAAAAACACAAACAGAAATACGGAATAATAAACGAGATAGTACTATTCTTTATTAGACATTTCTTGTATATTTTGACTTGAAAAAACATCTGGTGAAGTTTGGTCCCGTAATTACTGGACACCCTGTATATATATATATATATATATATATATATATATATATATATATATATATATATAAGAAATTTTAAAATAATTCTACAAATACTAAAGATGGTTAGAAGGAATTCTAGTTGGGTGAGTAGGTGTATACATTATTTGTGTAATCGACAATATTGTGGGTGCTACCTTTTTTTTCTTTTTTCATTTGTTTTTGTAGTGCTTTGAAAATGTTTAGTTCTATTTCCCAATCATACATAATTATTACAATGTCAACAAAATAATCGTTATAAATTACACATTATTTAAATATATTAAATCGTCTACAACTCTCTAGGTTTGTTGCACAAACCTTGATAAACTTTGAGGGGAGATTTATTTTAGATCACCAACAAATATGATTGGAGATATATTATTTTTTGTTGCACAATTGACAATCAAACTGTCATCAGGGATTAAACTCTGATGAAGTCTGGTCGACTAATATTCTGCAATCAGAACGGAGATCAATACAAACAAATTAAAGAGAAATATCTGTTTATAATTAATGCCAAGTATATAAATCTGTATAACAGACTTTGAGAACTATTTATGTTTGGTTTCTGATTTTTTTTAAAACAGCTATTTTATTGTAGCTTTTTTGTAATAGGTTCGTTGATAATGATAAAACATGTACTATGAGGAACGTGTTTTATTTATTTATTTCGAAAAGATTATACAACGTTTGCGCCAATTCATTATGGAAGCTTAAATATATATTTTTTAATACAACAAAAAAATTAATTGGCCCATATCTCCAAAAAACATTTTTCATATTAAAAATTAGTAATAATTCTTAAATATCTTTAAAAATTAGCTTTAATATAAAACCATTAGAACCAGTTTTTAGAGTGTTTATTTGTTGTACGAAACTTAATTAGAGTACTTAAAACTCTAATGATAAAGAATAACATTTTATTCAGTTATACAACCTGTTTAAAAAATGTATAATAAGGTCAAAATGAAGCTTGTTACAAATTTTAGTAAGAGAAATAAGTGGAACAAACCATTTAACTTAAATCAAACACTTTCCCTTAAATCTTAATAATTATTATTTTAAAGATTAAATATTAGTTGCTGGGATTAAAAATTATTTCCCCAATGTTACCAAATCATTTCTCTCATGAAATTTATAATCAATTAATCGGAACTATTGATTATAAATTTTGGTTCATGCAACCCATCAATTATTTGATTATATATCTAACTGATCTTGGATTTTTTTTGATTGAAGATTAAGCCCTATAGTAATTGTCGATTGTGCAACTGGCTGATTGTGTTTTAGTATCCAAGTTGCACATACGAACAGAATATAATTACATACTATCCGTCTTACTATTTATTACCTTTTTATGTTTGTGTGTTACTGTGAACAATGTGTATTGAATGTATTTATATACATGTTGTTTTAATGTATTGAATATATGCTAAGAGCTGTCTTTTAACGGGGATGAGAAATATGCTTCGAGGCGCTTCGTAAATCAAGGATTAACGAAGACACAAGAAGGCGCTGAAAAAATATTGATATTATTCATTAAAAAAACAAAATTACATAAGAAAAATCAAAACAAACTATTCTCCTCTCATTATTTAGAAGAATTAATTATTCAAACTCCTGATTTGTTTCTATTTGTGAATGTGTTTAGCACTACTCAAGCTTACAACAAATAATAATAATAATAGTTCATTGTTTTAATTTAATTTGATGTTAAATTAAATTGTTCCTAAAATCCTATTACCTGAAAATGTCTAGCGATTATGCGCCATGGACGCATACACTAAAATCAGTAATTTAAAGTAACGTAATGTAAAAATAAAATAAAATATATTCTATTCTGATAAATTTAATTGTCATTACAAATAAACCAACTGTGAAACAATCAGCCATCTAAAATACACAAATAAAAACTCCTTCAAACAACGGGTTGAAATAAGCAGCTAGTTTCTTCCATAAGTGCAAATAATGTTATCATATTTTAGAACTGTCAAATGCAGAAAATCGTAAAGAATTATTGAAATCTTAGATACAAGTTCATTAATGTAGGGGAAGTTCATTAGTTTTGTCATGCTTTTTTTTCACAAATTATATTATTTTGTATTGTTTTACTTAATGTGAGATTGATAAATTCCAACTAGCATGTAATACAACAATCTGCAGTGAAATATTTTATCGCGAGGAAGGTTTATCGAATAATGTAATTTTTCTTTAGGGTTTATGCAAGTAAGAATTAGAAGATTGGGGGTCTGTCCCTTTGACCGATAGGTACATGAAAACAAGCTTTTGAAGCACCGATTTAAACAATTACTTATTACCTAGCCTAACTATGAACTGTGTGAACAATTCATTCAAACATTGTAATAATGAGAAGAACTTCTGTAACTCTAAATTCTAAATGTATTTACCCAGTTATCCTAGAAAATTGACATTGCCCGTGACTTTACAACATATTTAATACGTATTAATTTCTTCAAAACTAAATGTCAAGGTACCTGTTTGTTGCATTTTATGCATAATTAAATTTATTCATTTGGAACTAATAATACTTTGTTTAAACTCGTTCATACTTAATTAAGGTTCTCCTTTAGAAGAGTTTTACCTTAAGAATAATAATTAAATTATTTAACTGAAATTTGCTAAAAGTAGTTGGTGTTGGCGCTGCGGGAATCGCTGTAGTACTAATTGCAAGAATAATTAAATTATTCTTCCCTTGAGACCAGCAGAAACATGTATTCATTTCATAAAAGATCTTAAAATTCAACTGTTATTTAACTGTGAAATCATTTCAAAATAAAATAAACATTTTGATTTAATTAACATTGCAGGTCTTTTAATATTTAAAATAATTTTATTTGTGTTATAACTCTATTAGTTTAACAACCCTTGATCTTTGTTTACTTAAGATAATAAATCGTAAAAATATTTAATAGGTTTGTTAAAAATTTCATTTTTATTACCGAAAACTGTTAGATTTATTTTTATTCATTTTTTCCCCCCGAAAAATCTATTTGAGAAATTTGATTTGATTTAATAGATATGGATTTTCGCAGGAAGTTTTTTACCACTCTTTGTTCTAGCTTGTAAAAGTCTTTTAAAATTAAAAATCTCATTTTATCTGAACCCCCTGAATTTTTAACTGTTTTCACTCTTATTTTAGTCTGATCTTTAATTTGGATCCAAAAGTGGGTATTTTGTGTTTCTTGTAGTTTGTCTTTGAAGTAAATTATATCACATATCAAACAATACCGGAAGCCACAAACAGTATCTAATAGTATATCCCCTACATGTAAATCGAACTAAAATGGTAGTTAAAACACATTTCCAGAAATGTTCAGGACCATCTCACATTAAAAGATGTGCTAATATCTACTGAATAAATCCATACTTCAGCATGTTGTTATGTACACCAATACAGTAAATTATTTTAAAACATTAACTTATTTCATCTATAAGGTACATCACTGAAGCGATTTTTCATCTTCCATAGATTTGGTTTTACTGTACTACACTCTTTACTACACTATATGAAAATCAATGCTACAACTTATATTCAGTATGATTTCTAGGAAACATTATTATTCTAGTCTTTGCTTGCAACATATACTAATCCTTAATTCACGAATACACTTTAATTAACTAATTACGTTTCTGGTTTTAAATTATTGGTTAAGGATGTATTTTTTAAATTTTATTGGTATAGTTTATTCCAAGATTTTCAATCGTTTATGTGTTTAAAAAAATAATTCATAACATTTCAATAGTCAACTCTTGTTCCCAAGTAATAAATCTAAAACACTAGAAACATTAGAAGGACCAATAAAGCATAATAGTCTAGTATGTCTGTTGAAGCTTGAACAATCAAATTCGTAATAATGAAAACCACAAGTTAACAGAATTATACACGAAATATTAAACAGCAACTAGAACAGCACTTGTCAATATATAAATGGAAAATAATTGATGCCTTGGTATATAAAACTAAAAGACAAACCTCTCACATTCTATTAATAAAAAAAGAATTCAAAATAAAAATCCATCAACTATAAGTATGACTAGTGTAGACTACTCTTTCACAGACTAATTTTTTAAAGAGGGGACAAAAGTTTGTTAATTTTTTTAACGCGTTATGTAACTACTACATTGGCACGCCACCCCTTTTTGTTTAGTTATAAAATATATGGTCTCGGTTCAACTTTCTGTTCGTTATTTCTTGTTTTAATGTATCGTTCCCTTCACTTGTGGTTTTCCTATTCACTTTTGTATATAGTCTTAGTTGTTTTGACAGGTTAGGCATAGATTTATCCCTGGATTTCTAGGTTGGTAGTTTCCAATAGTTATTTTTAGTTTCCAATAGAGTTCTAGGGTCCATTGACCCTTTTCATGTTTTCCATGCTCTATAACATTACTTTGTATACACCTGAAAATGATGGTAAATGTCCAAAGAAACTGTACCATTAAAAAGACAGTTTAATATAAAAAAAATTTAATTTAGTAAATTACATTAAACTACTCAATAGATCCCGTTTTGAACAACAAAAATGGTAAATAGACTGTACTGTCACTCGTATACCATAATAATTATTATTAGCAATGCAGTTTTAGGTAGCTCCCTATGGATATAATTTACTTTCTTTAAAAAGTTCAACTACGTGACATTATATTTTGCAACAGAATGTGTTCCTATATCTTTGATTACTACCTCTTTAGAATTATGAACAACTATACTGGGTTAAAGTTATGAAACAATGATCCTATTTTATTTCTCTGAAGAAAGCTTTTTTTATCTAATATAATACTATTGCTTCGAAAAATTCAATAAAGAAAAATACTTTTATTATAGTATTAACAAATAAACAATATAAAAACGTTTTATGATGATTATAAATGCCAGGAAATACACGAGGAAAAGCGGGAAATCCTCTAACATTAAAAAAGATGAGGCATCTTTATACGTTATCACCCATATAATAGTAAACTATATACCCATATCATCCATCTGATTTTATTTCGTATGGTACTAAATAGAGTGACAGGGAAAGCCACAAGAAAGGCTTTAGGATACTGTATCGACTTTGTAGAAGACCAGTCCTCATGAATCAATATTTGTCAGATATAAGGGAGAAATAAAAGAGATTTTTTCTATATGGAATGATAGTTACTCTAAACATTAAACAAATATAATATTAAAGAAATAGAGCTAAGTGTTAGGGGGAAAAAACATAATTTTATATAGCACAATAATACAGCAGGTGGAGTAGCTACAATATCGTAAAAAGGGCAGCATGGTTTCCAAACAAAGAGACATAGAAAAAGAAGTGCTACAGACAATTACAAAAAAGAGAGTTTTAACAACAAATTAGGTCTATAAACAGATTCCAAAAACTCAGAAGACCAACTAAGTTGAGAATAAACTCTTGAGGAATATAAAAGTTAAATAGATAAATTCTACAATAATGACGATTTGATATTGAAATATTTTATGGAAGAACCAGGGGGGGGGGGGTAAATAGTTCTATTAGAGGCAAAGCACATAAGAGGTGTAGGGACAAATTCACTAGCCGATATGACATTCACAGCTAGTAAGATAATCTAATTTGAACATATATAATTACTGACAAGGCTAAATTTAACAGCCTGAAATATTATTTTCAATTTGAACTTTACGGGTGCAGATAAATCTCTAAGAATAAATGCATTGTTTAAAATACGTCTAATTATTCAAACACTTTAATCGGCTTCGTTAAAACGTATTCATATGCAAATTAAAGCAAATTTAAACAAGTTACTTGAACTGCGCACTTTATTCTCAGAATGAACAGACTTGGTAAATCGTCTTCATTGTTAAAGATATTTTATATTTCCCCCTCAATGATTTGTCATACTTGTTAGTATATGAATAAACTTGAATGTATAAAATTAAGTTAAATGAATGAAAGAAGCTCCCTTTGCTTACATATAGAAATTAGTTGTGTCATCATTTCACACAGAATACTTTTTGAAGATGTATCTTAATTTCATAAACATGATTCTTTATACTGTATTTATATTTACAAACGTAATAGAAATATCAAGAATCTATCAATATCAAGTGTTATATGTTGATATTTTTTACTTAATAAAAGTCTTTCATGAAAGAACTATAATTTGTATTCATCATTACTCATTTATTTAAAAGAGGAAAATTGATTGATACTGTGGTGTAACTAAAAATATTAATAATAACAATTATTATTATTGATACAACAGTCTTATTATTTTATATAACTTTATAGTATATTAAAACTATTAATGGCTTAACAGTAATAAAGTATTTTCTTCTTAAATAGACATTTGATTGCCCACCAAATCCATCCTTCTGGTTATTAAACTATAATTTCACGTATGGGCAGATTGCCCAGATTGGACCACATATCCACAGCTCTAACTACATGAATACCAACCAACCTTATTGCTCCGAGACGTTAAGTATAAAACAGACAGAAAATATAAACTTGGCAAACAAGCACCGTTTCGCACGAGCGGATACTTGAATACGGTAATTTGAAGTGTTTCTCTCGTTACCCATAAAACAAAACTAGTTCATATTCTATTTTAAGAATAGCTGATCTTTCCTTCGTATGCTTTATAAAAATAATTCATGCTTAGAACTGAACACGCCTCGAACCTAATTATGAGTTCCTCCGCATTAGCCCGGAATATTGACAAATTATTTGTACTAAAGTAACACGTATTTATGATGTAAGTAGAAACCATAATGAATTGAGTATCAGAAATAAATCACGTTATGTATACATATTATATAGGATGATTCAGTAGTATGGGTTATTTTAATGATACTGTAAATAATTAACAATGGATTTTTTTAAAAATCTGTAGTAAAAGAAAGTACGTGAAAATGAAATTGCTTTTCAAGAGTGTGTAGCTTTATTTCTTGAAAATTAAATCAGTCAGATTAACTTCCATTTAGTTCCAAGAATTTGGTAAGCCTTGTGTATTAATCACGCTTTGAAGCACATCCAATGGAATTTTAACAACTTCCCCAATTTATTGTTTATTTCCTCGATAGTTTTTAGTTGTGATGTCTAGAAAACATTTGTCTTTTGGTATCATATAGAATGAATTGTATTAAAAATATTTAATATGAGTACCTCTTCTTAAACGGTAGATATCCAAGTAAATTTGTCTACGACCATCTATATTTGCAACTGATTCTGTTATCCGAAATTGCAGGTTTTTTTTTTGGATTTACAGGAACACTTAAAACAAAAATATTTTTTCAACATAGCCCCCCCCACACACACACATCTGACGGCATTAAAACAGGATTTCGTGATAGCCAGGCTATCAATTTACCACGTCCAATTCGAGCTGTAAGTGCAAGATTTAATGAATTATATAATAATGATATTTTTTATGTGTAGTTAATATTATAAACTAAGTCAACTATAAACCTCCTACTTGTTATATTTTTTAAATTCACTTTATTTATAACTGTTATAATATATTACATTCTCATATATTATATGTAGTATAGAGACAGTTATATAGTGTAAGTTATCTAATGGATCAAACAAAAGTGTTTGATTTTTCCAGATAAAGTGGTTTTGGAATGACGTCTGTTGTCTGTCGTGTGTCTACAACCCGAATACGTGAACCGATTTTAAATAAATTTATTATGTGTAAATAATGAACATATCTGGGAAAATATTTTAATTTGTTTGGTAATTCAAAGTTTGAGAGTATAAGACAAAAACTAATTTAAAATTTGCTCAAAATCGGTCGTTTCGAAGTTAAATATTTTACACAATCTGTTATTTCATATATTAATTTTCAACAAAATATTTCCATAAAATTAAAATTGCTATCATATTTCCTAAATATGATTTTATGTATTTCAGATGATAATATAAACATTGTTTCAATTGTGAAAGTAATGAGTTTTTTCTACAAAATATTATAATTCTATTTTTTTAGAAACTTCCTCAATGCTGAGAAATCTTCAAATCAATATATGTACCAAAATAATATTACAAGTTGTGGCCGCCATCATGGTACTTGCATATCCACATCATACAGTAAAATATAATCAGAATCTCTAAATGCAATGCCTAAAAGGCGGGTTTTTTGTATCGCTTCGCTCGTGTAATTGTCTCGACCCAGACGGACCTCGTAACTGTTCATATTTAAAGAAGCCTCCACTTGCTACTACATTCGTGTTAGTGATTCGATCCTCCTGGATCTCCTAAACTATATGAATGTTACATTTTTTTGAGAAGTTAGGGCTAAAATTATGTGTTTAACAATAACTCGGCTATTTGTCATCATGTAGTGTTGGGGGTTGATATTATTACATACGATATTGAAATGTCTAAATTTGTATCTAATTTAGTGTGTTATATGTTGAATACGAGATATTAACATAAAGCTGTTTAAAATGGCCTTCATTTTGACATCCTGACTTACATTACAATTCTGTATGAATACTCTATAGTCCCTTTTCGTATATTAAGTACAAATTATAAATTTTGTATAATATTAGTATTATTCTCTATGGTGCCCCACTATCTGCATACATCAATTCCATCTTCCATCTTCCCTATCCCTGTCAGTGGGTCTGACTATATTAAGTATTGATATAAACTTTTTTATTTAATTAATTATACAACAACGTCATTAATACAGTCAGACAGACTGACAGTTGATTGGGGTCTTTTTTATTCCCCCCTCAAAATTTTCCGGTGTAACTTTTGACATTAGACCGGTGCCACTCAAATTTTGTCACTCCCCAACGGTCCTCATACTTTTGATATTAGACCTGTGTACCTCATACTTTTGCCATTTTTCAACGGGTGTCCCTTCTTACTTTTAACAGTTATTGAAAAGAAACGTCGAGACTTCGTGAAGAAATCTTTATAGAAACGGTTAAATATAAGCATCTGTAAGCCTCATATTAGAAACTAAAATTAGTGTACACATTTACGTTCCAAATAGACATTTCTTGTAATACTTAGTTCTTAAAATATCTAAAATAGTAATATAGTTTAAAATTCAGTGAAAGTATACAATGAGACAATCATTTTACTCTAAAATAAAACTTGTACACAAGTTACAGAGATTTAACTATTCAAATATTTTGAGACTATGACAAGTAATTAAATTAGTGTTTTTCAAATGTGACTATATTAATGTACTGAAAGAAGCTTAAAACCTGCAAATTTGTACTAAATTATACTGCAATTTAATCTCTATATTGAGTAAACCAAAAATATGTAAACTCTGTAACCATAAAATAAAATAAGTCCACACCGTATCTGAAGCATTGTGTACGTTTTTAAGAAAGATTACTCAAGATACATTATCCGTATAGATCAAGAAAACAATATTGTTATTGTATTAAATGTGTTTTTTTGGAATTTAAAAGGAAGCATTATATACGTTATTAAGAGGCTATAAAACGATTGTATAAAGGTAATATGTTATATAACCATTAAATAAACTCAAAATTTTGATAAATGTATTTTTAATTATTATGTTTAAATGAATCTCGTACCTAGAGTATATAGCCTATTTTTAAGAAATTTTTCAAGGCGTATTATTCGTATAAATCATAATTAAAGTTAAAGTTAAATCACATTTGTTGTACGTTTACATACCTAAATTAAAATAATTTAAGGAGTCAGTTCAAAACACATTAGTCGTGTATCTACACTGTTAATAATCAACATTGTGAGCTTGTTTATAGTTTTTATATTTTTATACAAGAGACAATAATTGTCGACCACATCAGGTTACACTGTTTCGGAACAAATTTAAAACTGTAAATTACCGACATTATGATGGGGGATCATTTTTTTTATTTTAAGGAATTTAAAAAATATAATTTTTGTGATATTCTATCCCAATTTATACACATACTTAAACAATTAATATGTCTTGGAAAAACTTTTCAAGAGGCATACTTAAGTACAATTTGTACTTTAAATAAACATCAATATGTTCGGGGAAAAAATCTGTACACTCTTAGAAAATTTTAAAATATGTAATGTGGGACTTGTAAGTAAAAGGTTTAAATGAAAAAAGTTGGAAACGTTATTTGTTTCCTGAATTGGCTGAAATTTGTACATTTTAGAAAACTCTATACAGAGAAAGGTGCTTGTTTAAGGGGAACCTGGATCGTGTATATAGGAAAATTGGTCCATATTCGTACAGATGAGTACAAACCGTAACCTTATATCTACAAATCTTGAAGAATTGTACTTATTTTGAATATTTGGGGGTGACCTGAACCGTTTTTGGGGTTGAACAAATGTCACCTAAATTTATACAAATTTTCATGTTTACAACCCTTTTGGGGGAATTTAATGCTTGTTAACCCTCTTATAGTTGTTGAGGAATTTAAACAAAATTTAGTCCAAATTTTGAATTTAAGGAGCTCCTGGATAAACAGTTTTAAAATGTCAATGTATGATAAAAAAAATGTCAAAACTTGAGGGCCGCCGGGGTAATGTCAAAAGGGTAATTTGAGGGGGAAATGAAAAGGACCCCTATTATCTGTCACGAGACATATAAATTGGATTCTTTATCCGTCTGGTCCCAACTCGTCGATGACTCGGTCCACTGGATCTCGTAACTATACGAATATCAATTTTCTTGGGTCAGAAATATCTTAGGATCGAAATTAGTTTTTTGACCGTAACTTTCTTATCCATCATCATAGAGAGGTTTGGTTTTGCATATTGTATAAATTTATGTATACTATATTATAACATATTACCTCTGAACATAGAACAGTTCTTTTCATCCTATATTCCTTAAAAAAATCTAATTAGTCTGTTTCGAAATACAAGCATCATAACACTTTCAAGTTATTCTCACATTTATATTGCACAGAGATAAAAAACACAGTTTTGTCTTAAGCCACTGTAAAAACACGGAAAACATTGCTTTGAAAACCGAAAATGGCTGCTTGATTTCGGATCATGTACACGTAGCAAATGAATTTAATCATATCTTTCTCTCGGTTGCTTCCGGGTAAAGACAGGGAATTTTGAGAGACAGAGAGTTATTGGAGGATAAGGCTTTAGTAAAACCTAGTGAGGTGTTCAGTGTGGTTGCGTGCAAAAGTTCTATAGTTTTATATCTTGTATGCACTTAAGAATACTATGAGATAGTTAAATCCTAGAAAAGCTCCTGGCTATGATGGAATATCTTCTTCGTCTGTGTCCGATAACTTGATAGAGCATTTGTTATGTATTATAAACCTGAGTTTTAGTGCTGAAGAATATCTTAGTAATATGAAACAGCAATTATTAAACCGCTGTATAAAACAAATGATAGGACAAACCCAAGTAGTTTTAGGCCTATATACCTTTTTTCTAGTTTTTCAAAAATTGTTGAGAAAGTAATAAAAACCAGACTACTCAATTTTTTGAACAAACATAACTACTTCAGTAAACATCAATTTGGATTTCAAGAAGGTGTGAACACAGAGACAGCACTTTTAGAGTTCATGTCACAAGTTTACACCAGTATTAATAACGGTTAGTTCACTGCGGGGTTGTTTATTGATATTACGAAGGCATTTGATACTGTTGACATTAATATCCTTCTAGATTGTGTGTACAGTGCGGGAATTCGTGACGTAGCTCATGAATGGTTTAAATAACCGGATCTCAAAAAACTAAAGTTGTTGAACGTTTAAGTGAGTCGAGAGGAATAAGATATGGAATTCCGCTGGGTTCAGGGCTTTCTGGTTTATTGTTTTTTATTTATATCAATAATTTGTGTAACGATAAATTTAGAGGAAAGCTCGTTGTTTTTTCCGATGTAATAGCCCTGTTTTACACATCAAATACAATGGAACAAGTTAAAGATCATATGCTAACTGATTTTAAACATTTACGGTGGTGGTTTACGGTAAATTTATGATATTAAGTACTAAAACTAAATTTGTCATTTTAAATATGCGTAAACATTTGACCTTTACTTCTCCTTTGAAATATCATTCACTCCGTTGTTATGTTGACAAAAGTATTAATTGTAGCTGCAGTGAAATTGAGCAAGCCGGTGAGGCGAATAGTGGTTTCAGTTGGAAAATGCATATAACTTGTTTCAAAAATAAACTGCTGAAATATTTACGTATTTTGTATATGATTAGGAATGTTTGTACGCTGGAAGTCCTCAGAGCCATGTAGGCTACGTTTATAAACTCTATTCTGGACTATAGTCTTGCTGTGTGGAGGGGGAAGGACGTATTTGATCAACTGATAATTTTGCAGAGAAGATTTATTAAAATAATCGTTAAGAAACACTCGAGCAAGTTATGCTCCTTTATTTCAAACTCTAACCTATAAAACCATTAAAGAACTTGTATGTGTTTAAAGTTATGCGTATTTTTTACAAAATTAGTGGAAATTCTAAAGATCACCATGACACCATAAAGGGCAGGAAGATATAAAAGTGATATCTTTGTTTCAAAACACAAGTTAACAGTATTTATTAAATGTTTTACTTATTTAGCACCCAAATCTTTTAATAAGTTATCGACCGACTTGAAATTCTGTACGCATTTTAATAAATTCAGTAAAATGGTCAAAGTGTTTTTAATAAATCTCAATAATATGGATTTTTTCTTTAGAGTGGTAGTGTAAATTTGGGTGGTGTGGTTCTTCGGTTTAATTATGTGAATACAAGCGAAATGATGTTATGTATGAATGTGCATAGATTTGAAACATACTAATGTGATTGATAAATCATAATTAAATAATGGCATTGGTTTGATATTTGTCTTTTCGGGACGGATGGGTCCGGCCTCCTTCTTTAAGGTTAAAAAGTATATACAGTATAATGTATTTTGGCTCAGAACAGGTCGTTAACCTCGAGCCAACTCAGATTCTCTATCTAACTATATGGTTAGGATATTTACGAGTAGTATGTGGTATTTATTATTTTCCTCTTGTTTTATTATGTTTCATTTTATTATACTTTTTTATTATTGTATTTATGTGGCTTAAATTTTTTAATATCGTTTGAAACATATAATGCAATATACGAATCAAATAAAATATATTTTAAAAATTAATTCATCAAAATAATATTCTACTAGTCTAGTGGGTATTATATTATCAAATATTTCTTACTATAATTTAGTTAATCAACAAATTAGCAGTATGTACCCAACTGAAGTTATACATGTTTGAAATTTCTCTATTTGCTTTCATTAAAACAAACTTGCAGCTCCATCATATATAGAACACTAAGTTAATTTACATATGGAGTGACCATTACGTCATAAAATATATAACTTTCCTTGTTGATTCAAATTATATGACTCTTACAACCATGTAATAATGACAGCTGTTACATTATAATTGCTTTCTGTTTTATTACCAAGTACAGTTATAAATGGAATAACAAAAGTCACGCAGTACTCATGTAAGTTAAATTTTCTTGTAGATATTTTATTAGTACTAATTAATCAATTAACAATAAAAAAAAGTTCAAACTACACGTATGTTTTACAATAAACATGAGTGTTTAACATTATATTCCTTATTTATTTTTTGTGTAAAAATACTGGCGAAATAAACTATAGTAATATTGGAAAACACAAACTAATTATTTCTTTAGAAATATATCCAAGCAAGTGGGGAGTAAAGAAAATGCAATACGTATTGATTACTTCCACCAGGCCCGTTTTGATTTAAGCCAATGTATGTCTTGAGAGAACCTTTCATCTTTCTAGATATCTCAATTTTTGTGTTTTATCTTAATATTTCGCACATATTAATATATAGCCTAAATTAATATATAGCCAAGCTAGAACAAAGTTATTGGTATAAAATCGGTTGTTAAGCTTTAAAGTGTTAATTCTTTTAATAGTATTTTTCAAGGGTTAGTTTTAACCGTAAAGATTTTCTACAACGTTAAATTATAGGTTATTGTGTACAAATTTCAAATATAAATCCAAGGCTATCCAAAAGTGTTTTCTGCGATCCAAAATAAAGATGTTAATCCATTAAAAACCCTATTTTAATCCAAATCATTTAATTCAATGGGATCAGCCATTTTTGAATAATGAGCGACAAAAATCCAAAATCAGTCGGACATTTAGATTTATTAATAAACAATCAGACCGTCATCATTCCAAAAAAGTTAAAATTGTAATCTTAGGAACTGAAAATGCCAAGAACGAAATTCTATTATCATCACCATACTTTACTTATTACGAATGAAACACAAACGCCCTAAAGGTTATATTCACGATTACAAATATTATTTCTAAAATATGTCTAGAAATTCAAATTAAGTTCCATAACAAATGAGTTTTAATTAATGCAAAGAACAGAATACTAATAATGAGTTATTAACTTTTCTTTTTTCTTATTTTTGACGAGATTAATTTAATTATTATTCGCTACCAACTGATGAAGTAAACAAAGCACTCCATTAATGAACAACGTCTGTTCTATAAAAGCAACGTCAAGCGAAGTGAAACATTAAGTCCCTAGATTTATAGAGAAGACACAATATAGTGATCCTAACTATACATAAAGCATATTACAATATAAACTGTTATTAGATTTTTGTCTAATATTATAAGAAAAGAACGGGAGTGGTGGATTCAATGCAGTTGTTAAAATCTAAATTTTCAATTACACATTAATTATACTTTTTAAATGCAGCATTTTATTATAAAAATGCTAGCATCTTGTGATCCCAGTTTTTAAGTTGTCGACATTTAAAATTTTAAAAATCAACTTATTAAATTTTTGGTTCAAACTAAAATCTTTTGGCATAGACCAAATATTTTTTTGTTTGAAATTATAGGCTGTCCAGAAAACGAAACATGGAATGCATCATCTCTACAGCTCAATCCTGTAAACGGATTTTGACCTTTCTACATTCTTGTTTGTATGATCTGGTTTGTTAACGTCACAACAAATACAAAAAAAGACCTATTACGTAAAAATTCAAGCGGGAAATTGAAAAATTACCACCATTACTCTAACCATAAATAGGGCTTAGTTATTAATTTTGACACCTTGGACAAAATTTATGACTTTCAATTTTCTCAATATTTTAATTTCTCATTAAAAATATAGGCGCTTGCACAATTCTTGAATTTCACTCATATATTGATTTTAATTTGTCATTTCTTAAGATTAAAAATTTAATTTAATTTACAGTTAACTGTATACAAGTAAATTGACTTGTTATAGTTGAAAAAGTTATAGTTTTATACTGCAATTTTTTTACTAGATGCTTAACAAAATATATTTGAAACTCTTAACTTTGATATTCATGAAGCATTCTTCACCACAAAACTGACTGTGCGATTCCCAGACAAGCGTAATTCACACAACGCCTACAAGCTGTGGTCAGTAAACTGCAGTTTATGCAATACCGCGGTTTTATCGCAAATATAACATATGTTGGTGACTCACGGTTTTACAAATACAAAGAAGTCGTACTACTTTTCCAAATAAACAATAAATGGAAGGGTTTCAATCAGTAGATGTGAACGTTTTTTCTAGTTTATACATTTTAAGTTATGTACTAAAGTTTAGTGATCGTTTGAATAAGAAAAACAATAAAAATTATATTGAATTACTTTTAATTTTTAAACAATTGTTAAAACATAATTTATAATCTGTTTCCCTCTCATCATAACAAAGGATAACAACTGCTTCATCGTAGCTAAAATTTTAAATAAAAAACTATATAACCTATTGTAATAAAAGTAGGTTTCTGTAAAATACTGCAATTAAGGCAACTTCCATGCTTTGTTGTTGTTTCTTGAGAATCATTTCTAATGTGAATCTGCTCAATACAAGCACAGTTAAATACAAACATGAAGACTCGATCTCAGTTGAAGCTAGCCCTCCTGAACAGGGTGACCATACGTACGGCTTTAGGAGGACATATCCTTCTTTTTAACGATTGTCCTCCGGTCCTCCCGGTTTTTGAAATTATGTAAAATGTCCGGCTTTTTTGGAAAGCCAGTAGTAATAATAATAATAAAAATAATGACGTGAAACATATTATCATTCTTTCTTGTAATAAAGAATTCTGCAACTGTGCAATTGTGTAAAGTCTTGTCGCTCGTCTTCATGTTTCTACGCCTGCGCTTCCTACCGTACGCCACACATGCAGTGCACGGTGCCTCCCTCCAGTCCAAACTCTCAAAAACATTTTTTATTATTTTCTTATTTTTAAGGTGTAATTGGTATAATATTAAGCCAGCAGAGTTAAATTTTCTTTTCATTCGTTATAAGAATACTTTATAAATATGTATTTCTACACAATAAACATGTATTTTTAATACGTTTTGTATGAAAATACTACGAATAAAAAGTTGCTTTAATATGTCTAAAGTGTATTTAACATTGTGCTCTTTTTTTATAAATGTCCTCTTTTTTTAGTCCAAGTGCCTTCCTTGTAAAAGTTTTCCTTTGGTCTGAAAGCCTTCTAAAACCTTTCACCCTACTCATGTGTATACCATAGACTCATGTGTATTCACATGAGTTGGTCAGTTAAATTTACTCTAAACAAAAACCAGACTTTCTAGTGTAAAGAAGTTTCTTTTCAAAAATTGACTTGTATTTGTTGTCTGCTAACACACAGTATTTCCCTCCAATATAAGTGGAAATATTTGATATCAAGTTTCTCAGAGCCGTCATCGAAGTGAAATTACTCACCTCAAACAGACATGTAACAATATTTTTAAATGTTATTATATTCAACGTTACATTACAACTAATCATATGAAAACAATTCCATATTTCTTTTATTGATAATACAGGGTTGCGGTTTCCCCAAAAATTGACTTTCAGAGGTTGCTACGCAAACATTTCAAAACTAGAATAAAGAATGTTGAATTCTTAAAAAAAAAAAAAAAAAAAAAAAAAAAAAAAAAAAAAAAAAAAAAAAAAAAAAAAAAAAACTGTTGAAGAATTGTCATTCAATCTAATTTTTTTTTAGCATTACCATAATAGTTTAGGGTTAAGTGGGGTAATATAAACACACGTTCATCCTTGGAAAATGACACAGTTGAAAATATACTAACACTTAAAAAAAAATGCGTACTGGAATATCACTAGTGCATTACTATAACACATGACGAGTCAACAATGATAACAGTTTTGCCAACTGATATTTGGGGAAGAAAAAATTTACCTATGCGTAACTTACACTTTCTTTTACTTCGGGTTGCGTCGTTTTTGAAACACCCGTTACTAGTGACCGTTTTAGCTGCCTTACATATTTTGATGATGATAGTCCTAGCCACAGTCGAAGGATTTGACAACTATTTGTTTTGGTTTTACAAGTTTGGACTATAGCAATGTATTCACGACAAGAGCAAACATTAGATGATATATTACGAGGCGTCACGTATATATTGCTTTTCAAATTTCAGTCAACCAGTCAAATAATCATTTCAGCTTTAAAAACAATCAAATGATTTATAATACTCATGAAACATGTGCTTATCAACGTTCTTCTCTTTGATACATGGTATCAAAGTTTGTACTGACATAACTTTAATATCTATTCTTCTTAAGGCATATAAAGCAGAGGATCTTAAATATAGTTTTGCATAATAATTTATATAATAATCAAATTTAATAACTATGATTAAAAGTTGTGTTGACTCCATCACTGTCCATATTAGATCTGAAACTGTTTAGGATTGCATTAGTCGTCTAGTCTCACCATGAAACGTAATTTATCGTGAGGGGGTTGACACATTGGTGTCACCTACTCGGAATGTTACTCATGTAAATACTTGTTTTATTTCAACCATTATCCTGTATCGTTAGTCTCCTGCTCATGGACGCACTGAATAACATTACTGCCAAAAATAATATCTTCAATTCTGTTAGCGAGTGAATGACATTGGAGTAATAGTGCATTATTTCAAATGCCACAAGTGAAACAGGCTTATAAATACACAAACGGATGAGTGGGAAGACTATGCGGCATACCAAGGCCAGATCTGTAGAATTTATTGTCAATATATTCCTCAGAAACAAAAAAATAATATATTATATTGAGTAACAACAGAATAATGTATTTAAAACAAAAACTAGTCTACAGAAAAAAATCTAAATGTGAACGGACCTACGTGTGACTTTTAACTTAAAGAGTGTGTTGTACATTACAAAAAAGCCAAATATACAAATTACTGATGTAGAAAGAGGAAATTATTTAAAATTTAATCTATATTTGTATTTATACAGTCAGTAAGCCTGAATTGATTATGAAAATGAAAGTCAGTAGAACTATAGAATATTTGAACAAGTCTAGTTTCAAATACATAATATTTAAGGTAGATTAGGAACAAATCAATCTGATTTATAGAAGACTATTGTTCATTTCAGTAGTGGAGTTACACCGCATCAATATGAAAGATTATGGATAGTTGATTTGTTAGCTTATAAAGGATATTCAGTTTTCTTTTGAGTGTCAAACTTTTGAAAAAAACTGAAACTTGATTGGATTTGTTGTTGTGTTTTGTTTCTATTTAATTTCACTTTTTTTCTCATTTAACGTGGATGCAATAATTTGTATAAATTCTTACAGTTTCAAGTGATCCTTTTGATAACCAAACAAAAAATGTTTAAATTCAAAAATAGCTTACATTTTGTGAGCCGGAGGTTACTGTTTTTGGAGCAACGTAAATGTTAAAATATAGGGTTTATGGTTCAACAAGTTATGTTTATTTAAATAGTATTGTGTTTCATGTGCGTTAACAATGATTTACAATAAAACCCTACTATAGTATATGCATACATTTTTCACACTTTATACATGCATATATATATATATATATATATATATATATATATATATATATATATATATATATATATATATATATTATGTGCTCTGAAACAGTGATCCCTTTGGATTTTTAAAACAACGTAATCGGTACAAAGTATTTTAATTTTGTTAAATATGTTTCAGTATTCAATATTGCTATTAGTTTATCGTAGAAAAATACAATTAATTAATTTCTTATTTTCTTGATTAGATATTCTAATATTGTGTATTCATAGCAGAAAAGTGTAAATTTGCTTAGTGAAATTTTTAATTCTTCACCAAACCTTTTAAAATCAAAAACTAATCTCTGTGTGTTATCATTTTAAATCAAATTTTTGAAATCGTTGAAACGATCCGATATTCGTGTCTGTGACAAATATACAAAAATCTTCTGTACAAACGAAAAAACATTGTTCAATTTATTTTATTTTGGATCACGCAGTTTTACTTTTATCAAAATAAGAAATAGGGTGAAAAGTAACTTATAAGGAGAGAGGCTGTTTACAATGTTAATTTCTCACAGCTAAGTGAAACCTAAAACATACTGTATTCATGTAACAGCATTACCGTCTAGAATTTAAATATATACATATTAAAACCAGTTTGACACTGTTAACACCTTTACTAGCCGCCGGTCTCTCTCACCGGAGGGGTAAAATTTATGTTTGTAGTTGGTACTAATGAACGCCCATATTCACTCCGCGCATAGAACTTTCCCGCCGCTCATTTCACAAATCGTCTGCCGGGTTTTTGTTCAGTGTAAGTGAATCATCAGACAGATTGATCGTTTTCTAAACCCTAATGGCCTCAGATACCGGATAGCACGTAAAGTGTTATTTTATTTTAATTCATAATTCTCTATTTTATTGTTTTACAAATAGATTATTTTTGTGGTAGAAACAATAGTTATGGATCCCCCAAGTACAAACCAAAATGTGTCAAGTTTAGAGTCTGGTTTCTCAGACAGATTTCCTAGAGTCTTGAATTTCCTGATGCTACCCAGACTTTATTATGTGTCAGAGTGATGTACCATCAGACGGGGAAAATAACTACACCCATTTTGAAGATGAAGAAGAATAGCTGTTAGAAGCTGAGCTAGATAGGAATTAATTTTTACCCAAACAAATTATGTAGTATTTTGTTGGGAGATTAAAGAAAAACGAGACTATCCGTGGAGAACCACAGAGCCTCCAAGGAATGTACGTACGCCAGCTCGCAATATAGTTATTGGTGGCTTCCAATATAGTTAACATGGCCTCATAGCTCTTGCAAGGAGTCTAGGAAATAATCCAAGCAAGTTATTGATTGTTGAATATAAAATTTGAAATTATGTCAAGTTAGACAATCTAGGCGCCATTTACAAACATATCAACTTATAGAAACACGGACGCTGTTAATGATCTTTTACGTATCATCCTACTTTTGTCAATTGTCAAGTCCAACAGTGAACCAACGATTTCACTCTTTTTAAAAGTTGTAACAAGTAGACAACTATTTGTAGAGGTTATGTATGAGAAACGCTTTATGGTGCTAATATCTCCGCTAAGATTTGATGATATAAATACTCGTAATGTTAGAAAGCAAAATGACAAAACAGCACCAATTTCGGAATTGATAAATAAGTGAATTTTGAAATCCCAAAACGTATACAGCTTGACTACTAACGTCACAATTTATGAAATGCTGGTGCCATTTCGTGGCCGGTGAGCTTTCCGCATGTACATCCCGAAGACGCCCCGTAAATATAGTTTAAAAGTCATGTGTTTGACCGACTCAAAAACTGCTTACCCTTATAACACCTATAGCCTATATACACAGAAAACAATCTGACGGAGTTGGTCTATCACCGCAAGAGAAGAAACTAGGCCATTCAAACTCAGTCAGTTACTCGATTGTGTAAGCCCATAGAAAAACAAACAGCAATGTCATTGTTGACTATTAGTTTACCTGACGGGATACTGTTGATGAGCTACAAAAGCGGGGACTGACAATGAGTAAGTACAATGAGTAAAGATAAACGGTGCATTCCAGAAGGATTTTTACCAATCAAAAGTAGAGAAGTAAAATCGTCAAAGTATGGATTTGGCAATACAACGCTCGTTTCATTCGTACCGAAGAAAAACAGGGCAGTCGTCGTAATCTCTAGAATGTATCATAGGATCGAAACAGACATTACCACAAACAAACCTGAAATTGTGTGCTATTATAAAAGCTTTAAATAGTTTGTTAATATGAAATGTGCAATCTATGAAGCTAATAGAAGAACTAGACGATTGCCTTTAGATATGTTCTTAAGGCTGATAATTATTCTATACAGCAACTCTTTTATTTTGTATTTATGTTATACTGGAAGTTCTGAGATAAATCGTTTTAATTTTGTAAAAGACTTTAGTGGTAGAACTCATTGCACGTTACATAAGATGGCGA
The DNA here is from genome assembly GCA_963513935.1 of Aphrophora alni. Lineage (NCBI taxonomy): Eukaryota > Metazoa > Arthropoda > Insecta > Hemiptera > Aphrophoridae > Aphrophora > Aphrophora alni. Next base: position 69,106,427 of record OY740766.1, read on the forward strand.
CTTCAGCAATCCAACCTGCCAAGTGATATAAAAACAATTATATTGGTAACACAGAAATAAAGAACAGCAGAGGTCTTTGGAAGGAATACAATGAGACAAAATGGAAAAAAAAAAGATATGTGCAATGTTCCCATCAGTTAAATAACGCAAAACAACCTATATGTGTATAAAGTGTAAAATACCAATCTGCTTGGAGTGTAGTTAAACGATGTGCACTGCTTGTGCAACAGAATGTGTGGAATAAATCTCTAATGAGGAGATAACACTGGTGTTGGGAAATTCTGTTACTTTATACAATACGCTATTTTTTTATTTTTTTTGTATTTTTATACTTTTAAAAAATGTTTAGTGATGTTTGATAGTTTCTTATAACTGTAGTTCCAAATAATTTGTAGATTTAAGACTAAAATGTTTTTGTTTTTATTTTCATTCCGAAAAACCATTGGGTTTTATTTTAGCTTGCAGTAAATGTTTCATTCTTATGATTTTACAGTGTTTCGTTTTTTATACGTATCCATTATTTTGATTACGTAAATAAATATTATAATACTTTTAAATATTGTTTTCGTTGTTTTGATCCCCTACGTTTGTTTTTCCCCCGTAAATTTGTAGTAAGTTTCATGTTTAAGTTATGTATATTGAGATTGAGTGGTGGCTCTGTTAAAAGCCTAATTGAGATGGCTCGTTAAACTCTAGAATACAAATATATACATATTAAAACCAGTTTGACATTAACTGTTTGCATGTAAAAATTCTAGCTTAATGCTCAGTCAATCATAAGAGAAACTAGTTGTAGTGCAACATTATGCACGGGCAAGCTGCCAGGACAACCACATCGCTTGTCAGCACAAACTTACTTCAAGATGCTGTTTTCTCGTTCATGAACGTCTGAAGCAGACCACATTTGTATATATTAGAAGCTTGTTTGACATTTAACTACAAGCTGTACTTTAGCATAAATTAAACTTTTCTATAATTATAATCAAACATGACAGCCGCTATAGGTTATGTATACTGTTGAGTTCTCTTGTTTACACCTTTTCCAGGAAAATAGTTAAAACATGTGTGTTTGTTATATAAGACTAAAATTTAAAAATATAAAGCAAGCGTGAAGTTAAAAACATAATAATTGTAAAGCTGTTGAGGTATTTAAATATTTCATTATGTTTTTTATCTATTCGACATTTGTAGATAGAAAGAAAACAATTTCCTAAAATTATTTCAATTGTATTACCTGAAACCCAGGTAATTTAACTTGAAATGAATTAAGTAGTACATAAATACGACAGATAAAATAATGTAGAAAAAAATTCGAACATTACGAAAAAAACACAACTCGATCTCACAAAAACAAGATTCAATCGAACGCGTTTCAACGACAAAGTGATACATGAGCTCCACTAACAAAAGTATAACAGTTATAATTTTGTTATTGTAGCTCATTTATCACTGAGGATGGCGACTTTGTCGTTGAAACGCGTTTGATTGAATAAACGTATTTTTGTGAGATCTTGTGTTCAAGTTTTTGTTTTACATAATATTATCTCACAAGTCAAGCATTATTTATTTATAAATGAAATAATGTTGTGCATCAGGGACATTAAAATTTATTTCATATTAACAAAGTATGCTGTGGTTATGACGTTGGTTAGCTCTACATCTTTGCAAGCGTAAAGAGCCATGTTCGAATTCCACTGAGGTCAAAGAACATAGTCGGGTCACATAAATATGTTCCACAATAGATCCATTTGATATTACAGTAAAGAAAGAATAATGTCATTTGTTAAAAAAAAAAAAAAAATAAATAAAAATACAATTTGAAAGAATGTAATAAACAATTTATTTAATGCTTTAGTATTATCAGTAAAATACTTGTACTTACAAATCTACCGTATAATATAAAACAATTATTACTGACATCTTACCAAACAATGACATTTGTCCAGGATTCTAATAATGCGTTCGTCGTCTTTAACTTTTAGTAATTTCTTTCGGAATTCTAAAGAACAGCTGTTTCTTTCATACTCCCACATCCCTCTGATTTACTTCAATAAATAATTTTTTCTATTTTAAATTGTATTTCCACTATATTACGGACATATTTAATATGTTGGATGTAGTGTTCATTTAATTGTCATTTTATTTGTTTTTGTTTCCGTAATAACTCGAAGTATTATAATTTTAACATATTAAGGTTGAAAATATTGTCAACTATCGATTAATGTTTTATGTCCTTTCAAACGTTTTGTACATTTGATGTCTAATACTACAAGTGTTAATGTATTGTGTACGTGTTTGTTTGCCACGTAAGTGTGAAGATTTTAAAATAGCAGTTAAATTGACGAGGATAAAGTTGCTTTAAAGATAAAATCAATCTATACTAGATTAGCACAACGTTTCTATTATAAGTTATTCGTTGAAATTCAAATAGATTTAATTAGATTACAAATTCAACTGAAGTATGTACACAGATGGCTAAATTTGTGAATCAAAGGAAATGGAATTCCGTGTTTTATTTAATCAGTTAACTTAAGCTCTTAAGGACAAAGCCAGTGAGCATTTTATTTCAAAGCTTACTTTTGAGCAATTAGCAAAGCAAAGAATTTGAAAGTAAAATCATTACTAAACTGTCTGTCGAAGATAAGGTTTCATTTAATCACGTAGATGTGAGTAAATGTAATGTAAATAATGGTCAGAATTGAGTTTATACATCTACTTATTCCGTAATGCTTGATAATAACTAAAATGAGAGCGGCAAAGGAATACGTAACATCTGTTGAAACGAAGGTTCAACATGTCTGCTCGTATACAACATATACATTGAGTTGCTTTCTATTATAATTTGTCTACATTTTACTAAAACGTAATTAGTGACTGTCGTACCATCCTTTAATTTTGTTTGAGATACCGGAGACATGATTATTTATGAGATTCTTAACTGCATTTACAGAAAACATTCTATTTGGCAAGTTACGGATGGGTATTGTCGAGTATTAACACACAATTTTATGTATATAGAATATAGAGGGTTAGTAGAAAGTCTGGAATATAATTTTAGTATAATTTTCAAAATTGTGGTGGCGCAAAATTGAGATAATTTAGTTATTAAATCGGTAATTTATTTTTTAATCAACCTAAAAAGTACAATTAAATATGTTAACAAAACATTAAACAGTTTTTAAAATGTTTGCTTGACTAATCTGAGAGAAACATTCGACGTTGTACTTAATTTTAACTGTCGCCCAAAAGTGTGGTGGTACTTTTAGACATATTCAAAATATATAAAAAGAACCACGTCCATCTGATATACCAAATTAAATGAGTTATTAAGGCAAAACTAATACCACCAATAAATTTCACTTTTAACTTTATTAAAAATGTTATTTCAAAGTGAGAATGGCATTTAAAAAAAATTGGATTATTAACAATAGTATGGTAGGTACATTTCATGTTCACAGTTGGTTTGTTGTGATTATTTAGATTACGCGTTGAAACTGATGGTCTTGATAGTGGGGTAGTCGTTGAACTAATTCTTGCATGACGTTATCAAACATTGTGGGTTTAAGTTTCTAAACAAGTTTCAATTACTCTATCCCTCATATTTTACAAAATTTTACAGGAATTTGACATTTCGAAGAGAAAATCACACAGTAATACCGTTTTTGATTGTAATCACTGTCGGAAATTCATTTATAGTTAGTAGGGGCTTGGTAATCCCGAGATACATTTACTGCATTTGCACTTTTTTGTGTAGTCATCAACCCCTATCTTGTATAATTCCTTTGACGTGTGTCTTATCCAACTCTTGTTCTTTTCTGACACTGAGACTATTAGAGTATTCGAGTATTAAGGGTCTTTATTTTAACTTTTTTTTCTCATAAGGCGATAATAGCCGACAGTTTTTCGTCTTTAACCAACAAAAAGCTAAATGGACTATAATCTGTGGAGAAGTTTTTTTATATTTTATTTTATTATTTTTTATTATTTTATAATAGTTTGTGTTGGTAAAATGTGTAATTATTCAGTGTAGGATTTTACACTAGTCGACAAGTCATTGTAAATTTAAAATATCCAATATTGAATATTGTATTGTCAACTTTTACTTTTCTTGGATTTCCTAGTGTTATTATCTTTACTATCCAAAGTAGTTAATTTTTTTTCTTTAAAAACTTCTTTCCAAAACATTTAGTACGTGACTAAATTGTTTGCGACATAGCTCCAAGTTTATTTCAGCACCAACTATAAGATAATCAATGTCTTTCATTTCAAGTTCCTTTGTAAATTTGTTAAGTCAGGACTATATGTGAGGTAGAATTCCAATTCCAGATTTGAATGCGTCTACTTCTAACATCCTAATCCTAATTTAATCAATAGTATACCATTTCCAAGCAATAAGTCTAAATAATTTCAAATTAAATATCCTTTCTGATTTTTGATGTAAGCTCCCAATAATATAAAAGACTTCATTCAGTTGTAACATAAATACGAATATTTTTACTTCGTTCTATTCATTTTTGTATGTATCTATTATGAAATATTATTACTTTATTTATAAATGTATCATCTTTCTGAAAAAAATACATCAATTCGTGGAGAAACAGAAAGGTGTAGCAGATATGCGCTCCTTTATTAAATGTAAAATTATGTATTATTTTATTTTAAATAATACATAATTTTGTATGTAGATTTAATTATTTTTTAAATTGGGATTTAAAGGTTTGTGGGTATTTTTACTATTTCTGAGTTGTTTAAATATATATATTAAATATATTTAAATATATATATTATATATATTATATAGGCTATATATATTTAAAAATATATTATAAATATATATATATATATATATTTTTAATATATATATATATATAACTTGTTTAAAAATGAAGATAAACTTATACATATCGATATGATCGTCATAATATATGAATGTAAGTAATGAACACCGGTAATACACCCCTACAAGTGCTACTTCTACTTCCTTTACAAATGTTTTTTATATCTGCATTGAATATTTACTTGGCGTCCCTGTAAAATATATATCTATCATCGAACAATTATTTGAGAGAATTTACAAAGTGAGTAATGTATTTTTATACCTAAACTTATATTAATCCCACGGCTGTGTTAAATAACACGAGGGAAGGTTTTTTCAATATAGATCGCTGCTAATTAATTCGTGGAGATCCACACATTGCTGTTCTAATAATTAAGGAATTTACCATAACCCAGGCAATATACAAACTTGTATAAAAAAACCAAAAACTGCTCTATAGTCTATTATATCAGAAATCAAATTATTAGACTGATAAAATATTTCTTAAAACCCCTATTTATTAATATACATATATGAAACGAGTTAGGGTATTTAAGTTTCACTAACGTAAAATAAAGTCGTATAAAAAATTAACATTAAAGTAGAAATTAAATTTACTTGACTCACATAGAAAAAATTAACGACTCAAAATAAATTATAAAAACAACTGAACTTCGGTTACCAACTAGTGTGGAACAATTAAATGGATAATAAGTGTTGACCATCCCCTTATTATTAAATGCATGTATTAAGTTTTTATGATCATGCCTGACACAAATTTTTCTTAAGTTTTCTATAAATGTCGAAGTATAAAATATAAACATAAATTACTCAGCGCCATTATAACCATGCGCTGTTTTATTTAGCCAAGTGGACATTGGACCACGTTGTATTGTGGGAGAAAACAGTCAATTAGTTCTTAACATTTCTGCAAGTGGAGGAACCTGCTCTCAATGTATTTCAGAAAGCGACACGAAGTTATACTATAAATATTATGTCTATATATTATTGTGTTAACTTTGAAATATAAGTTAAAACACATTGCAATAGAATCGACAGTAATTTAAATCAAAAGGAAAGGAAATTAATAAACGGAAGAAACAAAAATGAAGTAAATACGATATCCAAAATATTTAATCAAAAAAAAGAAGTTTTTAATATAAAGAGAGATGGAAAAGTGTATTCCATAGCTAATTTTGAAATCTATATTATCAGAAGTATTTTCTTTTAGTTACTTAGATTCAACAACGATATTCGGGTTCATGTAAATACGTATCTTACTTAATCAGTGTCTCTTTTTATAACTTAGTACTATGTGATAGACGAGTAGTTATTTATATTTTAGAATTTACTTGTTGGATTTCAATCACAAACTTGCAATTAAATCATAGAATTAGAACACTAAATTAATTTACATGAAGAGTGACCACTCCACTGCATCATAAAATGTACAACTTTCCTGATTAATTAAAATTATACGACTTGTGCATGGCAATGGCTTTTATATTACACTTCTAAAATGTTAAATGTAATTACAAAGGTCCATATAATACCATATGTTAAGTTTTTACTTTGCTATTTCATTCATGCCAACTATTTAATTAACAACAACAATAAAATGCGTAAAATGTTTTGAATAAGCCACGTATGTTTATAAAACTACAAGAGTTTGTCCCATCATTTAAAGTGAAAACTTTTACAATACTCAAAAAAAAAAATAATAATAAAAATTCCTATGGTAATGTAAAACCTGGGCCAATGAACGCTGATCGTTATTTTTATTTATATGTTTACATGAATGTGTTGCTCCTCAAACAGTAACAATTTGTGTCTGGTTTCCGTCTATTATGTTCACAAATATACTTTTACACAATAACTAGACAAGTTTGTGTTTAAATAAATGTCGTTATAGTTCATAATGGCCACAGTTTTTAACAGAATTTTGTTCGTTAACTTCACGTTATATTTTTTCTTGTTGTTTAAAGGCAAAAAACCTCTAAATCATCATTGCCTTTTAATAAAGGAAGAAAAGAGCTTGAAATGAAGATACCTAGACCTCGATTACTCTAATAGCGCCAGGATTTTAAAAAACAAGAGAGGCCTAATGAAGAAAAATTATGATGTTCCAGCATCTAATTTTACAATTAATGACGTATAAAAAGCGATGTTTATTAAAAACATAAAAACAGTCCGTTAATTTTTTTTCAGATTTGATTTATTTTACTTTTTACGGGGGGAGATAGGGGATCGTACAAAACTATTTAATATTCACGCCCAGGACTCTAAAATAGATTCATGAGATTTATCAAAATTGAATTTTATTTAATCATTTATATAAATTTAAAATTTATTATTTAAACATGCAAACACACTGCCAATTTGTTATTCAAATCAGATGATTCGTTACTGATATAATGCCTAACAATCACTTTTTACCTTAGTTGAATTTCAGCCTTCCACGATCATACCCATTGGACCATCGTTTTAATCCTGACAATATTTATCAAGTGGACCGTCAGTTTTAGAAATAAAAGGGGGCAATAAAGATACAGATGGGTGGACAAAGACGTTATTCAAAAAATGGTCTAAATGTTATCCTAGGTGCTGAAAACATACAGAATTATTATAAACGTAATATACATGTAGGCCATTAGCCTACAATACTATCCTTACAACGTACGTCTAACTGGAAAACAATTCCCAGTAGACCTTTGGCAGTGATTCCCTGTAAGAACCTTTTCTCCCATGTACACAATATGAAATTACTAACTATAAAATCGTTTTACATTTATTAACCAATGAGTTTTAATTAGAATTTTAATAAGGAAAACAAATTAAGTATTAGTTGTTATATTTTCCTGTAACGTTATTTCAAGTGATTAGTTAATGTTGTTAATATTACTTACCAATTGATGAAGTAAACAAAACAATCCATTAATATACTGTATAAAACCAACATCAATCAAAGTGAAACAATAAGTTCATGGATTTAGTGAGGAACATGAAAACAAGACCCAACAATATTACAATATAAACTTATATTAATATTTTAACAATACGAAAGCGATGTAAACCATAAATAACACTTTTACAATGTGGTATAGAATTATAAAATATTCCTAGGTTTTGTAGACGACATTAAAAAATTTGAAAAAAACTTTCTTTATCAAATTAGTCTAAGAGCTGCTTCTTTTTCTTAATATTACAATTTCAAGACTTCAAACTATAGTTTCTACTGCCCATACGGCTCAACCTATTTCTTCTCTTTCCCTCACTAACTTCTTTCTTCGATGTGTACATATATTAATTAAAAATATATATATTTGTCAAAACACCTTTTTCTAATTTGCAAAAAATTGAGTGACAATGAAACCTACCAATAAACCTCCGTTTTAAAAATTGTATTATTATACCCCCCCCCCCCAAATAAGAAATATTATTGAAATAGTGACCTGGGGAGTTAGCAAATAATATTATTTCCTATTAATATTTATTTTTGTAACATGGGCATGTGAGAGAGATAGTGGAATATTTTCACACAGTTTATTTAATTTCCTGTATGACATAGCGCCACGAGTGGTTCACCAATTTGACTTGTTTCTTATTATTACCTTTTATCATTATCGAAAATTAATAATGTTTAAATTTATTTCGAGTTATCAGTGTTTACGTGATTGTTTAATTAAGTTTTAGAACAATTAAGTGACTAAGAGTTTGATTTTTGTGTTAGTTATAAGATTTTTGAAAATCAATATGTACATATCGATATAGGTTCATAACGTTAAAAATATATATACATTTTTATCCCATAAAGATACGCCTGACTTGTGGAACAGTTGATTTTTGACCGAATTGATTAAAATATTACATAAATATTGTAAATATGTATAAAGTATAACATTGAATGTTCAATTAAATATCTTACGTGCAAAACAAAACAAAAAACAAAAAAATGTAGCTGTTTAAAATAAAACACAATTTTTGGGTTAATTGAATAACATATTGTTAGTTCATGAGAAATTTTACGACTTTCTTCACTTTTAAATTAGACATAAAGGAAACAATAATCAACTGTATAATGTCAAAGAGGCGATTATAACTGTTTAAATCGACAACTTATGCACCGCTATGCATATATGGCACCGGCGTCGGCGTCGAATAAAAGCTTTACAGGAATACAAAAAACTATTGTTTTATCTTGAGAATTTCATTTTCAATCATTCTCTTTAGCTACTAATCTGTATTGATGATGTATCTGTGTAAGAATAAACTCGTTCTTATAAGTAGCTCCAAAAAAGAAGTGAGTAACAGTTAGGTCCAAAAATCTTGGCGACCAGTCCATAAATTCACTTTCCTTCCCAATCCATCATCGACCTGCTGGATTTTATTGTTCAACTAATGTTTCACAAGTTTAACACAGTGTGGAGTTGCTCCATCTTGATGGAAGAAGCAAGACGCCATATGTGGAACTGTAAGGTGAGGGAGGGATCACGTGATAAATTAATACACTATTGTATCTAGTTCCATGCACAGTGCTCTAAGAAATGTAAATGTATATTAATTAACTCCATTAACTGACACTGGTGCGTAAACCAAAATACTCATACTTTTCAGTTTTTTCTGCAATTAAATTATGATTGGTAATATTATAATAAAATGTAATTTTGTCGACTTACCAAGGTATTACTGTACAATGTTGATTCAACAGAAAACACAATTCAGCAATGCCATCCAAGTTCAGTCTAGTAAAGTTCAATGACTGTACATCATAACTCCACTTTTCTGTCTGGGTCGTAATCAAGAAGACCATGAACAGTGTGAGTTTTGTAAAACTTCATCTTATGTTTTTATTGATTCTGTGAAATTTGGTCACACCTGTTTGTAAGGCCACTTTTTTTTTTTTAAGGAATTCAGTTTAGAGAGAGATTTTAGCAAGGCAGTACAAACATTTTTTTCTAAATTCACGTCACATTGTCGACCGTATTTTTCCACTCTACTTACAGTTTCCAGTAGTAGTGTTTTTCACTATACTTGCTGCAATGATGGTTCAATATCTGAATGTATAACTTGGATTAATCTTTTTACTTAAAATCACTATTATAATGTGATTTCCCAAGAACATTCCTTTTTATGCTGTTAAAAAGCCATAATTGGAATAACAAAAAGAAGTTAACTAATGAATACAACTGTTACAGTAAAATTTTAAACTTACTCGACGATGCACCTTAACAAACTTAACAGCTGTTTTTTTAAATTCACATAACAGATAATAAAAATAAAATAATCTAATATCCCAAAACTGTTTTTTGTTTTAAACAGCAGTCATTATTTTGTTCACGTGCAAAATAATTATTTGAATAGTCTATAGAATCAAATCTATAGTTTTATAAGTATCTACAATACTTTAAATGTTAACCATATCAGTCCAAAAACAAGTTCTTGACAAGTAAAATATTGGAATACCTTCATGGGATACACTGTATTGTCATGCCTTAGTTTTACTATTTATTAAACTCTCGACAAAGCTGATTGTGCGATTCCCAGACAAGGCGCAACGCCTGCACGTTGTGGTGAGTAAACGGCAGCTCTAACCAATACCGCAGTTTAACCACACATTTAACATTGCATCTAAACTGTGAGCATATACAGAATTACTGTCAGACACAAATAATCTATTGATTACATAGATACTTAATATTAAGACTTAAGTGTTTACGCACATTAAGAAACCTACTTCTAGATACTTCTTTCTGTTATGTCTAGTAAGGCGAAGTAGATATAACTAAAATATCAGTAGAAATATTTGATATGACACGTTTCTCAAAGATGTTTTCAAAGTCAAATTAGCTACTTCAGACACCCATACAAAACATTATCAAATTTTATTACATTTTAAAAAGATATAATTTTGTAAAAAGAGATAATCGAATTTTAATTACTGTTAGGAATAGTTGTAGGTGGGTGGATTATGGGATTTCCAGATACAAGTATTTTACACAACACCTACAAGTTGTGACAGTAAGCTGCTGTTATAAATAGTACCGCAATATTAACCACAGATGTAACACAACAGGTAAACTTGGTGCAAAGTCGGTTATATCTATAGACATAAACAATACATTGGTACACTCGGGTTTAAGTAAGAATATAAATACTGATAGCATTTCGTACATAAATAAAATATAACTTGTTCTTTTCTGTAGAAGTGGAAATAACCACTATATAAATAGAAATATTTGATTGGAAAAGTTTTTGAAAGATGTCAAAAAGCCACCTCAGGCAGATATACAACGATATTTTAAAATATTAAAATTTGCCTGAAAGAATAATCTTGCGAAAATATTTAAATATTCTTTATGTGGTCATATATTTATATAATGTATCAGAAAACCTAAATTCAGAGATTGCTATTAGAAATTTATTTATAAAAATATAATGAGGTATAAACTGTAGAAAATTAGGATCAAATATTTATTTGGTTTTTTTAGTTATGTAATTTCAGTGTGTAGCCTATATCGAATGGTTTTAAATTATTAGTATCTGTGTCAGTTGCGAATTATATTGAATAAAAAAATCTGTGAGTAAATTAGTTATATATGGAACATAATTAGTGCAATTATGATATCTATTATGATTAATAATTTACAAACAACATAAGGATGACATAATTAATCTAAAACAATGAGTGTTGCGTCTCATATATTTTTAACAAGTGCAAATATAAGGATGATGTATTACGAGGTGTCAAGTATATATTGCTCTTGACATTTCAGCCAACCAGTCAGTTAATCATTTACACTTTACAAATACGACAATGAAATACAACCCTCATAAAGCAATGTAGATGTCAAGATTGTCCATTATGTGTTAAAATTTCTAACAAACATTAATTATTTTACAGTTCAATAAACATATTATACACAATTTAACTCCTGTTAGCACAAATACAGTACAATTTTCAATAATGATGAAAATTGTTTTCCCTCATCTTTATACTAGATCTGTATAAAGTATAATATATAAACTAGATGTCTATTTAACTATAGATTAGTTATGATGGTTGCACCCGGAAAAGTAATTTATCATAAGGGACTAACACAGAAGTGTCACCTATTTAGGAATGACAGTGATATAAATGTTTATTTTATTTTGATCAATATATGTTTTTTTACAAATGCTGTAATCAACTTCATATTAAGAAACACATAGGCAGAATAAGTATCTTCTATTCGTTTAACGAGCGATATATCTATATGTCTGCATGGTGTAATTATTAACGTTGATTTCAAATTTCAAAAGTGAAACAACAAACAGGTCCCATGAACTTTAGTTTGAAGGGTAAAGCTTTCTCATAAATCAGATGTGTAGAATTTTTGGTTAGTAGGCTAAACCCTTGTAATTTAATCTTTCTACAGAAACTCAAAATCTAAAGAATGTAGTGGGTAACAATATTTTCATCAAATATAATATTATTGTTCAAATTTTAAAAGCTAGTGACCAGGAATAAATCCTAATAATAGTGCTTAGGTGTGTAATTTTAACGTTGTAAAATATAAATAAAAAAAGTCGAAATAAACTCTGGTGTATATAGAGAGAGTATTTTCCCAGCAAAGAGATATAATATGAAGGTTGATAAGATGCTAATATTGCAAAATTTTGAAATTCACCAAATTGCTGTGAATTTGAATATTCCACACTCTTGTTTATTAAATATTGTCTGAAAACATGTAGTTTCAATCAAATAGTAACTTTCTAACACAAATCTAATTTACGGAAAATGTATCTAGGCTACTCTTCCTTCAATAGTAGAAATATCAATGTAGAACAATTATGGATAGTTTTATTTGATAATAAAAAAGATTCTATTTTTTCTCGTTGACAAAAACTAGAAGAGTCATTTATTTTGATTCAACGTTTGTAAGTTTAATAATTACGTTGCCAACGGATATTGGCCTAATGAAATAGTTTCGGAGATGAAATTACTAAAAATATAAGCACAATAACAAATAACGCATAATGTACGACTAAAAATCTAAAAAATAACATCAACAAGAAAACCATTGGTATAATAAAGAAGAAGAAACTGAAAACCCAGTATATGACTTTTTAATTAATAATTTTTTTTAACAATGGTAGTTATAACTCAGTTATATAAAACCTAAATATTATATTTAATGAAAATCAAAAATATTTTTGAAGACTTCTTACAAACGGTAGAAGGTTAATACAAAATGAGTTCCATTCAGAATTCGATCATAATTAAAATTATTCATTCCCTTATGCCCAACCAATATTTTCACTCTTCCCTTCACAAATCAACCTAAACAAAATTCACTCATTCCAAGACACATATAGCCTACAACACTAAAACTACCAAACGTTAGTTCTTTCGAAAAACTCTAAAAATAAAGTCTGACATCACATTCCTTCTAGCTTTGATTTCATTCTTACCTACCCTGATACGATTTGGGCAGTTATGTATTTATTCTATTGTACACGCATCTTAAACTTTAAAATCTTTAAATAATTAACCGCTATTTCTAGAAATAATTCTACAGGTATACGGACTGATGGATAGAAACTCATCATATCAAAAATGGTCTGATGTTTTCCTACGCCGTGAATGCATTCAGAAATAAACCTGATATCGAAATTCCATCACAACACTAGACTTATAACGTAATTTGAAATAAAATCCCAGTAGACCTATAATAATGATTTCCTAATGAATATTTTGCTCGATGTAAGAAATTTTAAATAATAATATCTAAAAAATCTTTTCGGTTTTAACCAAACTATTTTCATTGGATTAAGAAAATAATTAATAAATATGATTTAAAATGTTTTAGAGTAATCTTATTTTATCTTCTTCATAATAAATGTTAATATTTATACTGTTCCCTACCAACTAATGATGTAAGCATTCCATGAAAGCACAATATCTGTTATGTAAAACAAGTGTCATACAAAGTGAAACAATAAGTCCTTGTATTTAGTGAGTAATATGTAGAGAAGACCCAACATAATGATCCTAAGTGTTCGCTTATTATATTATAAAGTAATATTACACTTTACTTTAATATATAAGCCATGAATTCAATGCTGCTACTAAAACGTTTTAGTATTTTTTAGAGCCACAAATTATAGATCATAGATAAATCACTTCCACAGAAAATGATACCGTCTTATTTTTTCCGATTTTAAAGATTGTAAAATGATTTTAATTTGTTTAAATTAATTGATTCAAACGCATAGGAAAATGAAAGAATGCCCCGACGTCCGGATTATTAACTTCTATGCACCAAATGATCAAAGCGTTTTTTACAATAAGAGGTGTAATTGTAAGACCTTATGAAGACTAATTTGGAAATTATTTTAAAATAAACCTCGAAAAATAAAATAAAGTGATCAACAAAGTCGGAAATTAAAATATAGACATTTTTATATAGACATTACGTTAATAAAAATCGTTATCACTATGATATTGGCGCCTAGAACAAATATTTCTTATAAATTTCTCTATATTTTCATTTGCACTGGACAATACAAAGGCATGACTGATTCTTGAACTGTCTTGATATTCTTTTCCTCACTTCCAAGATAGACAATTTTTAACATTCACTGTGTTTACAAACAAATAATTTCACGTAGATTATCAGGTTATCCTACAATTCCGTAACTAAATATTGGTATCTACCTTCAGATATTACTTGTGCAACGTAACAAAATACTATATTTTAAAAGCTCAGTTTGATATTTATTAAACCAGGGTTGCCACATAGCTGATTCCCAGACACAAGCAATTTCATAAAGCTGTGGTCAGTAAACTGTAGATCTAAACAATACCACAGTTCAACTACACATTTAATATTACCGTTGAACTTTGAACAAAGACAGAAATTCTGTCAGATACAAATAACATATTCATACATAAATCTTAATACTTAATTGTTTAAGTGTAAATTTTAAAAAGTCACCCTACATATGTTAATATTTAATTGATTTTGTTTATACCTCTAGTAAAGGAAGTAGAAATAACCAAAATATCAGTGTAAATATTGAATGTGGTAATTTTTTCAAAAATGTCATCAAATTTATTTCAGCTACTTTAGACACCCATTAAAAAATAACCTTTAACTGTATTACATTTAAATTGATATCAATTTTTAAAAAGGGGTCATAGAATTTTCACACAACTTTAGTTATGGATGTGTGGCGCATAAACGAACTACAAAGAGTAAATCAGTCATTGCATCAATAAATGATGGTATGTAACTAGTGTGGTTATGATGGTGGTAATGTACATCAAGTTTTGGCTTAGAAATGGAGTCGTTGGTCGACAACTATATACTTCACTTCTCGTATATTCTCAATAAAAACAAACATAAGGATGATGTATTTATATGCGTCAGTATAAATTCCTCTTGATATTTCAGTCCATCAGTCCATGAAAAACCATTATTTTAACAAAGTTTGTCAATTATTACTCTCATAACGCAGACATGTCAAAAGTTTGTACATAATATTTACTTTAAAGTTCAACCACATATTATATTTTTTTTCATAATAGTTTTGAATAAAAAATTGACAAAGAAATATCTCTCTTTTTCACCCCATAGGTAACCTTCATATCAATATGTATTTGCTGAGAGTACATTAATCACGCTGATTGCATTTTGAATCTTACTTGAGAGGTTGACACAAAGGTGTCACTGATGAAAATGTTTGTTTTATTTCGACCAATATCAATATCAACCATACGACTATTAAGAAAGAATCGTAAATATCACTGTCAGATTTATTTTTGTCTATTCAGATAATGAGCGAGAGTCTTTATGTCCAAATTTCGGAATGTAATATTTTTACCTTAATTTCATATTTCCATAATGGTCACATTAATTAATGTCTAGGGTTTTATACATAGAATATTTAACCAGTTAAATTAATAGATAGTGTTTTTCTTCAGATACAAATCAATATAGTTAATTATTTAACACTATTTTTATCTAAAAGAAAATATTTTTTTTGTATTTTAAAGTTTTATTTACTGAAAATTCATTCAAATTTTTTTTTTCACGTGATTTCACCTAGTTGTAAAGTACATAAGTAAACAAATATCAAAACGATTTAATAACCCTTTTTGCAATTTTAGCCTCAAATATTGTATATAAATTAAAATGATTACCTTTTAGGTCAGTCACGATCTATCCTGTTGCTTATCAGATTACCGGTTTTGACAATTATACTGCCATCGTCAGATCACAAACACAGTCACATAGAACAAATTATAATAACAGTGAACTATGCATGGGAGACTATATTATTTTATCATAATTTTGTCATGATAAACTTTGTGTACGTGTTTTATTTGTGTTTGCGATGTGTTGTGGATATTGGTTTTTGTGGCTGTGTTTGTGATCTGACGATGAGAGTATAATTGACGAAACCGGTAATCTGATAAAAAACAGGAATTATTGTGACAGACCTCAAATGTAATCATTTGAAGAAGATTAATTTAAATCATATGTATTATATCAGAAGTAGGTTTTGGGTTACAAATCAAATGTATGGGACATACCGCTAGACAATTCTTTATTTTCGTTATGGAAATATGTAGTATCAATAAATAACAACCATCAATAGATTTGTTTGCAATCAAAGGAAATTCGGTTCTTCTTCCTATTCGATAAAAAGTATAAAAAAAGTCATTTAGTTTACCTTAATGTTTGGGTTTAATTCCCTTCCCCATGAATTCTAATACCGTACCATTTCAAACACTGTAAGAGAAAAGAATTTATATATATATATATATATATATATATATATATATATACACAAATCGTGTAGGCCCCCCTATTATTGTTTCTGGAGAATATGTAAATCTTAAGACTTATATTCAGTCTTTTTCCATTGCAAATTGGGTTTGTTATTAAACTAGCACCAGTTTATATAACATTCCATTAAAATATATCAACAGAAAAAAGCGTTATATACTTTAAACTTTGAATGCTATAGCACACTAGTCTTTTTATAAAACACAAATCATGCAAACTATTTGTGCTATTTAACTACTTTTTAATAAAATTATTACTATTAGGTTATTGCGTCTCAATACAATGTAAGTAATACTTCTCTTTTTAGTGACCATCTTACAGTAGTGATTCTGTTGAGTAGATAAGTATTTTAAATTGGATAAGTAAAATTTTGAATGCTTTCAAAAATATTTAAACTTTTTAAATTACTAAAATGTCGACTACTGTAAAAAAAACCATATCCCTCGCTTTGTAATATAAATATTAATAAAATTAATAATAATAATTAAACAAAAGCTGCTGTTAAAAACAAAGAAGAATTTCGTCGGGCTCTGATTTCGAACCACGTTTTTTTATTCATACTAAAATAATTTTATATACACATAAAACTAGGTAGAAAGTAGCTTAAAAGTGGTTAAAACATTTGTTTATAGTGTTAAATTCAGAACAATTAAATAAAAATAAAATCGTATACAGATATAAAACACATCAAAACTGGATTGAATTATATAACCGAACATTTAACATATTATGAGATAAATGTGAAGACTTGAGTTAATGCTCTGTGAATCATAAGAGGAAACCGTTGTAGTGCATCCAGCTTTATATACGGGCAAGCTGCCAGGACAACCACATCGCTTGTCAGCACAAACTTTATATTGCATGCAAGATGCCGTATTCTCTCACACATGAACGGCAAAAGCAGTTTTATGTCCAAAACACATTTGCATATATTACAAGCTTGTTTGACATTTGACACGGTTGTGTACTTTTTCTGAGACTAAACATTCCTGCACAACCAAACACAATCCCTACTATAGATCTGTATCATGTTTAGTATTATTGTTTACATCTCTTTGCTTCAGCTATATAGTAAAACTGAGTTTTGTCTTTTATACACTGAAATAAAACCATTACAGAAAAAAGTTATGAAGTTAGAGAGGGTGTATAGCTAAAATTTAATTATATGTTATTAACTCATTATCTTTAGAATACAATATAATAGCAGTAATAACGAGATAATTAATAATTCTCTATTAATAATAACAGTTCAATTCGCTCTTTTATATTAGAAATAATATACATAATATTAACATGATATAAAATAAGTATTACACAAATAAAGCATAGAAAATTAACAAGAATATTAGTAAATTTCAAACAGATTTCCTATATAGTCCTATGTTTATTTGATAAATAATAATTTGAATGGAGAGACATGACGCACCCTACTTTGTCAACGAAACGATGTTCATTAATTTATTTAATGGACTAGTATTATCAGTAAGAAGCTCGTACTAATTTTACATGTCGCAGTGTATTATAGAAGAGGTTATTACGGAAATTATGTCATCACAATAGACGGTTGTTATTACTTCAGATTTCCAATAATGCGTTCTTCTTCGTTAACTCAATTAATTATATTCGCAATTCTACAGAAAAGCTATTTCTTTCACCCTCCTTTTTCTCTTTGACTATAATTATTTAAAAGAAAAAAAATCAATTTTTCCCTTCTTGATGCGAAATAAATCAATTTATTCCTACTTTATACTTTCTAGCATATTTAAATAAATTCAATAATCTTTTAGTTCCAATTTCTATTCATCTTAAATACTGATTAATTGAATTCTTCTTTCCTTAATATTTATTAATTGAATTGTAACGTACTGACTGCGAATTGGTATCGTAAGTACAGTAATTCTGATTTTATAATATCTCAAGATTTTGAGACATGTTGCATGTTACACTGGCCGTTTAAATTGTAAATTTCTTAAAAGATTTAAAACTAAAATAAGTAGAACATTTTAATAAAAGCATTCTACTCTAAGGCTTTAATTGAAGTGGAAATACATTTCTGAGATGTAAGTGAAGTAACAATTATTAAATTAAACTACGCACGTTGATGGTCAATCTTGATCATAAAAGGAAATATAATTTCCGAGTTAATTTAAATTAGACAATAAACTTTTAAGCTTTGTAACAAATAAAATGATATCATAATCTCGTTTTGATATAATAGAAACATAACCCAACTAAAATTCCTTCCAGACCTCCTTGTCTCTTTAAAAAATCCATGAATCTCTTGGGATCAGTGCCTCCACAGACTTCAGATTATAGTTACATAATAATAAATACTTAGCGTAACATCTCATTGTGGGCTTTGGTCTGCTAAACGGTATTTCATGGGGTGATCTGTGGCCAGTACCTAGATTTCCCGTCGCAGTAACTCTAGCTTTCTCAGCCCGAATTCGCTACTAATCGTAGCTTCTCACTTTTCCTCGCAATATTGGGTTAATACCGAGACTTATTTAAGCCCCTTCTGAGTACAAACCCAAAACCACTTTCACAGAAGACTATGACTTTAGCCACCAGTCGAACCGGTGGCGCAGACCTTTCTACTAACCAAAGTATTTCACATGTACATTGAGTCTCCTTTAAGAAAACTACTGATTTTCACTCTGTAAAGGCAGAACAAAAAACTCTTGATCTATCTTTCCAATTAATGTGACGTTTATTCTCATTGAGCAGTATTATATTTACGACACGCTTAAATATAAATATTCAAAACTTGTAACCAAAATAGTTTGTAACGTGTTTTCAATAGGAAAGATCGATATTGATTATTAAACTCTGTAATGGAGATACGACGTTTCCAATACATTGAGGTTCAGTGACGTCACAATATCTGCAGATAATGTATGTACTTTCTATTATTTAAGGAGACTCTTATCTAAGTAATTAGAGTGATAAAATAAATATCGTGTTCAAACTGTAGTTTATGTGATGGATATAACTTATTTATATATGTGTATATATGCATATAAAAATAGATAGATTGATGGGCAGATGGACAGATGGACAAAGAGAAAAAATACATAGAGATGACGTGACATTTTTAATGAAAATATACCTTAAGCAAGCAAACCATTTTGGTTTAGTATTTCAAATAGTAATTATATACACCATATGTACTATATCACTTGGGCCTCTATCATATTTTGTAAATTTAAGTCATGTTTATTTGTTTCTTCGTGGTTTTTTTTCTACAGACATTATCTAAATATGTGACTGAAAGAAAATGTATGCATAATACGTGGACGTATACTATATAGATATACAGGATAAATATTATGATTACTAAAATATTATTTTGTAAATTTCAAGACGTCTTTGAATGTTTCCTCTTTTTTTTATAGAGATAACCTTAAATGACTCTTTAAGAAATTATTACTGGTGATAAATCTCAACAAGTTCTACTTATTTTGGTATATGGATACAATATTTTCTTGTAGTATTGTCTCAACAATATCTCAGATTAAATATTTAAAACGAGTCTTTCATCTTTATATATGTACTTCAAATTGAAATATATTGAAAACTATGAGTTGGAAGATAACTTGTCATGTTGCCAAGTATAGTATGTAATATTCATATTGTATCAATTGTTTTTCTATTTTGTAAATTTTACTTCTTGAATTTTAATTTTGTGTAATTTTCCTGTGTGAAACTTCCCTCTGTTATTATTATTTTTTCCTCTTTTAATTTCTAAACAAATGGCGGAGGTATAACTCTTTTAATTAACATCTTCATTCAATTTAGTGTCATATTCCTTCTTGAATGTCCTTTTTACAATTCTCACAATGTCCCCAATTAAACACTTTTGTTTTGAAGTGGTTCATATTTTATATGTACATTTTTTTTCTGCACTTTTATTATTTTTAGTAATTTACATTGTTTAATCATCTGGTGAAATGTTTAGTGTATTGCGAGCTTTGTTCAAATCTCTAAAAACTGAAAAGGTAAAAGTAGAAATAATACCTATTGTGCTTTCTTAACATATTGTACAAAACATGCGGGTATATTTTATTTTGTAGTTTACACAAAGCATTTTGTTTTTTTAATATTTTATCCACAATTACTATTATTTAAAACAAAATAGAAATCAGATTTCTAAAAAATGTAAAAAACTATTGGTTGAAATAGGTTAATTTTAAATACCCATAATAGAATATACTCTCATGATATCATAAAATACAAATAAGATAAATTTGTTAAACTTCATATTTCATAAATGATGCATACTATCCAAATGACGAGAAATTGGTTCCATCCATCCGCCATAGTTAATTTAAATAATGCAGCATCCCCTATTTTTATTATAGTGTATAAACGAATTACTAGTTTAATACTAGAATTATATAATTCCATACAGTAAACATGAGAAATAATGGAAAACCTATTGATACACACAATATATGCTATAAGAGAGGAAACGTACTCTGTTTAAATGCCTATAGTAGTTTTACTAATTTTATTATTGATTGTATTCTTTTAGTGTATATGATTTCATGTTTATGTACATAGACTACAATATTTAAAAAATATATATCTTCTAATAATGTAATAGGTGATAGAATTAATGATTGACTAAAAACGCAATAACTATAAATAAACCGTGACCAGCACAAAAAAAAATTAACTATAGTAAATTTTGTCATAAAATGTGTTATGATACCTCAATTTATGCTTCTTCATTACCACTCTTATTTAGTGTCCTTGATGTGCCTAATTACTGATGACGTAAAGTTATTTTTCTTTATAAATATGTGTTCCATAATTCAGGGCCTCTGCAATGTGTTGAGACGCAATCTGCATGATGGACAAAGACAATAATAGTTTAAAACAGATTGAGTTCCTACAATTTTGTATAAAGAAGATTTCCCATTCAGATTTTGTGACTGACTCGACTGTCGCTGTAATGATTTCGGTCTTATTCTGCTGGGGATTTCGAACAGCAGTTAATCTCCGCCTAATACCAATACTTAATACTTCAAGTTCTGTTTCAAGTTGGCTTAAGTTTCCATTACTATCTCCATTCTTGGAATTGAAATCTGTTTGATATACAAAACTGTAAAATATATGTTTTACGACAAGTAATTAATTTTCATTAATATTAATTTTTATTATAGCAAAGCATCCTATAGTAAAATTGATTTCTCATCTAGAAAAACTCTCACAGTTCTGAATAACTATATATTTTTTTGTAAACATGTAATGTTTTTAATCGAAATAAAGTTGGTAATTGCATTCCTAATAAATAGTTATTTTATTTCAACGGACTGATTAATGTAAATATTGCCTTGACCGTAGTGATATAACTCTTTGTAAGTGAAAAGGTGTAATTAACATAATGATGTTAACAATTTAAATTTAGATAAAATTGAACAATTTTATGAATTATTAGAGGTTGTTTTATGAAGCTGAATATAGTAAATATTGTCTCAAAAGGTCATTGTTAGTAAATCGCTGTTTAAATAGATCACAGGTTCAAGATATCTTATAGCAAAGAATTTTATTTACTTTTTGTCCGTAAGTAGAAATTGTATATCAAATCAATGAGCATCTATATCCGACTTACCTTCACAATACTTTAACTGAATTTACAAGGAGATCAGCTAGAGTCAATTGGTTTATTTTAGCGTTGTCAAATAGAGCCCAAAATAGTCAAACAAACTACAAAGTTCTTTAGAACTGAATCACAGACATGAAATGTTAGTATTCAACTCACGGTTATTTCTAAGTAAAGGTTTAATTATTGCATTTTACGTACTTAAGACACAATCTTGATTACTTTTACATTTACCATAAACTCCAGTCATAGAATGTAGTATGTGTTATTCGATCAATTGGAAAGTAATGTGCAATTAGTATTAGTTTTTTTTTTTTTTTTTTTTTCTTCTTAATACACAATTTTAGAGAACCGTTTATTGCGGGAAGCACAATTCTATAAATTTGGGCAATGGAGAAACCTGATCACAATGTATCGCTTAGCTTTAATTTTTATTTACATTCTTTCAATATTTTTATTAGGAGTTACTCTTGTTGTTTGTGAAATAATACATAAACTAAAACGTAATGCAATGGAACGCAATTAAATAAACAAATAAAAATAAATGGAACAAAAAGAAATTACTTGTCTATATCAAAATTTGACCCTTCACAGAATTTTTTTTTCTTTTCTAATGTTGATGTGATAAAGCAAAATCTGCACGTTGGTAATAATATTTTTTCTGTAATATTACTTTCAAGAGATTAATTTAATTAATATTTGCTAAAAACTAATGAAATAAATAAAGCAGTCCATTTATGTACAACATCTGTTGTATAAAATCAATGTCAAGCCTAGTGGATAAGTCTTTGGACTTGGTGGGAAATATGTAGATAAGACCCTACAGAATGATCCTAGCTGTTATCATATTCTGCTATCATATTACAATATAAACTGATATTACATTTTACATTAATATTATGGTGAATAAATGTAACGTATAATTTATGTCACTACAAAGCATTTAATTTTTACACATTTACGTATACACTTTATAAATACATATAAAATCCCAGATATTTTATTGTTCGTATTTTTTAAAGCTACCGTTTGATTATCATTGCTCATGCGTCACTGAATATGACACATTGTCGTTGAAACGCGTTTTAGGTAATAAACGTATTATTTGTGAGATATTGTATTTAAGTTTTATTTTATTTTTTTAGATAACATTTAATATTTATATATAACAAAAAACTTCCTTCGGTTTAGGCTAATCCGAGAACAACTGTGTAACAAATCTGATATTTAACAATGTCTGTATGTATCTTTCCTAAAAATGAAATGATTTTCACATCGTTTTCACTAATCTCTTCCACTAGTTTTGTAGATATGGGCGCAAAATATCATATTTGATTTTTTTTTATTATTCTTATTGTTCACTGAGTGAGAAAAAGCTATCAACACTTTTACAAAAAAACTATTAATTATTAAATACATAGGAAAAAAACTTGATAACGCAATATTTGACAATATTATATGTTTTTTTTCTCTACATTGAGTCAATTCATATTACTAGTGACAATTGAACAGAATTGGCACTAAATTTTTCACGATTTTCATTTTTACTGGAAAGTACATACAGTCATAAGAGTGACACTTTAATTACACCTGTGTTATATAGTTTTTCATTTCTGAAAATTACCCATGTTTAATTAATTTATTCAAAGTAGTTTAAATAGTTCACCATCTGTCTACAATTAATTACAATCAAGACGTTTAATTATTATGACTTTTTGGTTAACCAATATGAACCTATATAGGTTCTCAAGATATAATTTTTTGTTTTAATAGTACGGTTTTTATATCTACTAAGTAAGGATCACCTGTTAGGTTTATTATGATTCCCAGACATAAATAATTTCACACAACGCCTATAAGTTGTGGTCAACAATTTTAGTTCTAAACCATTCCCGTTAAACTTGGTTTAGAGTTGGATTTAACTGACATAAACAATATATTTGTACCACAGGTGCTCACACCGTGTTTATGTACGAATATAAAGACGTTTAGTGCTACATAAAACAATACAATATAAATTTATTTTGTTATGTCTTTAAAGTTGTAGTAGAAATATTGTTAATTATTTAACAAGTTATTAAACATGTCACCAAATTAAAACTTCTTTGTACCTTACAGTCATCACAACCGATTTTGACCAAATAAAATTTTGTTTACTTTTCTTTCTTCTTTTGAAAATAATATGAATCCAATTTAAAAATTCCTTTTTATGATCATATGTTAAGATGATTTACTGAAAACCTAGTTATAAATTAGCTACGTTTGCTTTTTTTTTTTTTTTTAATAAACCATTACAGAAATATACAAATGTTTCAACGGTTATCATACATTTTCAAGTTGAGGTGGGAGGGGCATAGTTTTACACAACGAATAAATGTTTTATCTTAGAATTGCAATGGATGTATGTAGAGTTATATGTACGTAGTTTAGCATAACTTGCTTAGGGATGGTGAAGTGGGACTCCAGTAATATATTTTGCTTTTCTTATATTCGCAACAAGAGCAAACATAAGGATGATTTATGACGAGTATATATTGCTTTTGAAATTTCATTCAAACAGTCAGTTAATCATTCATACTTTATAGAAACTCCACAATGAAGTACAACCCTCATAAAGCACTGTGCTTGTTAACTTTGCGTCTCATATGTACATAATATGTCAAAATTTCGACTAAACATCAGTTTATTGTAAAGGTTAATAAATAGCTTACTTTTAGTCGATAGCAGGTCATTGTTTATAGCCTCAACTCTTTCTTCACTCACTGGTGGCTTTTCAACCTGATACATAACACATTATTTAGACTCCGTTACAAACAAAGAACACTATAAAGCAATTAATTGTATTAAATACATATTGTTATATCGTACTTTGTAGAAGACAATCCAGTCTTTATTGGGTCTATTGATTTACAGCACAAAATATTAAACAAGAAAGACCCGCTATTGACTAAAAGTATTTATAAGTTATTAATATATTTATTTCTTTTTTTTTAATATATATAATTATATATATATATATATATATATATATATATATATATATATATTAAAAAAAGAAAAACAAATCATATTATATATCATTTTAAACAGCAAGAATCCTGCTATCAATATATGGTAAAATCTAAAAATTGATTTTTGTTTGCCTGCTCCCCCTTAAATAGTTCATCATCGGTCTTCAATTACAATCGAGACGTTTAATTATTATTAAACAGAATTTTAATGCTTCTAAACACAAAGATAGTGGACGATCGTGAATATAGTTTTGATCACTAACTAAACAATCTCCCTTTCTCTATGAAAATCATTTTTACTCCTTTAATAGAATTTAAACTAGATCTGTATTCGTCTAACATACATTAGTCATACTGGCTTCACGTGAAATGTAATTTACTGTAAGGGACTGACACATTGGTGTTGCCAACCTAGTAAATGTTTGTTTGGTTCACACATACTGGTTATTAACAAAACTCGTAGTCACCTGCACATGATTACATTAAAAAACGTTACGATATTACAACCAAAAGTAGTATTTCAATTTCGTTATTAATATGTAGGTTTATATCCAGTAAGGAGTAAATTTATTCATATCAAATTTCAGAAAAAAACAGGCATATAACTGGACACGTGATATGAAGTCTGAAGTTCAAACATCTTTCAGATAACTGTTATTGTCCATGAATTTGGTATTGTCGTTCTATAAATACACAAAAATATGTTTACTCTGCGTTGACATGTAACGTGAATTTTGGTAGGACTACTTAATACCAATATACCGAATTTAAATTTCTGTCGCCATATTCATGTCGCCACAGTTATCCTTGGATATTTGATTTGGGCGTACTCTTGCAGATTAAATGAGTGTCTAGTTTCTATCAAATCTATACTATATAGTTTATTAAAACTAAACACTCCATAGAATAGGTTTAAAAACAGGAGGAATCTTAAAACATGTAACTAGATAATTCTTTCATTCAATATTGGAGATATACAATATCAATATAGATCAATAATTTATATTTTATTTATTGATTGGTTTTTATTACAAAAACTATAATATAGCTCGTTTATTAATTTTTTGTTTGTTTGTATTTAATTCGATCCTCCCCCACCCGCAAGTCATATTTTCATTCGTAAGAAATCAAAATGTTTGTAATAATTTATTTAAGTATGTTACTTTTTGTGCGGCTGATATACTAATTTTTGAAGAGCAAATGTAAATCTGCAAACATTGTATTATGTAGCAATGTTATTTAAATAATATTTAACTCCAGCAGATAGAGTACTTTTATATTTATACTGTATATTATCAAATCAAAAATCACCAGTTGGTTCTTTTTGTTATAAAAGCAAGAATGTAACGCGTTATTTCAATCGTTCATTTTGTTTTTAAACTATTGAAAGGGAATGACACCTTAGTATGTGGAGTAAAGTTTCTCCATTTCATGAAAATACATTTCGAGTTTATGTTTATCAGACAAGTATTTTAAATTGCCTCCGTGAAATTTTACCATCACTTGAAAAAACAGGAACATTTTCAGTGGGATTTATTTTGTATAAAGTTATTGGCAACTTTCCAAATGTCCAAATCACACTGCCGGCTATAAAATGTGCTACTTATATAAGTAAAACTGAATAGTTTAATGTAAATTATTCAGATTTGGTTTAAAAATGTTTATGAAATAATAGGGAATAGGTTTTCTTAATAGTAGATACTCATACACATCTAAAACAGACTGTACATCACAAAAATACAATCTAGAATACAGTTTTATAATAAATATTACAACCATTTTAATACTAGGTGTAACCGAAGAATTTGCATATTATTAAATAAATGTAAAGAGCTTAGTTAAATGCCCGGTTAATCATAAGAACAACAAGTTGCAGTTATGCATGGGCAAGCTGTCAGGACAACCAGATTACTTAACGTCAGAACAAATATTTTTTTCTCTAGCTCATGAACGGCTTAGGCAGTCTAATATCCCGCTTGCATTTATTTAAAGATTGTTTGACATATGACATGAGTGTTTACTTTTGCTTAGACTAAACTTTCGTAGACAACCAAACATGGCGAACTATTTTATATTTTGTGCCTTGTTTAATTTTCTTGTTTACCTTTTTTTTTAATTTCAGCTAAATGGTAAAAGCAAGTGTTTTTGTTATAACTTGTATCAGTTAAAAAAAAAAAAAGTAGAGAAATTTTAAATTTTAGTATTAACTGTGATATTTAGATTAATTTGAATGTATAAGACAAAAGTACACGGAAAGAAAGTAATTAACAATGTGCTTGTATTAGCATATATTATATTATATTATATTATATTACAGGTATAGTATTTTATTTTAATTAATTAAATACACTAATTATTAATTATCATAATTGTGTATCAAATCATAAACGTCAAAACAAAATAACCTGAAATGAAACGAATAGTACATAAATATAGCATAGAAATGGAGAAATAAATATAATACACAGTTCAAACATATATCTCACTTAACATATTATCGCATAATTACAGATGAGAATTCTGAAGAATGCATTACTCAAACTTAGTGTATAGCATAGCCCTACGTTTATTTGACAATTATTATTTTAATGGAGTAACAGAAAGTATACTACTATTACAATAAAACTATGTATTTAATTTATTTAACCAGCAAGCTTTACCAGTAAGATGCTTGTTAATTTAATTCTACCGGTCGCAGAGTAATACCGAAGCCATTATTACTGAAATCTTGTCAGCACAATAAAAAGCAGTTATTACTTCAGACTTCCAATATTGTGTTTGTCGTCGTTAACTTGATTAATCTCTCTCTCTCTCTCTCTCCCTCTCTCTCTCTCCCTCTCTCTCTCTCCCTCTCTCTCTCTCTCTCTCTCTCTCTCTCTCTCTCTCTCTCTCTCTCTCTCTCTCTCTCTCTCTCTCTCTCTCTCTCTCTCTCTCTCTCTCTCTCTCTCTCTCTCTCTCTCTCTCTCTCTCTCTCTCTCTCTCTCTCTCTCTCTCTCTCTCTCTCTCTCTCTCTCTCTCTCTCTCTCTCTCTCTCTCTCTCTCTCTCTCTCTCTCTCTCTCTCTCTCTCTCTTCTCTTCTCTTCTCTTTATGATTTTCATTAAAAACAAAACAAAAATCTTCTTAATGGAAGTATGTAAGTATCCTTCCTTTTCATTCAGGCATGCTTTAGTTTCCTTTTTAAATAGGTTTTCTCGACGATTATTATTTTTATCTACCATTATACACAGGGTGATTCGAAAAGAATGGTGCAAAATAAGGTCAATTAATTTACAGAGGAAGAATCACAAAATCAAGAAAACTGCAGACGAAATTTATTATATTACAAGTTTTAATGACCATTACAAAAATTTAATATGCACTACAAATGTTCGATATGAGCGTCGTTAGTTACTCTGGAAATATCCAGGCGATATATCATCTCCGCCCACACACACTGCAACATTTCTTGTGTTATGGTTTGCACTACTTCTGTTATGGGCTGTCTTAAGTCTTGCAGGTTTTTCAGGCATAGGAGCGTAGTAAATTGTGTCTTTGATGAACCCCTACAAGAAAAAATCGCAAGCAGTTAAGTCCAGCGATCGTGGCGGCCTGCGTAGCAGAGGTCTGTCTTCATTCCAGAGCGACAAATCCAACGGTCTGGCAAAGTAACCTTAATAAACTCGCGTACCTCAGATTTGTATTGTGCAGGAGCACCATCTTGCTGAAAAACTACGTTTGGAATATCTTCTTTAAGCTGAGTAATGAGCTATTCTAACATTGTATCTAAATAACGATGTGGGTTCAAATAAGAAGAGTCGTCCATACACTTTACGGTTGCTAAGAGCACAAAAAAGTTTAGTTTAGGCGAATCCCTTTCGTACTCAAAAAACTCCCTTATGTTTTCTGATCACCATATTTTTACGTTGAGGCAATTTACTTGTCCACTGAGGTAGAATGTAGCCTCATCGCTGACCACTAGTCTGTCAGCAAATCCATCATTTTCAAACTGTTCAATCATAGCAAGGCAGAAATCTGTGTGCTCTGGCTTTCAGTAAGCCTTAATGCTAACAGTTGCAGTTTGTACGGTTTAAGCCTCATCCGCTTGAGCAAGACATGACATATTTTAGACTGTGGTATCTGAAGTTCCTTACTAGCTTTGCGAGTTGATGTTTTAGGTCCACGTGCATACTTAGCTTTAATTCTCTCCACAGCGTCCTCCGGGGTCTGTGGACGGCCCGAACATTTCTTGGCACACAAACACCCAGTTGTCTCAAACTGCTTCACCCAACGAGCATGCAGTTCCGATGAGGAGGATCCTTTCTTAATTTTCTTCGAAAGTTCCGTTGAACACTAACAGCAGCATGAGTTCGAACGAAATCCAAAACACAAAACGCTTTTTCTTGCTTTATGGTAGCCATTTGATAAACGGTTTAGCGTTAGTCAACCAAGCAACCAAGACAAAACATTACCTTTTAAAAAGAAACTTATAAACACGCCCTTTCTATTGTTACAACAATCAGCTGTTTTAGTTCATGCAAACAGAAGTACCAACTGTTTAGTTTTGCACTTATCCTTTTGAATCTCCCCGTATTTATTTGTTGTTTTCCTAGCATTCGGAGTGTAAATATAATGTCCAGTTTGCGAGAGGTTTTCTTAAACTATTATTTAACATTCTAACAAATTAATTAGTCTTCAAGTATTATTTAGTTTATATGAGAACAACGAGTATGTGTATTACGATCTTAAAGACAAACAAGTTGAAAACATTTTACTTCTGAGATTAGTCTTAACCAATTATCTAAACTAAGGTTAGAAAGTTAAACAATCACTGAACTGTCTTCCTACAATAAAGATACATTTTATTTAATGTAATTTAACAAATTTACAGAAATTAATGTATATATCTTCCAGTGACCTAAAAGTTTGCATATCTTGACGTGTTGACTTGTAATATAAACTTATATTTCACAAACTCAAGTATGTTGTTTTCTAATACGCTTAAATTTATTCTGCTTTTTAAGAAATTCAGTTAGTGTGTAAAATTTTACATCCTAAGCATTTAATTCATTAACCAGTTAACCAATACCAGTAATAGGAAAACGATTTCTCCAGCTTCAGATTACATTCTTTCAAGATTAAAAATCATCTTAATGTGGAAATTGGATATAATTTCAATGTCTAATTTAAGTGCTTATTATACTAACGTCCCATTTCCTAATATAATTTATAGTATAACAGCTCCAAGCAATCAGGCCAATGATTTTTAATTTCAATTTCTAGTTTGTTTTCCATTTTGTATATTTTATAATTATATACAATTAATATAATTCGTATTATCGTTGATTTCAGTAATGTAAATAAGATCACTGTAATGTTTATTTGGTACCCGACTAGAAGTCCGTCCAGAATCACCCTATTCATCTTATATACCTGTTGATAACTTTGATATATATATATATATATATAAATCTTATGAACCTGCCCCTACTTTAAGTCTTACACTGGAACAGAAGTTGAGTTGATGACT
This sequence comes from Aphrophora alni, assembly GCA_963513935.1. Classification (NCBI taxonomy): domain Eukaryota; kingdom Metazoa; phylum Arthropoda; class Insecta; order Hemiptera; family Aphrophoridae; genus Aphrophora; species Aphrophora alni. The sequence continues at coordinate 69,137,203 of OY740766.1, forward strand.
CTATTAGGTAGAACCAGATAATCAGACTTCTCCTCTTACCACGCCAATCATTATCTATATGTGGTGGCCACTGACCCGCCACAAATGTAGTGGGCCCCTTAAAATGTTGATCTCAGTTAGAGATTTTTTTATAACTTCAGAAATATAATGAACCTCGTTGCATTTTACGTCTATCTCTAAATTTTCCAATCATGGAAACATAGCAGCTACATATTTTAGCGAATTCTTGAACTTCCCCCTCCCCTCCTATCTTTTCCGAGTGATTGCGTTGATACCAAAATTTCCCTTTACATAGCATGCTTATGTGGCGCCTACTAAGCAGAGTGTTCCTTTTTCAGTTCCACTCTTGTATTGCGGATCGCCTACCCGGCGCCTGCAGAATATTCTCCTTTGCTTTTGTGCCAGCGAGCAGGTCTGGCTTTTTTTCTTTTCTTTTTTTAATTTTTCTTTTTAGGGAGGTGCTAATGTATATACGCAGATCCCCAATGTGGCTCAGGAACTTGTAAAGATGACATCAGAATCTTATGCCTCGTGTAGCGGTTGTCGTTTAATTTCAATTGGTTTATAATGTATTATAATAAGTGGTTTAACCTAATTTAAACATGTTCGGCGACCCCGACCACACTATAATATTATACGCTTTGCGATTTTATCGATAAATAATTAGGTATGGTAATTCAGACCTAGGTTAGGCCTCATGACTATTTACTATGTCCGATCAAGTTTGTTTCAATCTATAAAAAATAAGTGTAATTATGTTGGGGGAAATGTTATTATTAGTTCGTCACAAGCTGGTTGTATTAACCAATAGGTTTATATCGCGTCTTTAGCTGTGAAACGGTTCGATGAACGGATCTGGCATCTGTAACGTTCTACATGTTAGTATGCTCTTTAATAATTCATAGTGCCTTCAACTAATAATAACTATGAAACCTAACATCAAACCTTCTCAAATTACCATACTATTGTTTCAATATCTTATTTGAGAAACTATACAAATTTTCCTTTCAGTGCAGCTACAATTTTAAATAGAAGATTTTTATTCTTAGAACATTCAGCACTACAACGTCTTCAATAGATTAATGTTAAATGACGTCATAAACACCTATATCTGCTGTGAAATAATAAATGTACATTGTCTAACACTTTACTTATATATTATATTTAAGTGTTATAATGAAAGAAAAAAATCAAATTGTAATTTGTTGTTATCTACATAGAATATATACTTTCTGTATTCTTAAAAAAAATAAATAGCTCGCATTGATCTGTTACTTGAGGAGAGTCAAAAAAAGTCGTCACTTTCATAACGAATAATTATGCAAATTTGACCTACACTAATAAATAAACTTAGGTTTTCTTTAATTAAAATAAATACATTGAGTAAATAGTTATTCTATATACAAGCTGTAGTTATCAGTGATATAATAAATATACTAAAACATAATATAATAGAAATAACAAGGATGAAAAATAAATGAAACCAATACCGGTAAATGACAACCAAAACTTGAAATAAAATCTTATAAATTTCACATAAAACACAAAAGATGTACAATGAAAAGGTAAAGGTGGGAATGGCGAATCATACATTTAAATTTATATTTATAATAATAACAGAATATTTTGTTAGTTATATACATTGTAATACATATATGTTACAATTATAATACATTCTATAATATACAGGTACATAACATTTTTCTTTCTAATATTTAAAACAAATTTATAATTTCTAACATCAAATATTATCATGTGATAGAAATGTAATTGTACATGCTATGGAAATTCTATATTTGCTTGAATTAATAAACTTGGAATTCCATCTCACAAGTAGAAGTCTAAATTACTTTACATATGACGTGACCATTGGATCATAAAATATACAAACTTTCACTTTAATTTAAATTATACGACTCATACAACCATATAATAAACACAGCAGTCATATATAATTGCTTTCTGTTTAATTACAAAGTACAGTTATAAAATATAATTACATTTTCAGCATATGGATGTCTAATTTTTACGTCGATATTTTAGTCGTAGTAATTAATCCAACACAATTACAAAAAGAAAAGTGTTTTCATAACTACAGTTATGTTTTATAACTAGCATTGTCGGACATCCGAACATTAGAAAAATTAATGAAGTATTTGTTTACATTCAATAACTCTTGACCAAAAAAAAATTGTAATAACGCAAATATATAAGTTATTTTAAGTTTATAAAATCTATGCTGTCGCCTTCATGGCATTAGTTAATCAAATACGTACTGATTTTTCCATCATTTACCTTTTGATGTGACTATGGGAACATGTTTTACCGTTGTAGTGGGCTCAGTTTTGGTTTTTCTTTCATATTTGACACAAACATAACTTTAGACAATACTACGACCAATATTTTTGGTATAAAATGGGTTGGTAACAGTCTAAATGAAAGCCGATTTTGTAATTTCTTTTAAGAATAACGTTTCATCTTAAGGGTGTGCTGTCTATAATTTCTTTTCAAATTAATTGTAAGCTATTGTTTTTTTAAAATTATTATTATTTATCTTAGTAGCAAAAATCTTTACGTACGATTTTTTTAATGAATTTAAGATCGATTCTAACAGTTCTACAGGAAGTCAAAGTGTCACACTCTGTTTTATGGAACACTCTGTATAAAATTCCATATTTTAGGAAATCTCGAACACAAGAATTGTTGACAACCTGTGATTTTATGAAGACGAATGTGTATAAACACAAATTTAAAAAATAACTATGTCCAAAACGTTTTACGTACTCATCGGTTACGTCTATATGAACACACTGTGTGAAGGAAGACTCTAAACGGAGGTGTAGAATAATCAAGTCGGTTCATTGGAGTTGCGCCAGTGATAGGGAAAGCGATGTCAGGGGTTGGGTAGAGTTTCTCTGGAAAGAGTAGGAAGGGATGAAAAGAATATTCTACCAGGCTGCTGGCATTACACTGGAGAACTACTGCATACTATCTAGTACAATTATTTTTTTACAACACTGGTTGTACATTCTTAAAATGGCTTGTTCATAAAGTAGCTTCCATGTAATATTTAAATCGAAATTCCATCATGATCAAATAAGTTTTCACCCATCCACAATAAATAGGTTATTTCTAAAACATTGATTTTTTTAACGCAAAATATTCGTGGCAATAGGACCAGCTAGTTTTCAAATAATACAACAAATATTCCACATAGAGTCGGACGTATATACAACTATATGTATAGTTGTATGTAGATAAACTAACATTTAGACAATTCATAAACAAACTTTTAACGTCAATCAAAAAGTCAAATATATTTCTAGGAAACGCCAAATATGCAATGACAAAACGTTAACACTATCCACTACCAACATCTACTATCCTTACTACATCATTAAAAATCAAGCATAGTATACATATGCCATTAGTTTCCTGGAAACGCCTTTAGGTAATCGATTTTTAATGAACATTCCTACTGCCCAACTCTAAAAAAATCTATTTAACTTTAGTAACATATGTATTTCAACTAAAACAACAAAAACTCTCTGTTCGTGTTACTTTTGCGAGATTAATTAATTAAGCTAATATTACCGATCAATTGATGAAGCAATTAATTAATTGTCAAATCCTGCTGTTTAAAACCAATGTCAAGCAAAGTGAACCAATAAGTCCCTGTATTTAGAGATGAATATATATAGAAGACCTACCATAACGATCCTAGCTATTAGTATTAGCATTTAAACTGATATTACATTGAAGTTATTATAACAAATAAATATGAGGGATTGGATGCAGCTGTTAAAACCTTTTAAATATATTTACAACCATAAATTAAAATAACAATTTGAATACATACGAAAAACAAAACAAAATGCAAGCATCATAAGTACCAGATTAAAACAAATAAATAAATGTTTTTACAGGACACTTAGAATTTGGAAAAAATTACGTAACTACTTTTGATGGTAATTTATGACCACTCTTCCAAAAATAAAATCAAACTATTGAGTAAACTATATTATTATCTGTACTCCAAATACATAATTACCTTTACATTTTTGTGTTTTAAACATCCAGAATATTTTTAAAATCTCACCAATATTGACGAAAATTTGTTAATGAAAATGTAATACGTGAAAAAACTCTTAAATAAAAAAGGGCAAGGTTTTTTTTGTTTTTTGTTTAATGTTTATTCTTTAATCAAATGCAATTCTGTCAAGACATTAAGAATATTTGGCACTCAAATTTTGTCTACTGCAACTTAGAGCCGCATCGATAATTCATGAATTACTCACTTCTTTTGTATTTCCTTTACTCTCTTCGAGGATTAACAATGTTTATCTTGATTTTGTGCTAGTCGTATTAAAAAACAAGTAATTTAAAGTTAATGTAATAGTTTACTGTAGGCTATTATTCAACAATTTAGTAACGAGAGGTTTAATTATGTTTTCTTTTTTAGCAATATACGAGGCACGTTCAGACGTAAGTTTGTAACATTCGAAAAATCTTAGTTTTATTATTTATTAAACGAGGCTCACCACAGAGCTGATTGTGCGATTCCCAGACACAATAAGTTTCCCAACGCCTACAAGTTTTGGCCAGTAAACTGCTGTTCGAAACAATACCGCTGTTTAACCACAAATTTAACGTTGCCATTAAATTTGGTGCAAAGCCGGGTTTACTGCCTGACATAAACAAAATATTGGTACTTTCCTTTGTTTTAATTACATACTGAAAAGGAAGTAGGTTATTATAATAAATAAATAGAATTATTATGAAGGATAAAATAAAGCAAAAGCTTAAAGATTCAAATATTTTAATAATATAAATGAGCTTAAATTGTTTCGCCTTGCGGCATCATCGTAGGCATTTATTAGAAAATAAAAGCAATAGATTTTATTTAACCAATACATTCTAAATTATTTAATCTATTGCTTTTATTTTCTAATAAATGCCTACGATGATGCCGCAAGGCGAAACAATTGTAGCTCATTTATATTATTAAAATATTTGGAACTTTAAGCTTTTGCTTTATTTTATCCTTGAATATGGAGTTTCAAAAAGAAATATCTGCTATTACATTAAAGTAGAGTTATTAATAACTAAAAAAATTAATGTAAAGAATTGTTCAAATAAATTCCTTAAAGACGTCTACCTCTAACATTGATTCAAATATTAGTAAAACATTATTGAATGCATCAATTTTATTGCTTGAATAACCTTATGAAACCATGTATAAATTTCTTTTTGCGATCATATCTTTATCGACGTAGCAGAAACTGTTGATAAGTAAATATTGTTTTAATAAAAATAATGAAGTCTAATACTGTAGAACATCCAATTTCCTTTATTTTTCATGTAATTTAATTGGGGGGGGGGGTGATATGTTTATGTTTAATAATTTGTATATAGGAGGGCTCGTGAAGTACTTTTAAACTACATGTAAATGAGTCAGTGAATGGCATTATATGGAGTAAATATCAGTGAGTCAGGGCATTATTAGTTTATGATACCCACAATATCAGTTTTAGTATTTGACAATAATTTGCAAAGGTAATTAAGGTGATAGATGTGATCTAAAACAATGACAATAGTTTATTTTTTCGCGACAAGAGCAAACGTTAAGATGATGTATTACTAGGTGTCAAGTATATTGCTCTTGTCACTTCAGTCAACCAGACTGTTAATCATTTAAACTTTACAAATACTACCATGAAATACAACCCTCATAAAGCACTCTGTCAAGATATGTCAAAGTTTTTCCGAAACCTTAATTATTACACAGTTCAATGATCACTGTTAACACATGATATGAATTTCTATTACCGCAATCACAGTAGAGGATCTCTGTCATTCATATTATATCTCAATCAGTTCCTTTGTACTCAGATGATCACACGCTGAAACGTAATTTCTCTTAAAGAATTGATGCAATGGTCACCTGCTTAGAAATGACGGTGATTTAAATACTATTTTTATTTTTACCAATATATGTTTTGTACAACTCCTTCAGTCACATTTAGATAACGTTATAAATATCACAGTTAACAATATTAAAGTACTTTCAGTTCTGTTAATGATTGATCACTGTATAATGTTGATTATAAAATTATAGTGAAACATCTAAATAAATGATAATGTTAACTTTAGACAAGTGTTTCGAGCGTCTTAATATACCATGGTCAGAATTTGTAGTTATTAGATAAACCCTTCGTAATTTAATCTTTTCACAGAACGCAAAATGTATTGCGTGAGATTTTAATATAATGAATGTGTAAAGTATAACTAAGCAAAAAATAAAAAGAGCTCTAATTAAATAAATATAGTTTTTATTGTATAAATTGTAATAAATATGTTGGTAATATTGGTAAGCCTATAATAACATAGACAAGAAAGAATGGAGAGTACAATAACCACTGATATGTGATTTTATATAGGCCTTCTCTTGCTGATTAAATTTTGTTTGAACAGTTTCAATCAAATCCGTAGGTTTGAAAACACAATCAAATCTAAGAAACATATCTCTAGACAATTCTTCAATTGAATAGTTGAGAAATACAATATCAATATAAAAAAAAAATCTTGGATAGATGTGTTTGCTTATAAAGGAGATTCAATTGTTATTGTTTTTTTTTTTTTTTTTATAGATGAGAAAAATTATAAAAATACATATTTACTTTGTTTTGATGATTGTATTTAATTTAACCATTATTTTTCGTTGATTGAAATGTTGCATTACGTTTTTTATAAATCTCTTCAATTTCAAATCCTACATTAAACCGTCAGAAAAAATATTTGAGGGCAAATATGGCTTAAATTTTTGCACCGATTATGAGATTCATGTTTTCTGAGATTTATTGTAATACTGAAAATATTGAGTTTATTACTTACTAATGTAGGTTTGTTATTTAATTATATGGAACTTGATACAACGTTATATTTGATTAATCCCAAAAACTGAAAGACTTTATATTTTCACTGTGTATTTTGAAAACAATTGTTCTTTCATCTGTATACAATATCACAAATATATATCAACTATGTTACATATATTCTTCTAACATCAAGTTATCTCATCTCAATATAATTTAAATATAGTTTCATCTTTTCGTGATCATCTTTTATTTATTGTTATTCTTAGCAAAGGAGTGTATTAATTTTTGTCGGTGAAATTTTTAATTCATTACCTTGACATTTTAAAAACCGATATCTTTTCAGTGCATTTTGTCTTTATCGAATATTGGACAATGTTTAAAACGACCATACTTCACTTTATGTTATAAACAGTACTCCTATTAAGAGTCGACATGAATAATTAACGGGTATCACTTATTTCTTACTCATACCAAAATAGTTCTAATAGGAAATACTCAAGAGAGGAAGTTGGATTAAAATAAAAATGGATAAAATATGACACTTTTGTTTATAATGTTAATTTCAAGAACATCTGAATTTACTTTAAAACATTTGGAGTGTATGCACTAACAGCCGGATCAAGGACTCAGTTTTTATAAACACAAAAACTAATTTCTTATTATCTGTTAGCGAACAATTTACATATTATGTAATAAATATAAAGAGGTTAGTTTTATGCCCAGTTAATCATAAGAACAAACTGTAGTGCAGCTTTATACACGTATGGAGGTAACTGCCAGGACAACCACAGCGCTGGAACTTTATATATAGGCCTAAAGAGGCCATTTTTTTCACGGTCATGAACAGCTTAGGCCGTGACACTTGCACGGTTGTTTACTTTTGGCTAGACTAAATATTTTTAAATAACCAAACATGACACCCAATATAGTTTATGTGTCCTTTTTAGTTTTGTTTAGGCCTACAGCTGAATAGTAAAAGTGTATGTTTTATTTTTATATTTAAAAAAATGTAACTAGTGTAAAATTACTTGAAATTAAAAATGGCATATGAAAACCTCCAATTTAATGTGGAGATTTTCTATATCTTTTGAACACGCATTATAACAGTTTTTGTAATTAAAGATATTTATTTTCCTCCCAATAATATTTCCATAAGTTTTGTTATGTTATAAATCATAAACATGGAAATATTAACATGAATTCATTTCTGTTAGGTAAACTGCTTTGTATTATATTTCATATTATAACCGAAATGAATTCAAATCCATGAATAAACCCAAGTACCTACGTTTATTTGACAAATAATAATTTGAATAGAGATAATGGAGCACTCTACTAAGCCAATGAAATGATATACATCAATTTATTTGTAAGAATCTTGGAGATATAAAATAACCTGTAATAAATCTATGACGATAAGTAGTATTATATTTACATTATTATCACAATAAATAATAAAGGATATTACTGAAATCCTGTCAACACAACAGACAGCTGTTATTTCTTCAGGCTTACAATAATGCGTTCGTCGTCGTTAACTTAATTGCTTCTGGAATTCTATAGAAAAGTTGTATCTTTCAGCCTCTCTCGTCTTCCTGCTTTAAATTTGGTTAAAAATATTATTCTGTTTAAGGTAAATAAATGTATAGAAGCTTTCAATAAATGACAATAAGGTTTAGGCCATATTGTTTTTTCCCCCCTTATTTAATTCTTGATTTTATAAGTGGGGTGCTGTGGACACCAGAGAGTATAAAATCGTGAAATATTTTGATATCTAGACTGCCGCACTGTCATCCACTCAGCACCTTTCCTCTGAATGTCACTCACTACACCCAGTCTGCTGGTTGCAATTATTCACACGCCATTAATTATTAACATATTGACTTTGTTTTACTCTTGCGTGCTGTGACACCCCACATATGTCTTTTTCTTACTATTTTTAAATTCTCGTTTTATAAAGTTTTATTTTATTTTTTTAATAGTTTTAAACTCTATAAAGTGGTAATTAGTTTAATATTTTATTGCATTAAAAAGTCGTTATAGGAATAAAAACCATGGAACTTAATAGATTTGATCAACATATATTTGAATTATTGTTAGTGGAACTGAGTGATAGTGAACGTGATAGAGATGATGATTATTTTGGATATGAAAATGAAACTGAACTTATGTCTGTGGATAAAAGATAATGAAGAAGTATGTGACATATTGAGGTAGGATACCCAAAAAAACATATAAGAAAACTAAATTTTCTTGCTGTGTTTGTCACCAATTTATGTGGATGAATCATATGGAACACATATGCTTGGAAGGAAGAGTGGAAGCGTCAAGTGATGATGAATAAGAAAAAACGATTTAACAGTTTTGATATACTTCTTTTTTTAAGAATTAAGATATACAACATAATTTGAAAGTAAAACAATGTTTCAGATACATTGTAAACCATAAAACTTCAATACTTAAAATGATCCTTTATTAAATTTTTACTACTTAAACATTACAAAAATTAAATATGGAAACAAATTGTATGACTTTTTAACTACCTTGTAACTATATAGTATAGTTAAGCTATAGTTATAAAATAGTTTTGCTAAATACACCAACGTAACAGAAAAACAATTGGTGTGTCAGTAGCACCCTACCTATCTATTTTTTTTTTTTTTTTTATCACTTATATAACTAAGAGTTAAATGATATTGTTTACAGTAGTTGTTATTAATTTTAAATACTGCCTATGTATGTGTTATTTTCGTAATAATTCGAAATGAAATTATAACGTAGCAATTATGAATGTGCACATGAGATTAGTATGTTTTCACCTTTAAAACCTAAACAATACCACTAATTTTACAACAAATTCAATGATAATCTAACATCACAATATCTTTACTTATGTGACCATAACGCAAATGTTACACGTATCTACCTTTAAACTGATGGACTAAACTACACATTAATTCAAAGTTTAAAAAAAAGTTATATCGAGTAAAACAATTTAATAAAAACATTCTATTGTAAATAATTCGGTGGAATGAAAATGCGTTTCTGAATAGTTAAAAATTAAACTAAACTGTAAAAATAAATGGATAATCCTCTGAATTCAAGGAAATGGAATGTCAGAGTTTATTAAGTACAAATTTAAAGATTTTTACTTCCAAGCTTAATTTGAGTAATTAATTAATTTTGTAGAAAGCAACATATCCACAGATTTTCTCTTCGTTATAAATTGCCAATTTGAGATTGTCTTATAATCCTTTTTATTGTACTTGTCATGACTGAATAATGAGAGCATCCAGTTATTTACAAACACCACCTTATCTGTACAATCAAAAATTGCTCCATATCACGTCATAATGTTTTACTTTTGTATATCTTTCGTATATGATAAACCTTAAAAATGTTCACCCTGACCAAGATCTCTTTGGAACCAAATGTGCACACAAGTTTTCTTTTTAATTGTATCTTTACCCAGTTTATCTAGTAGTTTAGAAGAGAATTAAATAACCTCATATTTTATACGATCACTTGTTTAATTATAAATTATGATTCCAATATTGTAAACTTTCTTCATTAACTTTTTGGATTGCCTATTGTTATTTTTATTTTACTTTTATACTTTCCTTTCTTTGAAGTCCGCTTTCGCAAAGTTTATCAAGTAATTTAATTTTTTACCCTCAAGTTTTGGTTATTTTATAACGGAATAATTGTATGACAAGATACATAAAAGAAATAATATCTTGCGCTTCATACCTTCAGTGACTTCCTTTAAAAGAGACAATAAGTCGTATTTAAATTCTGTATATGCGATATCGGATAGAATTACTGTTTCAGAGTTGACTGCTTCTAATGCTATAAATCCTGGCTTAATAAATAGTGTAACAGCTATAACCAATCAGTCCAGCAGTTTTTGATTCATATTACTATTGAATATTGTAATATTTATTTATATTTTATTGTGTATATTACTACATTTTATAAGTATAATATTATCTTTTTTCCTCGCTAGTATGGAATCATTTCATTTATTTTGATTTAATTGCTTTTTGAGGCCACATCTATTTGCTTTGGATTATATACAATATTCTACGTAAAGGTGTCAAGACGTCATCAATGTATTGAGATTGGATGACGCCACAATTCCCAGACATCTGCTGTGACACTCGTAGATGTAGATGACATTGTGTAATTGAATCCTGATGTCAGAATAAATAGAATGAAATTGTAGTTTACGTGACAGTTCAATGAATATTACTTTTAAATATACAGTATATAGATTAAGAAATAGATGCATAAGAAATGACATTCAGACTTTATAACAGTATAAAAAAATTTACAACTCTCATAACACCTTGTGCATATCAAAGTTACACCACATGTAACAGAATAGAAAGATGTATATCTCTCATAACACACTTTCCATATCAAAGTTACTTCAGATGTAACAACAGTATACAAAGATGTACAACTCTCATAAGACGCTGTGCATATCAAAGTTACACCACATGTAACAGTATACAAAGATGTACAACTCTCATAACACACTGTTCATATCAATGTTACACCACATGTAAAAGAATACAAAGATGTTCAACTCTCATAACACACTGTGCATATCAAAGTTACACCACATGTAACAGTATACAAAGATGTACAACTCTCATAACACACTGTTCATATCAAAGTTACACCACATGTAAAAGAATACAAAGATGTTCAACTCTCATAACACACTGTGCATATCAAAGTTACACCACATGTAAAAGAATACAAAGATGTTCAACTCTCATAACACACTGTGCATATCAAAGTTACACCATATGTAAAAGAATACAAAGATGTGCAACTCTCCATAACACACTCTGCATATCAATGTTACACCACATGTAACAGAATACAAAGATGTACAACTCTTATAACACACTGTGCATATCAATATTACACCACATGTAAGAAAATACAAAGATGTACAACTCTCATAACACACTGTGCATATCAATTTTACACCACATGTAACAGAATACAAAGATGTACAACTCTCCATAACACACTGCACATATCAATGTTACACCACATGTAAAAGAATACAAAGATGTTCAACTCTCATAACACACTGTGCATATCAATTTTACACCACATGTAACAGAATACAAAGATGTACAACTCTCCATAACACACTGCACATATCAAAGTTACACCACATGTAAAAGAATACAAAGATGTACAAATCTCATAACACACTGCACATATCAATGTTACACCACATGTAACAGAATACAAAGATGTACAACTCTCATAACACACTGTGCATATCAATATTACACCACATGTAAGAAAATACAAAGATGTACAACTCTCATAACACACTGTGCATATCAATGTTACACCACATGTAACAGAATACAAAGATGTACAACTCTCCATAACACACTGTGCATATCAATGTTACACCACATGTAACAGAATACAAAGATGTACAACTCTCATAACACACTGTGCATATCAATATTACACCACATGTAAGAAAATACAAAGATGTACAACTCTCATAACACACTGTGCATATCAATATTACACCACATGTAAGAAAATACAAAGATGTACAACTCTCATAACACACTGTGCATATCAATATTACACCACATGTAAGAAAATACAAAGATGTACAACTCGCATAACACACTGTGCATATCAATGTTACACCACATGTAACAGAATACAAAGATGTACAACTCTCCATAACACACTGTGCATATCAATGTTACACCACATGTAACAGAATACAAAGATGTACAACTCTCATAACACACTGTGCATATCAATATTACACCACATGTAAGAAAATACAAAGATGTACAACTCTCATAACACACTGTGCATATCAATATTACACCACATGTAAGAAAATACAAAGATGTACAACTCTCCATAACACACTGTGCATATCAATGTTACACCACATGTAACAGAATACAAAGATGTACAACTCTTATAACACACTGTGCATGTCAAGTTACACCATACATGAGTGTACAATGATATCTCAAAGTTCCTACTAACATGAATTATTATATAGTTCAACAAGTTGCCCACTTTTTTATTTCCTCTCAACAGAAAAGTGCATTAGAGGATATTTATTTATTTTAATGGTACAAATACGTTTTTAATACATTTTTTTAAATTAAATAATATAGAAAAACTTAGTACTTCATAATAAAAAATAAATAACGTAAACATTACATCATAACTTTAAATAAATAACTTAGTTAAAACATAGCTAAAGTTAGAAGGAAGAAAAAGAAAAAAAAAACTAATAAATTGTTCGGGAAAAAAATGTAGTCATTTTTTAAAAAAATATAAGAACTGTTTTGAAACTACCCTACTTTATCATATCCATATATTTTAAATCATAGGAGATTAATATGGTCTATAAACAAATGAACAATACTAGTATATCTAAATAACTGCAACCTAATAATATTAGCAGATTATAATGTAAATGTAAATCTATAGAAGTTAGTTTAATTCACAGTTGACCATAACAGGAACAAGTTGTAGAGGCAAACTGCCAGGACAACCACATCGCTTACGTCCCATAAACTTTATATTACATGAATCCGTTTTCTCTCGTACATGAACGGCAAAAACAGTTTAATATCGTAACCACATTTCATTATATATAAAGATTGTTTGATAAAGATAATAAAACACATTTTTTTTTATTTTGTAATATCCACTTTTTATTAGTCTAGCCGACCAATGGTTTCCCTGCTACGGCATTGACGAGGCTGTATTACAGACTGAAGAAAAAAGAAAAAACATAAAACCTTAAAACTAGAGGGTGGGAGTTAGGGTACAATGAATGGAAGGTTGGGGAAATACCCGGCCTAGGCAATGACCAAAGGAACAATACATAATGGGAAAAACCAGTTGATTGTTCTAAGTACAAATAACTTTTAAAGGTTTTACTAATGGAGAGTTATACAAATCTAACTGGTCATTTAAAACTAAATTAGGATTACAGTATCTTATTCTTTTAATTTCAAAGCTCTCCAAAGCATTCAATTTCCTACCTTTATTATCAAAATGTAATATTTTAAAATCTACACTCGAATTAAAATCAGACACTTGATGTATTCTTAAATGATTTGAAAAACTGGAATCTTCATATCCTAACCGCCAACTTCTTTCATGTTCACTTAATCTAGATTTAATATTACGACCTGTTTGACCTACATAACATTTCTTTTTGCCGTAGCAGGCGAAACCATTGGTCGGCTAGACTAATAAAAAGTGGATATTACAAAATAAAAAAATTGTGTTTTATTATCTTTAAACATGGAATTCCACCAAGAACCATCGGTCTCAACAGTAATGAAGTTGGTTTGATATTTGACACGGTTGTTTACTTTTCTTGAGACGAAACTTTCATATGTAATCAAACATCATATCGACTGAAGTGTCTGTTTCAGAGATGACATACCGGTGATGTATCAATAGGTCGAAGTTTTACTGGATCGACAGATGGAGAGAAGTGCGGGTATTACTTGTAGGTGCAAACCTGGAAGTAAGTAGTGGGAAATTGGATCAGTCTAAGGTGTCATTCCTCGGCACTTACAGATAACAGGCCATTCTAAAAATATTGACCACCGTGTTCATGCTGAGTTCTGTTCGGTCCTACTGATTTATTTATTTCAAGAATTAATTTTTTTTTAAATAAACATCTTTTCAATATTTTTGTATCGACCTTAATTATTTAGTAACCCACAGATAAATAAATTGTCAAAAGTTAAAACTTTCCATGTTAATATGGAGTACATTTCCGTTCGAACCACAACTATAATAAACTATCTAGACGGTGTGATTTTATTATGTTAATTACAATATTGAATCCAATTCAAGCTGTCTATGAATTATCAGGTCATGTTTTCATATGCTCGTATTAAGTAACAGAAATTATTTATTGCCAGTTCCTCCCGCAGGGAACCGAGTTGTCTACCGAATGAGATGTCAATCTAGTAGGATGTTGATCAGATGAGACGCCACAAACATAGGTAGGCTACCTGTCTGTGTCATATTTAGTTTTCTTGTTTACATCTCTTTTCTTTTAGCTAAATAGTAAAACCAAATATTTTTAATTTTAAGAATAAGAGTGGAACAGATATTGTAAAGTTTGAATTCAAAATGAGAATATTAAATATTTACATTTACAGATTATATGTAAATGTAATTGTATATTAACAAATTTAGATTATGTTGTATATGTGTACATTAATAGATGGAAAGAAAGTTTGTAATAATTTTCTCATAGTAACATATTTTCAACTGATTATGTTATATTACACATCATATATGACGAGGTAATATTAACTTAAACTAAAATATGTACTACTTAATGTATCGAAATGGAATACAGTATACATTTCAAACAGCTATACAACATTATATCATGTACTTACTTCTTTGTACAAGCTGCTAGTGTCAGTCGACTCCCATATTTCGAGGTTTCCTATACGTTTCCTCAGACAATGTCCAGGAGACCTTCTCCACAAGTATTCGTCCTAGTATTTTCTCCCTCCCAAGACTGGTCTTCAGCATCTCCCTAGCATCAAGTGTTTTACTAAGCATTTCCAGCAGGATGTGCGCCAGGGTGTCGTTTACCATCAGGCGTACCACGGACCTAGAATCATTCGCCAGATAAAATCAGTATAAATTGGCGCTACCAACGTTGTGCCCTGTCGTGAGTACGGTTGGGAATGATGCTGTATTATTTGGCAGTCCTCTGTACGATCCTGGTTCAGTTAGCTATATCTGTATCTCATAAGGGGCGCACAACTCTTACAGATTTTCAAACTTTCCTTCCAGATTGAATTAATCTCTCATTCCACTAACGATTTGCAATTTTTGAGAGATCTTCTTCTTGGATATACTGGAAAGAGATATTGATTGTATCCGCCTCTTCGTTTCCTACTATGTCACCAGTACCTTGACACCTACTGGAAAACCATTGTCTTATCCTTACTTTTCCTAAACTTAAGTTGACTTAATGTTGATGAGATCAAACGAGTATAGATCTTGACAAAGTCAATATATTCTACTGTATGTTTATGAGGTGTAATGCTGCTATCCTTAGTTGTGTAGGCAATATTTTTTTTGAAAATCGAGCCCTGAAGCTGTAGCACGATTAGGGTTGGTCTCCAACTCCATAAAGTTTCATGATGAACCACCGCTATGGGTTCAGGCTCCAAAACAGCAAGATTGGAGCAAAGGGTATTCCTAAAATTGTTAAATGACTGACAAACGACAATTTTCGAGTTCAAGTCATAGTTATGTAAATCCGACGGGAGTATGGAAATCTGCAATTGCTACTTCAATATTATTTCAAGAATTTATATATTAAGATAGAGGTTCTCCACAAAAAGTGCAACCTCAATTGAATCCACGTTATTAATCTTTAGCCATCCTAAGCGTATTCTGAAGCCACTTTTAGTTTGTTTTTGGTTGTTTTTTTTTAGTATCAGCAATTGCCTCCCCTCACAATTCACAACAATAAGTGATCTTCGACCTGATAAAAACTAAATCAACTCAGAGTAATAGTGTAAGCGCCCCGAGTTCTGTTTGCTACAACCTTCAAAACATTAAGCTTCCCAATACTCTGATAACATAGTGAATATGATATTTTTGTGCCCAGTTGAACTCCCAATAGTTGTGGGTGGGTTTTGTATGGTAACTGAATTTCCTCTATTGTTAGATTTGGTTGAAAAGTTGTCATCGTATGTCTTCTAGTAAAAAACTTCTGTAGATTCGCTTTTGATGTTGATATCACCAATCTCCATTGCATAACCCAAAACGAAATACTGTGAATGACATCTGAGAAGCTACTAATCGATCTTTATTAAGTGTCCAGTTGGTAACATTATTGACGAAACATACCATTTAAACCTCTACAGTGTTTCATTCTGCAATGTCTTGAAGCATCAAGTTGAACAGTGTAGGACTGATAACACTGTGGTTATAATATCTCACTTTATATCTTATGATTGAATAATAACTGAAGAGAATTCAGACGAATCCATTAAACAAACATGCGTATGTAGTATGGGTCTATAATAATTTGGCAAATAGTAATTTGATTAGAGATACATGAAATACTTTATTATGATACTGATATGTATCTGCATTGATGTATTTAATGGACTAGTATTATGAGGAAGAAGATTGAAAATATAAATTCTACCTGTCACAATGTAATGCAAATGAAATCTTCTCAATACAATAGACAGCTGTTATTACTTCAGACTTCCAATAATGCGTTCGTCATCACTAATCTAATCAATTGCTTCTGAAATTATACACAAAAAGCTATTTCTTCCACCTTACCACATCCATTAAGAATTAATTTTCTTCTTCATAGAAGATGAATAAAGTTATTCCTCCTGGGGAATATTTTGTTTTGCTTTCTTAAAAATGTGTTTTTGTTTTATTAGCAGTTAGATTGATTTTTTGTTCTCCTAGTTATTTATAATGGAAATATAGGATCAAGGCCTTTTTAAAATGTCGTATTTTAAAATGATTTACTAGGTAAGAAGTAGTGATCTAGATAGAATAAAATTTGACTACAAATTCTTCACCATATGTTCATTTATTCATACGCGTTTCAACTACAAAGTCACCATCTTCAGTGTTGCACTTCAATCATCACTGAAAATTACTACTTTGTTGTTGAAACGCGTTTAAATAAATAAACGTAGGCGTAAGCGTAAGAATTTACGCCCAAGTTTTATTCTATGACGTACACCATCTGACAAGTCAAGCTCAATTTTATTTAAAAGTAATCTTCTACAATCATAAGTGATTGAGTTGTGTGAGTACTATTATACATTGTGTGCGCATGCGCGTTGTTCAAACGACTATTTCTTCAAAAATAAAGAATGAAAGCTATAAGAAGCAGAGAAATTGAACAAAATGTTTCAACAGTAAGTCGTTCAGTGAAGTGGAAAACCATTTATGATAAATTAAATGGAATAAAAATTAAACTTGTGCATCAAAGAAAATGTAATTTCAGGCTTTATTTATTCAGATAATTAACGAAAGCTTTTAAGTACAAACAAAGTGCATTTCACTTCAAATTTTAATTTTGAGCAATTAGCTAAACAAAGAATCTGAAATTAAAACGATTAATGAACTGTTTTTAGACGATGAAGTTTGTGTACGTATAAGGAGGTAAATTTAATATAATAAATGTTTATAAATTAACTTATCTACATATCCCATATTCCTTGACATTAAACTAAACATCTCTCTTAGCACACTTAATGATTATTTAACAAAATAAATGTTGTTAAAACATTGCACAATATTTATCAGTCACTCATCCGTACGACCACAAAAATGAACTAAAGACAATTTTCACCAAAAATGTCAGTTCGGTAGTTACGTATCAAAAAGTGAAAATGTACCATGGACGCTGTTTTGGGAGAAATATGTTGTTTTTCAACATGTCACGCTGTAAACACGTCCTTAGGGTGAATACTATTTGATTATTGATGGAGTTCAATGGTATTATAACATTAATAAATCTCCAATTATTCCTAAACCGTAATGTATATTTACTAGCGATATTTTACACGGGTTTGGGTTTTTATTCTTCACATTTCATTAAACTTTAAACGAAATCGGCAAAGTCAATCTTGATAAATTGAGTGTTTTATAATATCCCATACAAAACCCCTATTGTTTTTACCATAACTTGATGTTTTTGTTTTTATCGATAACTTACGAATTTGCATTTTTGAACAGATGGTGCAAAATACATTTTATTGTTCTTAAAGGCTAGCCTCTTGAGTAAAATTTATCAAAACTTTATACTCAATTTATGTTTTATTTATTGCATTAACGAAGGTTTTAATAACTACTGCTAAAGTTTGAGTTATCAAAAACTCCCGGGATATGGCCAAAATGTGCCCACATACTAAATTTGTATTAAAATCGGTCCCACGAATTGGGTTGTAGAGCACTGTCCATACGACGGTTGACAGATGGATGCTAGAGACAGGTATGATTCCAAAAACTACTTTTTTGGACTCGGTGGTCTTAAAATCGGATATATCCCCCCCCCAAAACTAGACTAATATTTTTTACCCATTACATAATTTTCTCTATATTACGTTTAAGTGAGAAAGTACAAATTGATAAGTTGCTCGTTGTTAAAGAAATATTTTGTTAAATGATTTCTCCTTTCATTTACCCGACATACTTGTTTTCTAATGTAAATTGTTGATAATTTACCACCCTGTAATTTGTGACTTCTCTATCGTTCATTTCAATAAATGAAATTATTTCTGTATATGTATTTCTGGATGGTCCAACTTCATCTGTAGATTCTAAAGTTGTTCTATGTACCTTCACAATTAAGATAAGGCACTCTCTTTTGTGTAATGTGGAAAAAAAATAAAAGATATTGTATCCATTCTCCACTTTCTGTCAGTTTGTGTTGGTGAAAATGAAGAATTAATTAGTGAGTAACTGAATATTTATAACTTCAGCGTTTGGGTTATATCCTGCATCAGCTATAAGAAAATTAATACCTTCTACTTCAAGTTCCTTGTAAATTATTTCAAGATATTAAAATAATTTAATGTGTGATAGCAGATTGAATTTCAATTCCTGATTTTTGTGCTGTTTCTCTTCACATCATAAATCCTGGTTTAATCTTTTGACTAGCTCTGTAACATCTCGGGAAATCATTCAAACAAATTCTCAATTCTAAATTTTAAATTCTGTTTACTTTTTGGTTTGGGGTAAATTCTTCCACTATATACAACTTCAATTTCGTGTTGTTTTTTATAAATCATTTCTTTCAATTTACTTCAATTAATTTCGTTTCCTCAACGTAAAATTGGTCTGTTTTGGAATTTACAACAACTAATCTTCCAGATACTACCTAGATTTCTTACGAAACCAAAGACGTCCTTGGGATCATATCCTCTACAAAAATCCTTTCATATATGAGTCTCCGTCGAACAAACATCCGTTAGTCGCACAATTTTTGTAGGAAAATATAAAGAACGCGTGTATTTTGAAGAAAACAAATTATTTTATTTTAATGTTTCAATAAATTTTTACACTGTAATTATATATACTATAGCATGTATATTGAGATCTTATTTTGTAAATATCAAGTTGTGTTTGCCAATATCCTCGTCATATAGACATGATTCCATTTAAATAAGAAATGAACACATGTAATAAGTCTAAAAAAATAAGCCACTTTCTTCTTTAAATTTGTTTTGGTATGTGCATATTTCCCTGATAAATATTCCATCGAACTGCAATAACTGAAATATCAAACTTGCAAGAATCTAATAAAACAATTTTTTTTTTACTTTTATATATTTCAAATTACAGTTGTAGAAATTTAACAATTGATGACTGTGCCACTTTATTAATTGTTCCGCTCTATTTTGCACATTTTATCATATTTAAATATAATTTTCTGTAGTTTGACGTCTTGAAAAATGCGTTGTAATAGTTGCTTTCCTTTCTTCTCATTTCATTCCTAAGATTATACCAATCTTTAATTTAACTTCTTGGCTCAAGTTAGTTTCAAACCCTTTCTGGGATGACTCTTTTACAATTCTGACATTGTCTTTAATTACAAATTTTAGTTTTGAAGGGATAGTTTATTGTACGTGTTTTTAAACTTTTACAATTTTTAAATCATTTAATTCAATAATCAATATTTGCTTTTTAATGAATTTTTATTGGTTTTGTACGATTTGTTAAAATTCCAAGAATTGTTCAAAAAATACACAGTTCAATTTAAATTTGTAATATGTATATTTTTATTGGTAACAATTTTACAAGTGATTTTTATTTATCAAATTTTTAAAATCAGTAACAAAAATAAAACCAAGTGAGCCAATATTAAATCGGAATATGTAACACTGAAAGCCATGATAATTAAATATACATTCAACGACATATCAATAAGAACTATTGTAGTTTTAAAAGTAAAGAAATTAAAAACGAATGTCCAAGATTTTTGTTGTAACTAGTTGATTGTGTTACCATTGGGTGGTGTATTACACGTAACTTGACTATACACCTCCATAAAATATAAATAAAAGTAATTCAAATTTGTTAAATATTTGTTACACTATAACGATTTTCCTGACCTAGGATGTCTACTGAAGTATTCGGATCTTGATTAGTTATCAATGTTTGTTATTCAAATTAGACAATTCATTCGAAAGATATCGTGCTATCATTCATAAATAATAATAAAATAAAATAAATATAAATGCTGTATATGTATAACTTTGATCGCTACCATTTTTGTGTTTTGTAGACATTAAAACCAATTTCTCTTTATGACAGCTGTAAAATTCTTTCTATTCTAAATACTTTTACTGGAATTCATGAAATGTACTACAAACAAATTGACAAATAGTTATTGAATTGATATTTTTATTATTTATTGTAAGGAAACATTATGCAATATCCGATAAGAAATACAAAATCTGTCGTCTGTTAAACTATGTTCTGGCACTGATTGGACTAAATCTCTATAATCCGTGCAAATTATATGCTATAAACAGTGAGTGTAAAATATTTTATATCCAAACCAAATATAAGTTAGACAATTTACAAGATTTTTATATCTGAATAGTATAAAGTTATTCGTAATCAAATATTAACCTGCAAATAATAAAATATGAATAACACACAGTAGGAAAATAAAATATATTTTGGGTAAAATATTATTCGATTTAATTATTCATATTGAATTGTTGTTTGAAATGAATAAATACAATCCTATGGACCTAACTATATATTATAAATATATTGTTAGTTTAATGCCGACAATTTATTAAAAATATCAATACAAGCAGACAACATTAAAGCAATAAAAACAATGCATATGCTTCGTATCACGTTCCAGTTATAATTGTAGCATTGTTAGAGGCACTCATGTGTAGATAATCCCATTTCTTATAGCTGTTTTAATATTTGTAAGCCTAACTATTTCTCTTTGTAGATACGATTTCTTTATGTTATAAATGACTTTAGTAAGTGTAAAAAATTACTGCGGAACCATTAGTTATATGTTTTGTATTTGTTAATATCGATAAAGATGTCAACTTAATACGCTGCCTAATCTTATGTGCAGAAAACGTTTCTGAAAATGAATTCAAATAGAATAATATACAGAAGCCAAGAAATACGTACTTATATATTAAATAATTTAGTACGCATTGATACTTTAATAATTAAGAATGTGTCATTAATGTTGGCCTTAGGTTTACTTCATTATAACAAAAACTACTTCATATTACATCAACGGGGGAATTAATTAGACTCCATTTGTTACGATCATGTAGGTGTTTTATCTACCCCGGTAAACCTCAGAACTGTATGTAGGCCTACACATCCCGAGAGGCCATCTGTAACTGTGTCATGAAACTTTTTTAAGAAGTTAACTCATAAACTACAATTTGTATAATAAAATCAGTAGTACATATACGTAGTATTGAGGAAATTATTTAACGGATAAACTTATTTATGTTGAGTTTTTTCCGGATATTTCCGTTTTGAGTTCCCCTGCTTCCAAAAAGGAATGTCTTTCTGTTGTCTGTGCAGTCTGTGTAATGCACATAATAAAATTTAATATTTGGGGATATTTAGCTGTCATAAAACAAAAACACGAAATTACGATTTTGATCAAATTATGCTCAAGTGTAGCTTCTAATAACCCAAATAATATTTATTGGTTGCCATTTATCCAAGAACTCCAATTCGTGAGTTATCGGTAAAATAAAAATATATAATCTGTCATTTTTCATTCAAATATGAAGATAAATGATCCACACCCTTGTGCAAAATTTCAAATATAATAATAATGACTTTCAAGAATAATTTGCGTAAACAAAAATAAACCTTAACTGCCGCCATTAGAAGGTCGACATTCATCAACTACTATCTACGCTATATAATAAAAACGAGGCAAGTTTAGACACCGTTTAAATAAATAAATAGTTGTTTCAAAGACGGAATTCAAAAGTTCATAATCACTTTCGACTGACAACTACCGAACTGCCATTTTTGGTGAATAATTTAAATTGGGTTTCATTTTGTAGGCGTAGATTGTAGATTTGGTTGGTACTTTTATCTGGTTTTGGGGATGAACGAGTGTTAAAGTTTCTGCAATGTTTTTGTATAGTTTATTTTTAGAGTTGGCACTATTACCTGCAGAATTATTTTTGTAATTTTTGACCTTATTTAGTGGTATTTTAAGTTGAATTATACAAAAGATATTGGCGTAAAGTATTTAATATGTTAACAGTTTAGAATATTTTCCTTGAATTTTGCTAATTTTCAAAAGACTTATTTAATCTCACAGGAGTAAAACATAACAAATAATAAATCTCTATTTTATATTGTGTGACCGCTTTCATGTTTGCTAACAGAGAACAGCAGTAGCACAGCATGTCGAATATCAGGTGATAAATGGGATTTCATACATCATGAAACGTGACGGTCTTTCAAAAAACAGAGACAATTTTTTATTTGAATCCCATGTTACCCTCTTCTATACTACGGACAACAAAACTACTGTATGTGAAAGCTTTTAATATTAGATTGATATACTGATATATATCTCTAGTAAAATACAAATATTTCTGGTGAGTTACACCGATCTCGAAGACCCCACCCTATCTCGCCAAGTTTCTCTAATATACTGGTGGACACTTGTTGGAACTTGGCAAATGTGCAGCTTTAGGAACATATTTAAAACTGCACGTAAGGATGCTTAAAAGTATCTAAACATTATTTATATTCTGTCGGTTTTAAGGAATGTTGTCCATACTGATAAATAACACCCCCACCCCCCACCCAGACACACATATAAAGTAATCAGAACAAAACAAATCCTATTGTCAGAAAAATAAACATCAGAACCCATATTGAACAAATATAAAGCATAATTTATATCTGACACTTTTACTTGCCAAGTATATACATAACACCTGGAATCTCTTTATGTTAACACACAAAAACTTTCACTCTATTGTTCAACTAATCTTCACATTTCATGGCCTAATAATCGACCAAAATATTGTTGACTTACCGTACAATTGACGTTTATGTCAAATTTACTCAAAATTAAAAGATTGAAGTTTGATAATATATATATTGTTGTTATAATATATATATATATATATATATATATATATATATATATATAATTTCAATATTGCAGCCATTTTAACTTACTTCTATCCTTTCTTTACAGTTAAAAACTAATTAATTACATCTTATTTATGTTTTTTGTGTTTTTAAATGTTCTTTAATAGAAATTAGTCCCATGCCTTGTTGTTGTAAACATTTAATTTGGTCTACTTTTATTTATGCTTTTGTCGAATTATTTTTAAACATTTCAATCTAAATCTTCAGTTGTGTTGTCGTGAATTAAATTCTACATCATCCAAACACCGAATAAATTTACTAGGTATTACATTATCTTTTCTTGGCAACGCAAAGTTCATATTACATTCTTAGATTTACAGAAGTTCTGCGAAGAATTCTTCTAAGCTTGCATTTCATTCTTGTATCTGAAAGGTTCTTAGATTTGATTACTTTAATCTGAGACATTGTAAACTGTGATTTTGTGAGAGAAGCAAATGATGAATTTTATTTCTCTTTTTACTCTTGCTAAAGGTACAAAAGTATTTAAAACTACTAAATATATAAAAAAAGATGATATAAACAGATGCATACAGTAGTGTTGTATATTGAATATTCTAAATAAAAATCACTTGTTGCTATCTTATTATAATAAAAAAAATAATGCAACTATCTTTGTACACACTCTTGAGGTCCCAGAACTAAAATAACATTTGTTCACAATTATATATAGATGGGAATATTTGTGCCTTCTCAAAATTCTCGAAAGGTTCTTTGATATTCTCTAAACTTTTTTAACAAAGCAAATTCAGTTTTCTAGTTTCGCAATTGAAAGGTTATTCAAAATATTGAAAATATCACACGATTGCTTTCTTGGACAATTTTTTTTTTTTTTTTTTTTTTCACCATCTGAAAGAGTTAGGATAAAATATAATATATTTTGATGTAAATTTGTACAATCAAATTGTTTCTGATCAAATTAAATAAACAATAATTTTTTTGTTCATGTTTGTTATGATTATTACCACCGGGAATCTAAACACACACATCAACAATCCATGTTTTGTAGAAAAACACTATTAGACCGACTGAACAATAGGCCTAATTCCGTTAGAACGGCGGGTAAAACATTACAAATTTTACAATAGAGACGTAAGATTGATATTTCCTGATTATAAAAAACTCCTTTCTCCTATGAATTTCTATCCCAAAAATTAATTTAAGATATTAAAATAATTCTATTATGTTTATTTTAATTTAAGTTTCCTCCCTTTTTCCTTTCTCCCATTAATGTAGTACCGAGGATGTTTTGTGATGGATCCAAGAGTCAAAGTCACGTTTTTGTGAATATGATAATAATTAAGAAGTCCTTTGAGTCCAAAATGTTTATCATGGATCCCGTGTGTTAAACGCCAACGAGTTGGAGGATTTCAATAAAATTTGGTGTGTGATATCCAAGTATAATGACACTCTTTTCTCTTATAATTGCATTTATATTTATTGAATTAGAGATTGATTTTTTATATAATTGCAACTCCAAAACTAAGCTTTTAATATCATTTTTGTCGAAATCGACAGATTAATGGAAATAATGTGCACCTATTATCGTAATATAAACTAATATGGAAAGAATATTTTTCAAAGGCATGCAAATGGACATCGATGGAGGAATTTGCAGCTAACTCAAGGTTGTTACACGAATCTTACAAAAGAGTCTTTAATCTCTAATGATGGATATGGAATTATTTTTATTTTTTTATTTTAATAAAATGCGTTCGTTATACATTCTATTTAATTTCACTACTGACTGCTAATACATTATTTTCACAATAAACTACAAAATTTAACGTTTTTTCGTATTTATCCTATAATTAATCTAAGTAGTTCACTCTATATAAGCATGTAGTTATTTGCCAAACTAAGCTCATATTGAAAGGCTTATGCAAGAATACATATTATGAAATATACATATTATTTTACATATACCTTTACGCACAATTAATTATGAGTAAATATTAAGATTACGTTAATTAAGTTAATCTTAAGTTATTATTATTAAGATTAAGTTATTATTGTTATGTATATAATATTATAGTTGAATAATATTTAGATGTTTTTTGATTTTTTTGTTTTTTCATGATTTTCTGGTTTTATTTCTGTTACAGAGATCTGAGGTTTAACAAAATTAAAGACATCGAGCCCGACTCATTCAAGGACTTGAAAAATCTAAACACATTGTAAGTACAACCTCTCAACATGAAAGTACAGCTGATAAATCAAAGTAAATATTTCTATCTATAAAATGGTAAATATTTAATTCAATACTAGCACTAATAGTTAGTTAATACTTTTTTAAAGTTCAAATGTGTTTTCTTAAGTTGAATTGCTATTTTATAATATTATGTATTATCTTCAATACAAATGATTCAATACTATAATCGTAGATAAAGTTTCATTATTATTATTATTTTTTTTTTTTTTTTACTTGTAAAACACGTTTCTCAATTTAACACGTCTTTTCATGAAATTATTGGTTCTTTATTGGTTTAAATATAGATGTAATATAGCAAACGATGAACACTAATTTAAACTGCTAATAGTAAAAATTTGTTCTCATATAAAATTCAAAAGAGAACACAGAAATGATCATTTTTCATTAATTTCCAAATTTCTATGGAAATTTACTTTTCTATTTTCTGGCGATGAAAAGTTGAAGGAAAATGACGAGAAAATAACTATTCCAGCTCAACTGTGCGAAGTTGTTGACAGTTTAGAGAATTTGATCGAAAAGATCTATCCCCAAGTGTTTGTAAATTCCAACCTTGATAATTCATGGATGCAAGAAAGAGCTATTCTTACCCCCAACAAATGACTCTGCTGATAAATATCGCTATCCTTAAGAAGTTATCAACAACAAAAATGGTATACGAATCAATAGACTCAGTTGTAGAGGTTGAAGATGCAGTTCATTATCCTGTGGAGTTTTTAAACACTCTTAACCCGCCCGGAATACCGCCTTATGTCCTGATCATCAAGGTTGGTGCTCCTGTCATGTTATATCACAACCTAAAGCCTCCTAAACTCTGCAATGGAACCAGGCTGCAGGTTAAAGCACTGCATAAATTTGTGATTGAAGCCACCATATTTACAGGTGTTGGCCAAGGCGAAACTGTCTTCATAACCAGCATTCGTCTAATCCCATCAGACTACAATTTTCAATTCAAACGTCTACAGTTTCCTTTGAAAGTCTGCTACGCCGTGACAATTAACAAGGCTCAGGGGCAGAGTTTAAAAGTAGCTGGTATGAATCTGAGAAGTGACTGTTTCGCTCGTGGTCAACTGTACGTGGCATGCTCCAGAGTCAGTTCTTCTGGTGACTTAGTCATTCTTCAGCCTGAGAGAAAGACCAGAAATGTAGTTTACCGAAAAGTGTTTAGGCGTTAAAAACACTATAGATAGACATGGCAGTAGGCTAGGGGACCTGCCTTAAATCAAAACTCCCCGTCGTATATTGCACCCGATTTTCAATTTCAACGCTCCATGTTGCCGTCATTATCTTCCACTACAGGACAAATCTATATAACTAATGTTATAACGGGATTCCAAATGTTATTGCGGGCGAAGCCGCGATGGGTAACAGCTAGTTTAATGAATAAATAGTTAAACTTTTATTTAAATCAATTAAATTGTGTTCTTAAAAAACTGTAATAAATATTATAGTTTTGAAATCTACATTCTGCTTCATATTAAGAAACATTAATTTGTATAAACTAAAATTGTTATTTCTCATAATCTGTAAGTAAATTTGTAAAATTTTCAAATTGTTGTGTTGTGGATAATAATATATGCAGATGAAAATAATAAACTAAACACATTTAAGAAAAAGCATGTGTTACTGCAGTTTATACGATTATTTTAAGTCAACCATAATTAACCGTTTACAAAATATTGTCTATAATAATAAATGCTCTGTAATATTTACATATTAATCTATAATCTATGAAGATTATTGAAGGTTACTATTATGAAATTTCAGTTCACAAAATGAAAAAATAGTCTAACATTCGTCTCGTTTAAGCAATTTTGGATAAAAACAAAGAAAATAATCTTTTGGTGAAATCACACTTAAAAGATTGGGTGGGTGTGGAGTAATACATGGGTTGATATTTATTATTATTATTATTATTATTTTAAATTTTTTACTTTTCCATTTATTACAGTATATTTTTTTCCTTTTCATTGAAAAGAATAATCTTCTTTTTTTGTTCCAAGAGTTTTTTTTTTTTTTATTGTAATAAATTATTATTATTTTTTAATTTCAGTACG
>OY740766.1:69170590-69601845 GCA_963513935.1 Aphrophora alni
AATTGAAAAATGTCTTCAGTATAGCCTCACAATAATAATATTTTTTATTTGTGTTCGCTATGTTGTTTTTAAAAGACAATTTTAAAACCAAAATGAAAGATGATTGTGAATTGTTAAGAAATAAGTAATTTATGTTTGAGAATTGGGTTTGAATTGTGAAAAGGGATAGTATTTATCCATTATTACTTCAGGTCTTTCAAATCATTAGTTATATTTTTCCAATAATCATTCTTACTGTTTTAAAATAGCTTAATCTCCTTAAGTATTAAAATTTTATTTGTAGAAGATCTCCATTTATAATTTATTTTCTGTTTTTTGTTATTCTTCATGTGTTATTATATAAACAATGTATATTTCAACAACTTATATTGTATTATTGAATTACTAGCTATACACTGATCTTCTTTTCACTGTTCTTCTGTTCACTTCTGTTCTTCTGTTCTTCTATACACTGTTCTTCTTTACACTGATCTTTGCTGATAGCTATTTTAGGCATATCTAGGTTTACACATTTTGCATGTAAGGTATGTACTTGAAATATGTTTTTGGTAAACCATTAATAGTTTCATATACACATATAATTTCCACCAATAATCCAATAAATTATCAAAATACTGAAATCAAAGCAGCATAACATAGTATTATGTAGACAATAATAGTTACAATATCTGAATTAGCAAACACAGATATTTATTAAATACAGTATCTGTTCATTATTGGTTATTTTAAACAATATATGTACCTCATAATGAGTTTTTCCATTTAATAAATTGTGTTTTGTTGATTGCATTTTAAATTCTTCGAGAATATTCTTAATAAATCCTTTTATTACAGTAGTAAACAGTCACATTGTTGTCTACGGTGATTTCTAAGGTGACTTTTTATCACATGATCAAGTAAAATATTCTTTACACAGGTTTCCTAACTATATCAAATTTTTCTTGATGCTAAGATTTTTTTTAAAGATTTGCTTGTTTGAGCTAAATATGTTTCAAACAATTTTTTATTAGATTTTGTAAACTTTAATTCTCTCACAATTGTTACTATTAATGCTTGTTTTGACTATTGTATTAAATTAAGATTGTGACTTGTAATGTAACATTGGTTTTATTATTGGGCTTATAATATAAATTTATTAGTGTAATGCAAAATTGATTGTGTTTCTTACAACTTGTGAGTCAGTTTTATTTGTGGTTTTATAGTGTTGTTGATTTACTTTATTCCAGTGTTAACTTCACATTATTTTAAATACACTCTTTTCATATCATCCACTAGTTAACAACAGTATGTGTAGTTTTAATTTGTGATTTTCTTAGTTCTATTTAAAAAGTAAATGTTATTTATACATATAGGACTTATATTTATATGGATAAATGAACATTTTTTATAATTATAAACTGAGTTAATAAAACGTGTATATATTTCAGATATCTACATTTCAACAAGATTGAAAAACTTCATCCAAATGTCTTTGAATACCTAACCAGTTTGGAAAGACTGTAAGTTTTTAAGTGGTTTATCCTCATTTTTTTAAATATTGGAATTACTTTTTAATACTTCATACTTTAGTTTCACTCTCACACAGAAATAACATATTTTGCAATAACTGATATATTGCACTTGCTGTTTTATAATAAATTTCTTTCACTTTAACTACACTGGTTTACAAATATCTTGCATTTTCATTGGCTTTTGTTTTAGATTTTTGCACAGCAACAAGTTGCGTCATCTATCACCTGGTACTTTTAAGAACTTGGATAATTTGAAAAGGATGTAAGTATCTAATGAGAACAAATAGAGCTGTTAATATAACTCATAATTTCCTAATAAAACATTATTTTGCTAATGCTTTTAAAACCTAGTTTGCATGAAGATTTAATTCTACTTTATATACACAATATTACTTTATATGCACTTGTACTTATTTAGAAATTATTATTATTTTAATTAATAATTTGCAACATATTTTTGTTACCAGATTTATAAAAAATATTTTTTACATATTCAATTAAACTTCACTATCTTAGTCTTTCCTACATTATAATAACCAAAAATATTTAGGCTGGGCATATATATATATATATGATACTAATTGGCCGAAAAATCACAAGTAAGGATTTTTTAATAACTATTCGTGAAATAATACTATCCTTTAAAGTCAATCAAGTAAATCAATTATAGAAATTTTCATCCCATCATGTCAGAATATCTGCTACTTGCAAGTTATTTTAATTCTATAATTGCTCATACATATTTTGTTTACCAATAGAGCCTACATTATTAGTATATTGAAACATCCATCTAATTTTATTTGTAGAAAATTCAATTGATCTCAAAAAACTAGTAATATTTTTGTTTAGTTAAAATGGTTTCATTTTAATTTACAATTTTCTAACAATTTCACTTTGTATTACACCAAATCTTTTTAATGATTTTTAACAATTTCAGTGCTTGTTTTCTGTATTTAGAACATATTCTGTCAAGATAAATCTTCAATAACTTAACATTCACTGCAGATTTAGTTGGTTTGCAAACCCAACCTTAATTCTTTTTAAAATGTATAATTATGTTTGTAAATATATATATATATATATATATATATATATATATATATATATATATATATATATGCCTATATATATTATGTGTGAATGTTTTGCTAACATCCTTGTTAAAAAGGCCAACCTTTTCATTCAATGTTTGAGTAACTAGATATCCATTATTATTATTAATCATATTTCATTGTTATTGAGAATAACTTTTAAATAATAAAAATTATTAATTTAATTAAATCAATAATATTTTTCATACTATCTTTAACAATTTTTATAACATGATCATATTCTTTGAGTCAGAACAAATTTAAATATATTTTGTTGCTGTTTTTCTATCAATTTAATAACTATTTCATACTATACAATTATGTTGAAAATTAACAATATTAATTACGCTTAATTTAAATGCCAGTATTTTCCTTCGGATTATAAAAAGTGGTAAACACACTCTGCACTTAATATGTTAACAGAATCATCAGTTAAAATTATATTAAAGTTTACATTTATCAGATGAGTCTGAATCAATAACTAATTCAAGATTTTAATCAAATAAATTTAAAACATAATTGAATCCAACAAAATATGTCAGAAATATCATAAAATATTTATTGTGAAGTGAATTTGTATTTAAAAACAGTTTTATCTCATTTTTCCGGACAACTTATTATCGAAAAAATCAATGGATGTTATTTCAAGGGTTTCCAAAATTCTACTATTTTCTAATTTTGGGAAAATATTGTTATTATGTTACCAAAATGATCTATGTTTAGACAAAAATGAAGTGTTCTCTTATTTGTGACATGATTTGTTAATGTGTTTATTAAGTACAGAAGAAATAACTATTATCATCATTGTTAATCTGATATTATAAACAATATAATTGAAATTTTCTCAAGTAAAACACATAACATAAATGTTTTTCTTTAATGATTATAATTAGGTAGACCTAATGAATGTATTATGAGTTAAAATGTTTCTTTGCAGTCGCCTGGATAGCAATGCTCTAGTATGTGATTGTGAAATGATGTGGTTGGCTAAGTTATTAAGAGAAAAACAAGAAACAACACAAGCTACTGCAACATGTCAATATCCCGACAATATGGAGGGAAAGACCATCATTCATATATCTGAAAATGATTTTCATTGCTGTGAGTAGTATACTTAAGTATTTTAACAAAAGTCTATTCTTGTTCTAAAAATACAAAATATATGAATTATTTTCTCCAGATTCCAGATTGTGTTTACAGGAGGAATTATTTATTAAATATCTAAATAAACTACAGCAATTTCAAACTATTGACATGACAAAAACTCCATTTGACCGTGTATCATATTTTACTCTCCACGAATTTTTATTTAGAACTATTTTACTAAAATAATGTATGAGTCTAGATGAGAGAGATTCTTGCACACTATGTCATTATTTCAAAGTGCATATCCAGTTTACTCATTCTCATACATGAGCTTGATGAAGTGGCTCATCGATAAAATTAAGTAATGTGGACAGACTGTCTGATTCCACCTGGTGTTTGTCAAAATATACAATTTATTGATGGGAAATGAGTACAACTAAGTTGGCTATATGTACTTGTGACATAAACATGTATAAAATTAGATTGAATATGAAATTCTCAACAAGGAAACTGGCACTCAGAAGGGAGTCTTGTGTGAGTTTGACTTCATAGTTAATGAATTCAAAGGTAAGATGAATAGTTTGATATAGATGAATAGAAAGAAAAACCCGACACCAAATAACAACTCAAATAAAATCTGGTCTCAACTGATTCATCATCTGGTTGTGTTGCCTACTTTATTTTTTTCTTCAAAGTATCTGAATACCAACCTAATAATTGACAATAAACGTTAAAAATCGGCAAGTTAAATTAATCAACAATTAATTGTTGTATATATTTAACAAACATGTATAAATTTGACTACTATGATCTCATAATCCATAAAATAACATTTTTTATACAATTCAAAGAATATATTAGACCAGTGACTACATTACATGTATAAATGCTACTGTTTTTTATCACTGCCCACCACCTATTAAAAAAAAATTCCTAAACTGAATTTATCATGACTTTCAAAACTTTGAACTATATGTGAAATAGATTTTTTAAATGTATATATTAATTACTCGTTTTATAAAATATTTTATAGACCTTTAGTTAAAAATATTTTTTTAATAATATATGTAAATGATTTAAAATCATAGTCCTATATAATTTACCAATTAAATCATTATCCGACATTTCCTTGCTTATCTTTTAGAATTTTAATTGTTTGCAGGAAATAGTTAAATTTACACACCCATTTTTATTCTAGTGACCTTAAATGACAATAGATTTTCAAAGTAAAGTTGACATTTTTATATAATAAACAAATTGTTTGAAACTGAAAATGTAAAACCAAATTTATATATTGAATAAAGTTTTGACAGTATATTTTTTTATTTGGAAATAGTAATCTGAAAAACATCAAACATAACAGAAAGTAGGAACTCTAAAAGTCAATTAAGAAGGAATTTTCAAAACATCTAATTCCTATTCACCTGTTGTGATGAAACTAGCCTGATTGGGTAGAGTAGTTGCCATATAGTGTTTGGGGAAGGAAAATATTTTGTATCCCCCTGCTAGATTATTTAAATATTTCTAGTCCTGTAAACAACATATACAGTCAGCGTTTAGTTTTTTAAGTTTACAATATATAATGAGTGTATGTATCAATATATGTATGTAGATAAAAATATAATAATAAATGAAAATCCTAACTCTTTAATTATTATAAATATCAGTTTATTGCTGGAAAGAATGATTACATTTTGTAATACAGACTTTAAATTAATTAAATTATTGTGAATTACTAGTATAGAAATTTTACTTATTGTAATCTCTTATATGGACATTTATGACTTGAGACTATGATATGTCCCATAATCTTAACTATAGGGGTAATTTGACTTCATTTTTGGCTCACTCTATATATACTGGGTGTTAAAAAGTCTCGAAACCCCAGGATAGTTTGTTATACAATTGAATTGCAAATAAACATACAACAATGCAATTCTATGGTTATGTCCTTATTCTAGTTAACAACACTTTGATACACTTAGCTGTCATAATTCACTAAGGGGGGATGTCCTGCAGAGGAAGCGGGATAAATCTTCAATGTAAGTATGGGTTGAGTAATAACTTATTTTAAAGGTCTTTGTTAGTAGAACAGATTACCCCAACCAATCAAGAATGCAAGAGAACGATCTAATCGAAAATGGCAGCCCCTCAAAGTTTGTTTCTCTCTACTAGGGGTTTACTTCTATCAACTGCCAAAGTGGAACTTCAAGAGTTTGAGTGTTTCTCACATGGTCGCTGACTCAATTATCAAAACAGCCACCTCACTGTTACTTCATACTTCACATGGCCATCAATGCTGGATATAAGAACATTTTTCAATTTGTCACGAATTTTAGCAAATAATATTTGTCATCTTCATCTTATTATAGATAATAGGAACAAACTACTTATATTTTAGCTTAATGGAAAATTTTGTAACTTATAAATAAAGGATCTTGGTGATTATAGTCCTGTTTACTTTCTTTACAAAAAGTCCTCTTGATTTAATTTTTATAGTTGAAATCTACTTTGCTTCCACTCACAATCGCGTAAGTTTTATGAATACATCTATTCTTAATCGGTCATATTTGACCCAGCAACTTAATTGTAAATTAAATACAATTACAAATAATGGTTATTTATTCAGTTTTCAGACAGGGAGAAGTTTGAGCCATTACTATCTAGGTCATCGTATTGGGCCAGGCCATTTGTTCTCTTGTTTGGTTACCAGAAGTTCAAACCAGCAAAACATCTGAACTACACCAAATAACTTGCTTATCAATTATCAAAAGCCAGTATTTGATGAACACACTTAACACTAGTTGGGGATTAATGGTAAACTAATATACTAACAATATTCACTGCACTTGACTTGACCTAGTCATTCTTGCATTGGCCAGAACACCATTAAATTTTTTTAAAAGGATCATTATCATACTATTCGATATACCAGGGGATTTGGTTCCCACCATTAATAAACATGGTGGAACCTAACTGGAAAACATAACTAAACAACTAAGGAATGAATTAACAACCCAACACTACACAACAAGAAAATCTCTTTACTGTTCAATGACTGTGAACTCAATGCAGAGCTCATCTATTTACACATTTTTTCAAGTCAGTTTATTGATGTTGCCTGACAAATTATGGACTCTAACAGCCAAGTTGTGAACCACTCACCAAACGAGTATGTGGAAAGATACTAAATTAAGTCATTATCATTCTGTACTTATACTTAATATGTTCTGTTTAAACCTAAATAAAAAACACTTTAATTACAACTGTTTATTTGTTTCAGCAAAACCACACTTGCTAGAAGAACCAAACGATGTTGAAGTTACTTTCGGAGGCACTGTTTACTTTAACTGTAAAGCTGAAGGCAATCCCCAGCCAAAAATAATTTGGATGAGAGATAGGTATGTTTTAAAAGGAATTTATTACAAATGAGACAATTTTTAGGCCCAATGCAAGGTTTATTGGTGTTTAAGAAATATTCAGAATAGCAATATATATTAATTGTTGAAAGTCATGTGTATATATGTACTTAAATCACATATATACAAGTATATATAATTGTGAGGATTTTAAATAAGTAAAATTTACTTTAATACAAACTTAGGTCGTCCTCTCTGAAAACCTAGCTTATTTTGCATTAATTTGAATCACACGTGGTACCAGGGTAGGGATAAAGACGCCTGGAAGAACTAACAGAAGATCATTCACTACTGGATTCTCAATGAAGGGGGCGCTTTCAGTTAGCCATCCGTTTTTAAAAACATTTTTTTATATTAATAAATGGTGTCATAGGTTCTTTGTTGTACTTTTGTTTTTTCCAAATTAACCGGTTAATTATAATAAACATGATTTATATAATCTCGAGAAAAGTATAAATATTTATAATTAAAGACGACTTAAATAAACGTCTTGACTAAATACTGCATTCTTTCTTGACTCTTCACCTAATTTATGAACTGCCAACCCATCCTGATAAGAAATTCTTTTTTTCCAATTTGTCAGCTAGGATTCCTGGATTATTCATCAAGGAGTTTTTAGCTGTTAACTACAGGAAGATACTACACAAGTATAAACTTATTATTGAGGTAGCTGGAATTAATTGAACATTTGAACGTCTTATTTGTGTAAAACTTTTTAAAGAAATATTTATCCATCTAAATTAAATTTGGCCCAACCATAATATGTTCTTAACCCTCTAACAGCCCTGTATCTTTTAAGTGGCAGACCTTTTGAATGCATTTTGCAAAAAAAATTTAATTCACAAAAAAAATAGTAATATATG
This sequence comes from Aphrophora alni, assembly GCA_963513935.1. Classification (NCBI taxonomy): domain Eukaryota; kingdom Metazoa; phylum Arthropoda; class Insecta; order Hemiptera; family Aphrophoridae; genus Aphrophora; species Aphrophora alni. Next base: position 69,178,561 of record OY740766.1, read on the forward strand.
ATGCTAAACCCAACATGTAACATATATTTTTTTAGATAATGGTCCATAGAATTTACCTATGTAATACAAAATTTTTAGATGTAAACACTTTGGAGTTAGTATGTCAGGAGTTTTAAAAAATTGCTCTAATGGAAGGAAAAATTCCCCATAAATAGCTAAATATACGATAAAAATATATTTTTCTAGATTTTTTCAAGATATACAAGTTTTTTCGTCTATTTGTGAATAGAAGTGTGTAAAAAAGAAATTCCATTATTATCATTTGAAAAATCAGTTTTTATGAAAAACTTTAAGTTGGCTAAAAAGTTAGGATTATTTTTCACAATTCACCAAATAGGGAGACCCACCACTTTGGTTTGTTTCTACTGAGAGTTCTCATCTCCCCATCGAGTTTTACACTATCTCAGTGACATAAATCTCATCAACCTGCTGAGCATGTTCCCTCTAACATTTGAATATGTAGTTTCTTTATCAATTCCATTCTCCAAACAGTATTGTATGCATCCTTGAATATATGAAGATTGGTAAGGTTGGACTAATTTCGTACTAGTAAGAATTGAGAGATTATGTTTTAAACCAAACCGTTCATTTGCTAACAATTTTGTTTCTTTCAATAAACCTGTTTAGATGTGCACATATCATTCTTTCCTGAAATGAAATCTTTGTGAGAAATGAAGTAAGAGAAATTGGTCTGTATGAATCCATGATGTTGCCTGGGGCTTCAGTATAGTAATAACTACAGTCTTGGTCCTATCAGATGGCAGTGTCAGTTCACCAGAATTTATTGTATGCTAGCAACAATTTTCCAAGTCCTTTCTTTCAAGATTTTTTATGAACTCTGAGAAGATATTATCTGGTCCATGATGCTTTTTTTTGTTTTAGTGTTTTATAGCTTCTTCTATGAGAAGAGGCTGTTGAAGATTCTTCTATCAATTTGTAGTTTTGCTAGTTTTTGTTTGTTTTTGTAATTTTCAGTTTAATTGACTGTTTATATTGTGGGAAATAATAAACATTAAATAGTTTTACAGTGAGTTTTCTGTCCACCAGTTCCCTTCCTTCGTGAAATATTTGTTGTCTGTATTTAGGTTGTTATTGAGTGTGTTCTGTAATTCATTTTGCTGAGAAAATGATTCCAAAAATTCTTCTTTCCTATTGTAGTTTCTCTCTAGAATAATGCTGACTCTTTTCTCAGTGCAGTGACATCCTCAGGTTTTCTTGATTTTTCTGACTTGTTTCAAACATGTTCTCTTTGTTCCTTCAGAATTGATAGTTCTTTTGTCCAGAACGGTTTGTGTTTAGAATCATTCTGCTTTGTTTATTTTGTGTTGCACTTTCACTTATTGCACTCCAAAAAATTTAAGCATATTATAAGGAGATTCTTCTTTTTAAATATGTTCAGTCAGTTGATTGACTTTACTTTAAAATGTCTGTCAATCAGTTTTTTTGAAATTTCAGAATTTATGAGTATAACTGGGAGATTTTCTAGGTCCCATGGCAAGTGATGTCTTAGTCGTCCAATACTCACTACCTAGGTCATCCAACACTAACACTGACCTCTTTGTGCAATCTATACATCTTGCAAAAATCAAAACTAAGTCTGGATTTCTAGGGCTGCATGAGTATTGAATGAAGGTTTTTTGACTCAATCGGAACATATAGATAAGAACTCTCTACAAACTCCCCATATTATTGTAGTAATTGTATATCCATCTCGAGAAAGCTGCATTAAATTCTCCAATGATGATTGTTCTGACAAAGTTATTTCGGCAGAAATGGTAAGAGTGATGGAAGACAGTGCATACTTGTAAACAGAAGTATCAATTCAGACACTAGTTGTGAGGTATTCAGACACTATATAAAGACACCGCCAAGTTTCCTGCAAGGGCCCAATTTGGATACATTATCACTGGTCAATAATTCCACCACTTTCACCTTCCATTCTGGTCAGAAGAGGATGAAACTATGGAGCACATACTGTTAAAGTGAAACACTCCCAACCCATCAAGGACTACAGGGTCACGATTAGAAAAAGATGAATGATTGAGTCTCATCCTTGCCAACAAGGTCTATCTCAGTAACACCATACTAACCGACATTGAGCCATCAACTTCACTTGACACTAGAAGCCCGCTACAAGAATTATGTTCCAGAGACCTTGGTTTGTGAGTTTTCAATCTATATAAATCTTCATTATATATTATGAACACTTTTCATATTTCAGTTAGTAACATATTATTATTTTAGAGCTAAATGGTGCAGTGTAATTGTTTTGGTCTAAAGTACAATTAATTATGATACAATTAAAAAAAATGGTAATCATCTGTTATTTAGAATTTTCACCAAAATATTATTTTTAAATTATTATGCTTCTAATGGAAGATTAAAAATTGCTTTCAGCAATGAGATCAATATGGACGATCCAAGATATACTGTAAATGAAGATGGAACACTACGAATTGCTCCAATGTCAGATCGTGATTTAGGTATATACGAATGTATGGCAAAAAGTCCTGTGGGAGAAGTAAAGTCAAGAAAAGCTAAAATGATTTATAACAAGCATAATGGTAAGTTATCACTCTGATTAATTTTTTAAACGTCAAAAAACTTAATTACATAGCTAATAATTTTAAGAAGTTATTATTTTAATAATTCTAAGTAACTACAAACAAATAATTTATATATTATCATAATCATGTTCTTATTCTTCCGCATAAGAGAAAATGAATACAAGAGATAATATATCTTTCTAAATCTCTGTGTATTGGAGATGGATTAAATATATGCTATGTCCACTAAAGTTTATTTCAATTTTTTTTTAATTGAAACGAAAATGTAAAATAAGTAAACCTAAAATAAAATAAATTTGGAAATCCTAATTTCATATCCTGAGGTTCTGTGGGAGATAGTGACAGCAGGACACCAAAATTGCATTTACTTTCTTTATGTCTTAATAATAACACCCTACAATACAAGGGTGCATCTAGATTGTTGTGATAAATATTTCTTTCTATGGCTTGTATTCGTATACAAATAACAAATAGTGTCAGTTGTAATCGTCTCATCTGGTTTATTAATATTCAAAAGAGTATAACACTTTTTATAGAGTGTCAATAATTGAGTAAGTGAGGGGGGGTCAGTATTTTTGTGATTTTAATAAGCTTTTAATGATTATTTCTCATGAATCTATCTAGAGTCAGCATCTTAGAAGATAACTTTATTTGTTTACACTGATGGACGGTACTTGATAGAATTCCATTTTAACAAATAAAACACAATTTTTCTTTTGTAAAATTCTATAATTTATTTGGTCTAGCCGACCATGGTTTTGCCAGTTACGGCATTGACTGGCGAAACCATGGTCGGCTAGACCAAATAAATTATAGAATTTTACAAAAGAAAAATTGTGTTTTATTTGATAACTTTATTAGCGATGGACATTTCATTAAAAACCCATATTGTATTATTTGTTATGTCACCTAGGGGTTATAATTCACTGGCTTTGAAAGGTACTCAGAAATAAATACACATGAAATTTTACTCCAAGATGTTATTTGAAATGTTCTTGAGTTAAAACCCTGTCTTGTTAAGACTAAGAATGTAATGTAAATCACTTGAAACAAATGGTTCTACATAGCAAATGTTATTGAAATTAATATTTATTGATGTTAGGATTATTTTTAAATAAAATATGCTTGAATTTTAATAATTTAATGATTATGGAATTTAAAATAATTAAAAAGTTATATTTTGTTAACTCGTGTATTCGTACATAACTTATTGTGAGTTCCAATATTCTTCAAATTACCTTTTTGAATCATATGTGTAATAAGAAATTGATTTGATTAATGTCATCTTGCAATATTCTATAATGTAATTAGACATCATGGGCTCTTTTTATCAACAAAGTACTTTACCTTTACCCTTAACATACTCACTTGGTCTCTTAACATAACTCAACAGGTTAGGGAAACCATCTCTTGTAACTTTTTCACATTATAAGTTTCCACACCTACCACTTTATATCTTATTCTGCTGTATCATTCAGAGGTGGCAACAAAGTGCTCAGTCATTTTCTTCATAACTAAGCCAATGATCATAACTAAGGTAGAACTGTCTTTCCCCTTAAGCTCACTACCTTCATCTGATATCTTCAGGAATAGCACCAATACATTATCTTCTTTTCTCCACTTGCTTAAATGATTCTTTGTATACCAGTTGATTCATTAAACAGAATCATACCTAATACCCATTACTTTAACAAATCATTCTCTTCTCTTGACATACCTTAATAATCAGATAATCTCTTGAGACTTATCCACATTCAAAGTTTCTACTCCTAACACTTGATATACCCTTCACAGGAAGCAAGAAAATATTCAGTCCCCCCCCCCCCAATGCACATTGTTTGCATTCAGGTACATTCACCCTGTACCCCACCCTTTCCTTCATTATATCAGTGAGTAAAATCTTTGTCCAACTTCAATTCTCTTTCTCTCTCTCTCTCTCTCTCTCTCTCTCTCTCTCTCTCTCTCTCTCTCTCTCTCTCTCTCTCTCTCTCTCTCTCTCTCTCTCTCTCTCTCTCTCTCTCTCTCTCTCTCTCTCTCTCTCTCTCTCTCTCTCTCTCTCTCTCTCTCTCTCTCTCTCTCTCTATCTCTTCCTCTATATATCTCTTTCCTTTCCTCTCTATCTATCTCCCTCTATCTTACTCCCCCTCTCTCTATCTCTTCCCTCTATCTCACCCTCTCTCTCTTTATCTCCTCCTCCCTCTCACTCTCCCTCCTTCCCTCTCTCCACTTACCTAAGTGCTTCCTCTTGGATTTGGATCCTAATCATACGCCAAATATTCCTTCCTACTTACCTTAATTACTTACTTTTACATCTTTGTTGCAATCATGATTTGAGACATTCATGATTCACCCCTCCAGCGACTTTGCAATCCAGTACCTCTACTAGCATTGGATATTCCTTTTTTACAATAGCCCTATAATACAGTCAGTTCATATACTATTGGAATACCCTCTATGTCAAAAAATATTCCTATGACATCCCCATGATTTAGTGAATCGTCAACCTACAAACCAAGGTATACATATCATTTTCTATAGATCCCCTGACATGTAAGGATACTAATTCTATGAAAATCGATTGCCTTGCAACAGGTCATCCATTAGGAACCTTCCTATAACATTTTCCATTACCATGTCAACACACAAGAAAAGGATATTTGGTCCAAATTCTTTAGAATCAGTATATGAGTCCTTACCTCGTCTATAGATGACAGAGCACTCAAATTAATCAAATTCACTCTTATCTATGCTATTGGAACAGATGATAACACAAGGCTAGTTCTGAAGACATCCAATCACCACCTCATTTATCTTTGTCCTGTCACACTGTTTATTCTTAAAAGCCTTTCTAGTTTAATCATAGTTAGTATCTTAACAAATATATGTAAATAATATTCATAAATAAATTGCTGGCAACAAATTCTCTTAATTTATAGTGAAACCTTATTTTCTCCGAACTCCTCAAGACTACATCTCTAGTGTTGGAGACACCATCGTGTTGGATTGTGTTGGTGCAGGTTATCCAAAACCTGACATATCATGGACAAAAGAAGACATCCCAATTCAACCAAGCACTAGATTTCAGGTAAAAGGTGCAAACATGTAATTTTATCTACTATGATGAAAAATAACACACCAATAAATGTGTTCATTTATTTATTTCATTTTTAAATTCAATATATTTTTAATATAAGTTCAAAAATTTAAAAAAATTAACACAAGTTTGCTATCATTTTTATTTTATTTTTTTATTTTTTAATTCATGAACTTGTTATAAAAATTAACGTTTCATCCTAACACATTGTATTCTTCAAAATTGAATTTTTAAATTGTTAGTTGATTTTTTTTTAGTAGCCAAAGCGTACCAAATATTGAATAGGCCACCACAAAATTTTAATTACGTATGCAGATTTCAGAGGCTGGTGTTCTTACAATTGGTGACATACAAAGAGAAGATGCTGGAACATATAAATGTAGTGCTGCAAGCTATGCAGGAAGAGTTTCTGCTGTTGCACAAGTTGTAGTAAATGGTAGGTGGATAATTTTTTTTCAAAAATTCATAAACATCAAAAAGATTAATAATCCATAAAAAAAAAATTATAAATTTAATATATTTATATACACATATCATGATTATATTCTTTACTATATGTAATCATACTATAAAAAATTATAAAATTTTTGAGATAAATTGATTGAATTAGTTCTTTAGTATAATAAATAGTTTTTATATTTTATACTCATATATTGATAAAAAACAACAAATTGTTTATACAACAATTTTAATTTCTTTGTTCATTGAGTATAAGAAAATATTATTTGTTACATTTGAATTCCAAACTGTTACCAATCATGTAAAGTTATAAAGTTTAAGGAATCAGATAAAAAAAGTAATAAATAATTAATTTATAATCTTAATTTTCAACGATGGAAGGAATTTTAGTTATTTAAAATATAAGATCAAATAGAAGTCTATATTTATGACGACTAATAGTTAGATTCCCATTGTATAAAAGCTGACAGAGTATAAAAACAAATATCTGATAAGATTAGAGAATTTAATTAAAATGAAGTATTAATGACTTAAGGTGCAGTTGTAGCAAAATTTACTATATTTATGTTTGATATGAAATATTTTATTATTATATTAATAAATTAATATTATAGCCACTAACAAATAACAAATATTAACTTAATATATTATTGAAACTTATATATATATATATATGTGTGTGTGTGTGTGTGTGTTTGTGTGTGTGTGTGTGTGTGTGTGTGTGTGTGTGTGTGTGTGTGTTTGTTTGTTTGTTTGTTTGTTTGTTTGTTTGTTTGTTTGTTTGTTTGTTTGTTTGTTTGTTTGTTTGTTTGTTTGTTTGTTTGTTTGTTTATCACATATGTTTCTAAACATATAAACATTTAAAGAAAATATTAAAAATGTATTCAGTCCCAAAATGAAATTTTTTTTTTTTTCTCAACATTATACCATCACAAAGTTTTCGTGACATATAATGAGAAAGACATATAATGTCCTCTCTGGTATTTTTTAATTAATTATACTTTATTTTTTAGTAACAAACATTAAATTAATCATAAAGCTTAGCTTGTATGTATCTTATTTAGATCAGTTTAGAAGTAATGACTACTAATGTATCTGTAAAAATGTTTTAAATGGATTTAAAAGTGCCTTTAAAACAATAACTCTTATTTATTATTATAAAATATATTATATTTATAAAAAACTGAACTGATTCTTAAGCAGAATAATCAAATATATTGCCTATAGTAGACAAATTTATTGAAATTTATCAATAATTTCATAATCAATTTATGTTATTTGCTGCTAAGGGACGTCTGAGTTACACTTTCCAAGAGGTAAATATAGTTAAACTTTTTTTATTATTTAAAATATTGGACACTGTAATTTTTTTTAAAGTTTCTTTACTGGACACAATTTTGTATGTCTTTATATTAAAGGGGAAAAAATAATAGTAATTTATCAAACATTTATGTTACCTACAGGTTAATTTTTGTTTCCTTTTCTATTATTTTTGACACAGAGGAAAAAACTAAATTGTTAACTATTCACAATGTTACAACAAAAACTTTTAAAATATATGCTCCAGAGTACTTTTAAACTTATAATTGAAAACATAGTTTCTGAGGGCTATCTAAAAAGTAACTTTAGATTATCATTTTTTTAAAGTTATTTGTACTTTGATATATAACACAGCTTCCAAAGATATTATGGAAAATCCATTTTCATTAGATACAAAAGATCCACCATTTTATACTTATTTAATGTAAAAAATGTATAATGGTTGTACGAAATTGTATTATATTTATAAGATATTGTACTGTAATAATTATTGTATAGATCTAATCACATTAAACACGTATAGATCATTGTAATGGTCTTGTAGAGATCATTGGCCGTTCCTGTCACGTGACCATTATCCATGAACCTAAGACCAGTTCCGAGTAAGTCTATTTTCCTACTGAAGTGGCAATTTTTTTTCTCTGAATTAACCAATTGTTTTGTATGTGTTCTACCAATTACCAAACTCCAGTATTAATTATAATGAGTACAAACATTATAAAGTTGTGAAGAGGTAATGAAAAGTGTTGTAAAAAGTAGACATGTTGTACAAAGATAAGTGAATATATTCATGTGTCGTCATATGTATACAAAGCAATACTTGAGTGAAAGTTTGTACCGGTATTATAATGGGACTGAGGTATGACATTATACAAAGTAAGTTATATAACAATAGACTGTCCATCATAATGTTTTGGCCAAGCATGGTATTCCCATGATGGAGCATCTCTGCTACTCACCTGACTTTGCTCTGTGAGACTTTTTTATTTCCTAAAATCAAGACCTACATAATTATGCTTACTTTTAAGATTTCCTTTTGACTCCTAGAGGGCTGTCCCTCATTGGAGGTAAAGAGCCAGTTGGTAGTCTAAAAAATAGTTTTTTTAAAGCCAGATATTGATTTACAAACTTTTCATTTCATAACCTCTATCTTGTAAACATTATTAAGCTGTTTTCATGATACCTGACATTGTAGCTAATATGAACCTTTAAACCCATGCTAATTTAGCTAGGGTGACTTCTCAGGGCAGAAAATAACAATCTAATTTGTATCAAACATACACAAATATATATGTAGTGCTATACAAATATTAGATAAAATAATTACCAAGTATTGCTGAGTAAACACTTTAACCGTATCATGAATTTTCATTCACTAACAGTATCATCCGATCTCTCAGACCGGACATTTTTTTCTCCATTTTAGTTATTTTTTTTACGTGAATCTCAAGATTTATTTTAGAGTATGTTCAATTTAACATATATGTATGAATTAAAATTTGCCATTACAGTGCTTTAATTTTTTTAAATTTGTACCATTTTGTAAATAATCTGTATATATGTATTAGGAAATAGAGGGGGAATAAATGTTTTCGACAAAAAAAACACTATTTGTTTATTTATTTTCAATACAATTCCTAGCCCTTTTTGTCGAGCCGGGAAGTGGTCCTCTCAAAATGTTGTGTGGAAGCATTTGTCTTTGTTTGTTTTCTTCTCTTTTGCAGCAAATATTGTCATCTTTACCCCAAAAAAATTCAGACTTCCCCTCCGGAAGAACAAAATTTTCAACAATATAATGCATATCATTTTCATCCTCTATTCAGGGTTCTTCATTTAAACTACTCCCGTCACTAGTTTCCCTGTCAGCATCAGAAACCAAATAATCAGGATCTTGATCCGAATCATCCACGTCTTCGTCACTTTCTTCTTCTAAGTTGTTGTAAAGGAGTTGCAAAATATGATCATTGAAGTCGGTGTCATTCACTCATATATCCTGGTAATGAGCCATGTCAAACACAAAATAGATAGGGAACCCAAAAACAAAAACTATGTGCAATAATATTTACACTGGTAGATACACCACAAAATTTCAAATGTAATGTGTATTATCCAGTATAGCAGGCCCGGACTCGACAGACACTAAACATATCGTCCGGTACAACAAAAACAATAAAACACTACTACACATGGAACAACAGCTCAAGGCCAACGGAAGACTAAAAATAACTATTGGCCAGAAGCTACTTGACACCTACTGAGCGGGAGAAATCAGTTGAACTATATGGTGTGCCAATTTTGTAGAGCCGAAATTCCCTTCCGGTCTCAGAGACCGGTGATACGGTTAAAGTGTTAACAGATATGTTATTTACAATTCTTGTTGACATGTTGGTTTGGAGTACCAGTATTTAGTAAATATGAATAAAATTATTATTCTGACAATTAACAATTTATTTACATTTTTATTATATTATATAAAACATATATTTCATAAACTTTTGACATTTTGATTGGTGAAACAAATCAGAGGTGGAATTATATTAAAATTCCTCTCAATTTTAATAGTCATATTTGTAAAAACTATATTTCTTGGTACTGGCATATACAGGAAAAGGAAACGTAGGTATTTGCTGTTCTTGAAAAATGTAATAACTGCATACTGTCAATTGCTTGTCTTTTGTGTGATAAAAAACATTTGAAATGTGTAATAAAATAATTGTGTAGTACATTTAAATAAGTAGTACAATATTAAGGACGCATAAACATAGTAGTTTAAAATATTGTTGATTTATTCCATGGCTAGGGGAAATGAACAATTCAGAGTAAGAGAGAAAGCTTTATTAAAATTTTACTTCAGTGTTTTATTAAGTGTGTTATATTAATGGAACCATGATGCCAGTTGATGGTGTTATTTTTATATTTATTTTTTTTGTATTCAAAATATTTTTGTTTGTTTACTGAATACAATATTCTTATAATTTTTATTTGATAATTTATAATATTTCATTTTATGTAATGAATGTATGTATGCAGTAAATAAACAGACCAAATAAATTTGTCTTAACATATTTTATTAATATTTCAGTACCACCACACTTCATTGTGTTACCAGAAAACCTTACAGTGAGGAATGCCAGTGATGCAGAACTGAGATGTCAAGCTGAAGGATCTCCATTTCCAGTCATATCTTGGTTTAAAGATGGTAAAAGTGTTAGTCCTGGTGGCAGAATCACTTTCTCCAATGAAGGTAAATTTTCTCCATGCAAATAACAGAAATGTAATAAGTAGTAAGTAGCAAAACTAATTGTTTTGTAACTAAATATTTTAATAATTAATTTTGTATGATTAGACTACATAATAAAGTCATGGGATAATTTGTAAGAGAGAGAGAGAGAGAGAGAGAGAGAGAGAGAGAGAGAGAGAGAGAGAGAGAGAGAGAGAGAGAGAGAGAGAGAGAGAGAGAGAGAGAGAGAGAGAGAGAGAGAGAGAGAGAGAGAGAGAGAGAGAGAGAGAGAGAGAGAGAGAGAGAGAGAGAGAGAGAGAGAGAGAGAGAGAGAGAGAGAGAGATTTTTTAGGTTTTGATCTCTTCTTTCTTCACAGGTTCCCCTTTTTATAGTGTTTTGAATCTTGAAGGCGAATATGAAAGTTTTAAAGATTTAAACGTTTACAGTTTAGTCAATTTCCTTAAAAATTACAATTTGCACACAAATATACATTAATTTCATAAAAATTTGTATTAGTAGTGTTGTATCATTTATAGTTGTAGCATGTAATGTAATAAAAAATGCATAAGATGCTGGATGTGATAGTGTTAGCATAAAATACAGGATGACACCCCTTGATATATTTTTATATCTCTCTAGAGATATATCTTAAGTAAAGACCAGCGGATGACATGTATATATATTCAAAACTACTGGATTAGGGATTATGTGCTATCTAAGATCACATCTGAAGACCATTTCAATGATGACATATTTATGTCAAATTTAATGAACATTAAATAATAACTGTTAGGCATAACACTAATTGTATAATACTGACCTACAATGATGTTTCAAAAATATGAAATATCATGTTTCATTTTAATATTAATATATAAATTATATATTATAAATTAAATATATATATATATATATATATATATATATATATATATATATAAAATTAATTAATAATAAAATTTTAGACTATTTCCTTCAATATTAAAAAAGTATTAGTTAGTTAAATGGCGATACTAGAGCATAGCTTGAATCTTTGTTAGAAGGGTTATGGCCAAATATACAAAGATGTGTTAAAATTATGAAAAAATACCTATATGTTGCTATGACTCATCATTATTACCTAATTTATAAAGCATTTTTCTTAAATTTATATAATAATTTAATAATGTCAATAATTTTCATTTTAAACATTTAGATGTACTTAGATTTATTTTCTGGTCTGTTACAAATGTATTAATCTAAAACTAAATAAATTATTATTCTATAAACTTTAATTACTAACTTTAAACTTTTTGCACCTACAATATTTATTCTTAACACGTTTGCTACCACAATGTTAAAAAAATCGTAACCACATACTGCCGCCGCAATTTTGCTGCGGGCGTGTCCTACTCCTAGCCCAACGCCGCAGATCTGCGGCGGCTGGGCTCATTAAAATAGACTGCCGCCGCAGATCTGCGGCGTTGATTTCTTGATACTAAATGAAAAATTTCTTCGCAACAGTCTATTTTGAAGGTTAGATCGTTTAGGCACGGTCTGCAGGATAGTCCGCCATATATATGCGGCGCTTAGTCTGTAGCTAGGACTATCGCTGACGTCACTGGACATACTAATTTTGAACAAATTTTATTCGTGGTCTGTGGCGACGGTCACAACCATTAGGACCAGTCTACAGGGAAGTTCATGAATTTTTTCGTGGGCTGTGGGAGTGACCCGGCTGCCGCATATATGCGGCAGCTGGTAGCGAACGTGTTAAGTAAACTCATCCTTGCTCTTTCATTGTACCTAGTAATTAAAACTTTATTAATTTTTTTTTATTTATATTTCCAGGGTCAGTACTTCACATAGACAATGCTAAAGAATCAGATTCTGGTCTTTATACATGTCTAGCTCAGAACCAAGTAGGATCTGTGGAAGCCAGTGCGGAAATACGAATAAGAGGCTATGGCCCACGAGCTCCTCGTTTAACTTTGCGTCCTTATCCAATAACTGTTTCTCAAGGTACAAGTGTTGAAATTCCTTGCAAAGCAGAAGGTGATCCATTGCCTTCAATTACATGGATCAAAGATGGGGTTCTTTTTAAGGAAGACTTGCTTCACAGGTGATGAAAATGTATTACTGAAAATAGGTAGTGTTTGATTTATTTTTAAACAATTGAAACATGAATCTAATTTTATGAAATTCATTATGTAACTTGTAAAACAGAAGTAATTTGTCAATGACTTAAACCTAAATTCACTTTCAAGAATTCACTTGCCTCAGAAAACTGTTTAGCTGAACTCTATTTCCCTCATGTACTTTGAAAAACTATACATGTATTGGGGACTGTAAGGTTATACAATTTCTTTTTTCTATAATATTTTACTTTTTATTACTTAATTTAATAAAATATTTTTGTTTGAGTAGAATGCATGCTTTTTATGAAATTAGTTGGTTATTTCTCAATACTTGTTTTGATTTTAAAGATTTCCAAATAAAAACCAATTCTTTTAGTTGTAAGCTGTAGAAATCACAAATAAATACTGTGTTGTAAATTTAACTTAATATTGAGACATTGTCTAAAAATAACTCATAAAGAACATATTGTGATTTACCTGTATATGAGATATCAATCTGAATAAACTTCACACCCACTTTCTTTTGATTTAACTTTAACTAGGATATCAGGCTGTATAAAATGAAACCATACCTCTCATCTGAGTAAAATGTTTTGTCCAACACTTTAATGGTCTCGGGAACAACACATTTGAGCAAATAATGGTAGCAGAGGTATGATTTAGCTGCTTTTAACGTATGTGGCACATAGACTCACTATGGTTATAAAATGTTTTATCCTCACTAAGAACAGTCTGTTTGTCTTTGATTTTGTTCACACACAAAGTTAATCTTTTTGTATTTACTAATTACATGGTTTTATTGGTAGGTACATTCTTATCTAAAGCTGAAAAATGGTTTCTTGTCACCTAATGTAATAGGATTCCTACAGCACTTTCTTCCTTTTTATACAAGCGTTGTTCTGTTCATGTGCTTCAACAATTGCAATTGCAGAAAAAGCAGTTTAGTCTTTTGTACAACAAAATGCCGATCACTGAACTCTTTATCAATTGTTGGAGGCTTGACTGATAATTCGGCCATATCTTTTAGATAAACTGGAATCTTATGAACATAATTATACTGGTCTAATGCAAAAAAAAAAAAAAAAAAAAAAAAAAAAAAGTATGAGCAAGCTGTCTTGGAGCATCTAAATACCTGTTGAAGGAAGCCACTCGAAGAGAGCATACAAAAAATGTCAGTAAGCACCAATTCCATTTCCATGACAATTTTTTACTAATGAAACTGTGGATGTATACATTTTCTTTCTTCACACCACTGTTTAAACTCTACGCAAGACTCTCCATTTTTCATGGTATTGAGGACATACATATCATATCTTTTGTGTTTAACTATATTTGTGACCATCTCAAAATGAAACTTTCCAAAAATATTCACAAAATGATCTTCTCTCTATATATCAGGTCATTTCCATTTTATCTCTTTACTATGGTATATAAAGGATGGTCAAATGTAAGAACTTTTATTTGTCCAGGGTTTACATGGTTAACAGCAGTTTTAACTACGTTCAATGATTACCTAATCATGGCTACTGAATGGGCACTCTCATGAGTTAAAGGCAAAAGACTTGTACATGAAATTAGTGCAACTTCAGTAGACTACTGATTTGCATGATATGCAGCCCAAGATATATTCTCTTGGGCTACTTTATTTATTTCAACTACAATCGTTTCTGCATACTCCAACCACTTGTGTTCTTGTTTTATGTGTTTCTGAAAGGTAGTCCTATTCCGTGATGTAACAATTGTTGTAGATACAGGTAAACATTTCACCTTAACATTAACTGGCATAACATCTGTGTAACTGGTCGGTAGTTGATTAAATGGGTTTCTGCTTGAAGTTTGAACAGCAATCAGTAAAAGAATGCTAGTGTTTATGCAATCACTACTAACTGAATGCTGCATCAAAGAATCTTACACTATAGAGAAGGGTTATGGTCAATGTTGTCTAGAGCTGTGGTAGTAAATACATTCTTCCTTAGAGATAATGGATAAATTACATTACGATGATAATAACATTCTCACACTGTTCCCTATTTGTGATGACAGTCTTAACACATGATCATTTGAAACACTAAAACCTAGATGAAATAACTTATCAACAAGTGCTTTTTTACAGTTATGAACATGTATCATCATGGCAATGTAAGAAAGGTGTTTCCTGAGCGATACAGTGTCGAACAGATGATGTAGTGTCTCCTTCTTTGCATTTTTGTGTTGAGTCTGTTGAACTTGATTAGCTGAGTTATGGAATGGGAAGCAGTTGATGCAACTTCATCATTTTGATCTTTAATGTTTGAACCATTCAACACCATGTTGACTATAGCTAACAAAGGGCTGTTAATAAGAGCCATTTCAATGCCTTCAACATTATTTAATCGATTAAAATTCCATTGCTTCAAGTAGACAACTTTGTTAAACATCTGAAAAAATAAAATAGGGTAGTTAAGTGATAAATCGTTATCAAATTTTATTTATTTATACCGAATGCAAAGAAATATTAGCATTAATTTGAAATAGTTATATAAACCCTGAGAAATAGATTATAAAGAAATTATGCAAAAATTGTGTTTACTTCGGGGTAAAATAGTTATGAAAGTACATAAAATATATTATCATACAAATGTTTGTATCTTATCAAACTTTGTTTGAAGATAGCAAACCCTCTCAACCATGCTTTACTATGAGATTTTCCTTATTACCTTTTAGAATGATTTGTAAGTAGATAAATAAGATACACAGTAAACGTTATGCAAAGAGCTTTAATTTGTATATTCACTCTAACATATACAAGTACAGATAAAACTTGCTAATTTTAATGAAAGCGTTGTCACTAATATTAAATATTTGTCATCTGCACATGCCACAGTCGTATGCACTCATATTTATGTTCTATAACCATACACAAATTCATTTATGGAATCCTTTGTGTCATTGTTTATTATTTATGTTGGATTATATTAAAAATCAATTGACGACTTTATAAATATGATTGCAGAGTTTTTCGTATTGGAAGTTTAAGGCTGTACAATATTACCCTGGCTGATTCTGGGCTCTATCAGTGTACTGCAACTAATATTTATGGTGAAGTTAGTGCAGAAGGAATACTCACAGTTGAAGGTTTGTACACATCTGCTTGGCCCCTGTTGTTTATGTTTACATTTTACTTCCTAAATATTAAAAATCTGTAATAAGATTATCTTTTTCGTATTCACATCATTTGTCTTGTGACTTTGAGTTTTTTTTTTTATATATATCGTGTTTCAAAAACAATATGAAATGTCATATAAAATTATTGCCATTTTACATTTTTAGGAAATATAGTTGTTGCTGCTGCCCCTCATATAAAGTTGGAATCCATGACTAATCATGTCATTTTGACCACTGATGTAAAACACAGAATGCAATAATTTAAAGGTTAATTTATATTCATATAAATGTGGGTATTAAATGTGAGTCAACTGCTCTTAAAGGTAAAATTTTTGTCTGATATCATTTTGAAATCCGACAACTATAGGTCTCTTTTATCAATAGCTTGGACAAGTTAATTTTCCAATGATATAGGCCTAAGTTACACATTTTTTAAATGACATATTTATAAATAGTTTTCTCATAATTTTATATTATTTCAACCTAATTTATATCACATTATTAAAGAGCCGCTAAAGTCAAAGCAATTTTACCATAAACATTATCATTTTAGTGATCTATAGTGTTCATGCCTCTTATGCTGAATTATTGAAGAATCTTCTACACATTTCTTGATTAACCAAACTTAAAACCTTATTAGGTTACACACATTTTGTAATCTGAATCATTGACAGGTTCACAATATTCCTATTATAGATCAGAGATAAATTTAATTTTTCAAGTGTTTTGGTAACTTCGTAATTATTCCTTGAAATTAAGAACAATCAAAAGAAATCTCAATTTCAACTGTGCTGTCTTAACACTCTCATTTCAAATAGGTTTGAAGTCCATTTCTGATTCTTCCATTTCCTTGAAAATGCCTTCACTAAATTAAATGCATGGATTAGGTTACTAATTTTCTTGTTGGAAAAAGATAATGACTTGCATTCTTTTTAATTGGTGAGAGGAAAAAGATGTAAAACAAATATATCATAACTAAGAGTCCAAAAGCTTCTGTTACTATCTCAGAGTGTTCTTTTGTTTACCCATGTACAAGTAACTAAAATAGAAGAAACAGTTTTTTTATGCCCAGTAAGAATCATACTGGCAAACCCATCGGGTATCTCTCAGTTTTTTTTCAGATCTGTCTTTTTAATTCCCAATTATTTCTATAAATAGATAAAGCTTTGATGGATTGCTGACCCACTTATGAATATATAGATGTACTCTAGTTTAGTGAAAAAATCTGTAAATAGTCAGTTTCAAGGTTTCTATCCGGTCTCTTTCGAATCTGAACCTATTATAGAATTAGTGGGTTGTATATTTCGATGATGTCAGAGTTTGTTTTGCTGTTAAAAACAAGGAAAATCTAACCTAAACCTGTTAGTAATTTAATTTTTTTGATTTTATCTACTGATTGATGGCCACCAGATTATCAGTCTTGTTAATGTCTTCTGATGATCTTTCATTCATTCACAATTATTCTCTTATAAACCAATGGCCTCTGGTAATCTGAGGATCCTTTTATCAAAGATCTCTTACATTCATAAAAATAATGAATTACAATATCTGCACTAGAGAAACTCGATTCCTTCTCAACTCTCATTTGGGAGGTCTTTCTTTTAGGATTACACAATCTCTCAAGACCTATTGAGCAATGCCATTATCAGCACTGTTCAGGATACTCCCGAAGATAAATGAATTCATTATTATTATTATTATTTTGTATTTATTTATTAGTTTATTTTATTAAGTATTGCAATTGCCACACATAAATTATATCTTTATTCCCCCCCCCCCCCAGTTAACGTTATGAGAAATTTGTCGTGATAACGTGTATTTAGCAACAAAATATTGATTCAATGTTACGATAATGCAGTTTATGGAATAAATAGCTTTCTTCAATATCTGCTTTATAATAATTATGCTTTATTATTAATATTATCTTGATTATTTATTTTCCTTATCGTAAATACCTGTGTAGACCCAGGAAAGCTAGAAGGCTTGCTTTTCAACGGGTGATTGTGTTGTCAGCAAATCAAGTAATTCTAGCTTTTATAATCAGAATCACTACTAATCATAACTCTACCTACTCCCACACCGATAGGTCAACATAAAAAATTGTTTGGCTTACAACGGGAACTTCTTGTACACAAGGCTAGAGTTTTTGCCACCGGACTCAGGGTATATTATTTTTCGATTGAGATCAAAATTTTGACTTTATCATGTGGATTTAATACATATTGTAATAAAGTAGTGATAGCATGTTGTCCAGTCAAGAATTGTGACGTAAAACTGACTATTTTACATACTGTAAATGTTATGTACTACTTACATACATACAATACTCGTCTAAGTCCCTTACATACACCAAAAATCATAATATTCAATTTGTGATTCATACAGTAAGTACAGATTGGCCATGGATGCTCAGAATTTAAATGTGCTTGGACACCAGAACATAATCTAGTCGTCAGCAAAGAAACATCATAAGTATGAGGAACAAAAAATTCAAATGACATTTATTTAGCTAGTATTTGTTTCATATTATGTAATAAAGACTGGACACATTATTTTATTTTTCATGCTGAAAACCAAGAAATATTCTCTTCGAAAACATATTTAATTACAATTCACAATTAATTACTCAGTTTTAAACTATCTTTAAATTTATTAATGTGGTCCTTCTAGATGACTGTAAGTATATATGTATAAGTGACCATATTTGTACAAAAGTAAATTAAAATAAAAATTTTGACAAAGGAACTTGTTTTACATTCATTGGTTTTGATAATTTGAAATGATCACTCCATTGATTGGCGCTTAGTTTCTGGTATTTTGATAGAATCCCATGTCATCACCAGTAACAATATAATCCAAAATTGTCTTCATCATGGTGATAATGAGCAAGAAATGTTAAAGCAGCTCTCATTTGTTGTGTTTTGTCATCATCAGTCTATAATCAAGAAACCCATCTAGCACATATTTTTTTATTTTTTTAACTGAGTTAAATCGTGACAATTTCATGAAAATCGTGACAATTTCATGAATATTTTGAATTTTTAACAATAAAACTATGAAAAAACATATAAAATAAAACACTTATACTCCTGAATTTTTTTAAATTTTTTATTTCAGTAAAAAGTGATGACCAACCAAAATATTCATCATTGTATAAGTTTGGTCATAGACCGTTTCCTAATAAATAGAAGTTTCAATCATCAGATTATTATCACCATACACTTCTTTAGTTTGTCTGTAAATTTCAATAGGCTGAAAACTTTTTCACATTATATAATCAAATGACACTTGGGACTTCGTACTTGGGGGGTGATTCTATTTTGTCAATCATTTTAACCCATTGGGGAAGGAGTTAATCAGCATGCCACTGGACCTTCGGTCAGCAATTAATTTTAATGAATTTGTAGGTATTTGGTTAGAATCTTATAAAAACAAAACTGTAAGAGATATCCAAATAAATCTTTTACCATAATGTTTGTTATGAAATGTACTACCACCTAAAATAGCATCTAGCACATATATAAAATTTTGTTGTAATGATAAAAAATAAAAATAAATTAATAAATAAAATTTACAAAAAATAAATTTTTGAAAGTAAACTTTATTTATAATTATGAGAATTATATAAGATGTAAATATACATTTCCTTTGTATAGTACCATTAATTCCCTACACAAAAATGTTTGCAGGTAATTTTTAAATTAAAAAATAACATTTATATAAAATATTATATAAAATCTTACCAAGGTTGATTTTGGTCCAACTTGTTTACTGAAACAATGAAAGAAGACTTATCTGACAGTAACAAACTCAAATGACATTCTAAAGGGAAAAAACAATGTTGCTAACTCAAAAAACGAAATATTCTCACGAGAATATAATTTATAAATGAAATTCATTTCAGTTTGTTATAATACAGTCAAATACAGTGCTTATCACGTTCGAAAACAAAGTTTTGATTGCTAGCGGAAACTGATTATTATTACTTTTATGTTATTAAAACCAATAGTTTTTATTATGAAAATATATCAGCAGTACTCTTGAATGAGTGAAAAGTGAACTCAGGAGTGATCTAGTGAATATCCATCAAACTACTAGGACTAGTGATGGTATGAAAACGGCAAACGAGCAGCACTTGTGAGTCGGTTAATGGGTCTGCCGTAGCCGCAGGAGTAACACTCGTGAGGCGTTGCCAATGGGTTAAAAATGTGCGAAAAATACAACATCAGAACAGCATTGGAGTTTGATACAGACGAGATTGTAGTAATTGGGGGAGTTAATTGTTATGGCAACCCGACCAGGGAGGTTGTCAAGCGTTCATTACTTTCTGGATAACCTTACAAATTATTGCTTCACAGTTAATTTCTGAAATTTTTTATTGTGAATCCTATTTCACCCTATGGTTCTTTATTTATTTAGAAATATTAACATCAACAAAAAATAAATAAGTAAATAATAATTAATATGAGGATAAAGCGGTAATCTTTTTTTTTGCTGACATGCTGACTTCACATTATTGGAAGTTCACTATAGTTAAAATTTATGTAAATGCATATTTTAACTTTTGTAATGGCACGCGGCTCAAATTGAGCCGATGTCGCCCACTGATGCAGACAGACAACTGTAAAAAACTCTGATATTGCAACTCGTCATTAGGGTTACTTAAAACCATCCTATCGAAATAAATGTTATACCATTGTAAAGCTGACGTTTCGTAGATGCATATACATGTAATCAAAAGTTCATAAAACACTATAAAAATATTTAATTAATTGGTAAAGTTTGGCGTGTTTTAGACAGAAACATGACGGTTGGCAAAGGAAACAAAATGGAGTCGTCGTTTAGCAAGTTGTGAAAGTAGGCTTTACCGACCAATTTCCTTGAAAATTATACTGTTCTTAGTACAAATCTTTACCTATCCAACAGAGTTCGCCACATGTCAGTAAGACAAATGGTTTCATTCTAGGTTGTGTGCAAACAAAAAAACCGTTTTAGAGCAAAAAAAAAAGGTTGCTTTCTTCAAGTCAACTTTACCCTAGTAAATGAATTCTTAGAAACATGAATTATACACCATTGAAAAGCTCATATTTCAAGCTTTTAGAGTTATGTAATTTGATTATTGTGGTATAGTAGGGCAAAATTGAATTAATTCTTGGAAGTCCACAGTTTTTCCGGCAGATACCTGCACTCCCGCTAAAGATCTGTAACCTACTTCCTCTCCTTGTTTAGTCTATAAATAACTTTACATTTGCCCTATCTGACAGGTTCTTATCTCTTTGTATAGACAAAATACAGACCTTTCCAATGATATAAACCATCAAGTTTTAGTCAGTCATATGGAACATAAAGAGAACATGGTTTCGGAGTGACCGTTGCAAACGAAAGCAAAATGGTGTGCGTGTTGTCGCTTTCAACATATTTCTTGTGATAAATCGAGTGTATTCATTGATTATAAAAGTGTATTATATAAGTTTATATGTGTGTTATTCTTTGTAGAATCTATTGTGTCTTATTGTTATAGTGAAATCTAATGATGTTGATTTAGGCCTACAAAGCATTAGATACAAGTTTTAGATGCGTATGCATGGTTCTTTATTTCTTTGTACGGGTAAGTGCTATTATTATTTTGAAAATTTTAGAATTTGATTTTTTTTTTTACCAATTGTTATTCATATTTATACTAGAAAACTTTTGTAATACTCGTAAAAAATGTAAAAATAGATTTTCTACGCTCAATTGGACTTTGAAGTAAAATTTGGCCTTGGATTTTCGTGTTTTTTTTTTTTTGTTCTTTGCAATACTGACTCCAAAATTATTATTCAACCTTTTTTTAAATTACACTACTAAATTCTATGCACATTTCTGAACATAATTATATTTAGAAGTTGGTTTTCCATAAATATTACAATTTTTGGTGATTTATTGAAAATAAGCTGACCATTCCTCTTTTTTTGTAAAACAATTTTTTAAATATTCAAAATGTAACAAATTTATATTTTTTTTTCCGAAATGTATTCACAAATATATCACTAAAATTTTGTACATCTTAGAAAAAGGTTGTAAGCTTTTGATTTTGGGTGATACAGGTATTTCTGAAAAATGATAACATCATTTTTTGACATGTAACATACTTACTCCAAAACCGTTTCAAAAATTTTTTTTTTATTACATAGATAAATTCTATGTATCTTTCTGAGAAAAATGATGTCTTATAAGTTAGGTTTTGTTATATATTAATATATTTTATTAATTTTTAAACAAACAAAGAAAATTAACATTGCCAAGTGTTGACATTTCAAGGGTTAATCTTATCTAATGATATTAACATCAAATCTAAAAGCTGAACCCCCAAACATACAATAAAGGAATTGCATTTGTGTGTTATTAAATAGAAACGTTGTAAATTATTAATCATGGATTATGCCTAATTGGTTGAAGTTTCGGTTTTTGTATTCTTGAATATCTGAAGTATTTTATTGGAATACCTATACTTGAAAATTTAATACTTCTCAAATTAGTGCTTATTGGTAACTGTAATTAGTACAAATACAATTTCAAGAAATTTGAAATTTCTTAAATTTCAAATATTTCAAATATACAAATTTCAATAAATATGATATATTCTTCTTTGTTGAAGAAGAAGAAGAATCTTCATTGTTGAAATTTGCATTTGTTGATTAAGGTAGGTGGTTCAATGTCAGTAGTCTACCACTGGTTTAAGCTTTTTTCACTCAGGTATCTTATTTTAAAACTATAAATATTATTGTTATTGATTTTCAGATTTAAGAAATTCTGCACCAGGAGATAGATACATCCATCTTGCATTCCAAGAAGCAAGTGCTGCTGTTGATAGGGCAATTAATTCCACGATAGCATCTTTGTTCTCCCGTGATCGTGGTCCACCTACTCCATCATACCTTATGCGTATCCTTAGATACCCAGATGAATCAACAAGGAATGTAGTTCGAGCAGCAGAAGTTTATGAAAGAACTTTAGTGAACATTAGAAAACATATTCAGTCAGGCTTGAAAGTTAATCAAACACAAGGTTAGTGTTTTTTACAGTTTTACTTTGTTATGCTGAATATATACAGTGGTTTATAGAAACATGAATGTCTATTTATATATGTATGATGACTTGGAAAATTCAATATATCATACTTAATCAAGCAATATCAATAAAGTTTTTAATAAAATTTTATTAAGGGATATGATCCTAAAATTCCATTTGTCAAACAGCTGGTAGAAGAAAATTAATATTACAAAATAAACCCTGATATTTCTCATGAACTTTCACATTTTAATCAATATTGTTTGAACTGATTTTAAAATAGTAAAACATTTACAAGACTATCATTGTTCATTTTCTTTTTTTTTTATCTATACCTATGCATTAATTTGAAAAGATGGCAAGAATTTATCTTTGCTTAACTATAGTTTTGTGTTCAAAACTAAAGTTTTATACAAGTTAGAGTATGTGAAAAAGTTAGTAATAATGTTTTACCTTTTTTAGTATTACAATTACCATTTTATTCTGTTATTTTCATAATCATTAAATATGTATCATTTATTTCAAATATATGTAATTTGAAAATACTATTGATTGTTTGGTAATGTTTACACAGACATTTTTTCAAACTCTAACCCTCTTTAATAAAAATGTAACTAATTATTTTTATATTAAATGTTTTAAGAGTGTTTTTTTTTTTTTTATATTCATATGGGTTTCTACTGCATCCAAACTTATACTTGTACATAAAAAAAAAAAAAAAAAAAAAAAAAAAAAAAAAAAAAAAAAAAAACTGAACATGATTTTAAACATAATTATTAGTAGTTAATTAATATTTAAAATGAGAAACACAAGTATTGATATCCTCAACTGAAATTTCCTAACAATACTACTGGTCATCTGAAAAAAAACTCAACTTCCACAAGAAGTTATTTCACCACCAGAAGTACATAGAACAAATTCTTCTACTCTTGGTTCCTCCTTCACCTTTCAGTGTGCGTCATATGGGAGACAGCCGAACTATTACTTAATTAACCTTTAAACCTTACAGTGTTAAGTGGGTGTTGCACCGGGTCATTGAAGGCACAAGCCCATCCAGTAGCTGCCTAGCTAGATTTTTCGACACCCAGGGCAAGATGGAAAATAGGAGTGTAAGAAAATAATTTTTCCATTATAACAACTAAGAAGTACAGTATAAGATATAAGTAAAAACACACAGCTATTTTTAAATCTTTTAAAAATATTAAAATAATTACTAAAAATTATAATAAAGTATAATTATATGAATCCTACAAATTGAACAATACAATTGTAAACATGTTTCATTGGCAATGTCATCATCCTTCATAACTATTTGCTACATTATACTGATTCAAATAAATAATCTTTTAAAATTTGAAACAAATTAATTTTACTCTCCTTAATTTTTTTACATTGATAAAATAATACTTCAATTAAATTTGTTTACTTATGTATGTATAAATTTTGCAATATTGTGTTTGTTTTAAATTACAAGAAACAATTTACAATATATTTTAAAAATCAAAATACAATATATTTTTACTTTTATGGTATAGCATTCATAGTAGACTGGAGAGTGAGAAGCATTGTCATTTTAAATTTATAGTATCAATAAATTTAAATTGTTTTACTTTAATTTGGATGAACGTAAATAAAAGATAATCAATTTAAATTAACTAAAACTATTTGCAAGATATTACAAATACTAATAAAGATGTTAGAATATATGAGAATAATGTGATTTATGAATTTGTTCATATAACTTGCCTACTTTCGGTATAAAAGTTAAAGATGAAAGATTTTACGGAACTAGTTTTAGTGCTACAACTTTTATTAATTTATCAAATTTAACTTGCTTTTATTTTAAAATTAAGTTTGGGTAATTTTTTTTTTTTAAATTATTACTTTTTAAAGAAATACAAAGTTAATATGATTTAATGTGAAAAATAATAATTAAATGTACAAAATAGCAAGAAAGAGATGATAAACCGTCAACAATAAGGACAGCCATCTTGTGAAAAAAAGCAGTCTATTCAAATTGTAATAATTAATTTCTTTATGTTTTACATCATACCTTTCATTTTAATTGTTATTATTTGTAACTGAACAGTTATTACTACAATTAATATTAATTATGATGAAAATAAATCTTGGAAAGAGAGAGAGATTAATGAGTTATGCATACGTCCAATTCAGGACAAACTTAACAGTTCGTGTTGTCACATAACTTTTCATAAAAAGGAAAAATCATTTGAAATAGTCTACACATGTTCTTGCAATTTTAATGATTATGAATGACTATATTAAATTCTATTTTTTTGTTTCTTTCTTTTGAATAATTAATTTTTAAAAGTGTAAACCTTATCCCTATTCATGCTAAGCTTTATAATTATCACCGATTTTTTTTCTCGATAACAGGGAATAAATAATAATAGTTTACAAAATAAACATAGGATTTTTCACTGTGATAGTGAACGTGCTAAATTTAAAGACATGTTAAAAATAAAATCTCCTAAACAGGACTGAAAAAAGGAAATTTATAAACCATACCTAATAGCTGTATGTTTGAAACTTATAAAGTTAAATCATAAACAAGTAATCTACATTAATTAAGTAAAACACTCTTAGTAAGTTGTGAAACTATAAGTTTGACTTAGGCTTGTGCAAAAATAAAAAAGAATGATTTAACCCTTGAACGGTCGGGCAAAAGATTGATACATGGACGTTCGGGCTGGATCTGTGGGACCCAAATAATAAAACACTGAAAATGGTTCTCAAAACTGTTTATTTCATAAAATAACCAATATGTATTATGTTCAGATAGTATATGTTAATTATAGAGCCTTTACTCTAACTTTTTGAATCATATAATATTTGTAAAAATAGAAAACTGAAAAGCATTCATTTTTTAGCAGTAATGTCTGTACACTTGAAAAATAACTTAATTTAATTGAAATATAAATATAAATGGAAGTTAGTTGTTCAAATAAGTAGTAAAAATTATGATCTTACATTATATAATAAGAAATTGATAATAGGATTAATAGTTTATGAGATATTGTCACTTTTAAAACAATAAAATCATCACTTTTTGAAGCAGCCTTTGCAAACAGTTTCAGCATGTGTCAAACACAACCACACCTTGCAAACTTTACAAAAGTATTTCGTTTTGTTCTCCTTGCATTTGTAGCATCTTCCTCTTTTTCCTGCAGGTGGATATTAAACCATTCTTTGTTCTTGGGTGCCAGAAAAGTTGGAGGCAAGCCTGCAAATTTCGTGTGGGAGGTTTGGTTGAATTGCAAGTACTGTCAAATATGGTAATATAAGAGACTTCCCTAAGGTTCTGAGATATTCTCTTCTGATGGAATCATTTTTGGTTTGCTTTGAACACGATGTACCCATTGAGATCTGCGATGTTCAATAACTGAAAAAGAGGGCGAGGCCACCGCCTAGTTCCTCTCACCACACATCGCATGAACGTAATGTCCCAACAATAGTAAGATTATTTTCTGTCTTCAGTTTCTTGGCAACTGGGTAAGAATTAAACCAATTATCTATGGTTAAATATCTTCTAGAGCCTTTAACTGGCTCTACAAGACACAAAACAACATCATCTGCCTTATTATTAACTTTGAATGGCCCGTCTGGTTGTGTACCTGCATAGACTTCCAAATGTTTTATATAGTATGTTTTTGAACAAGCTAGTACATACACCTTGATTCCGTACTTAGCAGATTTATTTGGGATGTACATCCTAAATCTGCACCTACCTCTGTATGGAACAAGCATTTCATCCAACGTAACATTTTCTGATGGAGCATAATATGTATTGCAGTTGGAGACAAAAATATCAAGAATGGATCTCAGGGCGGCAAGATTCGGCTTTTTTTTTTCATCCCTCGTGTCGATGTTGTCAAACCTGATACAACAAGTCAAAAATTTAAATCTTTTTAATGACATACTAGCTCGAAATATTTCCACTTCAGTCCCATCGTCCTCCAAAAGTCTTCAATATTCATTTTACTGCCATGTAATGTTCCAGTCAAATACAGAAGTCCGAAATATGCCTTCAGTTCATCAAAACTTGTAGCCTTAGTCATATTTGGGTCACTTGTATAATTTGTTTGAATTGAATCAATGAAGATATTGGTTGATTCAAGAACTAAATCAATCAATGGATTGCTAAAATATAATTGAAATGAATCTATCGGTGAATGTACATCCATAGCAGCTTGAATACTTCCAGGCAAATGCATGGTAATTAAATTATGATTTCTGGTTCTAACATTCTGTGTAAAACTGGTTTTTCTCCATTTAGTTGTTTGGTTCCTTCCTTTATAAAAACGTGGAGCTGGCATACCTGACTCAGTTACAGAAGTTGGAGTTGAATAAACATCAGTGTTGGTTGAAGCTTGAGGTTCAGCAGGGGTTCTGGTACTGGTAGAAGGCTGAGGTTCAAAAGATAATGAGGGCTGATCAACTTCCTCTTCATCAGCACTCGATTCACTATTACTGTCATGGCAACTACTTTTTCAAAGTCTGGATCCACATCAGAATTGTTCCGAATCAAAAAAAAATCTTTCAATTTCACTGTTAGAAAGGTTTTCTGTTGCCATGTTCAACTGAAAACTATTTATAATGATGGTTTCTATGTTAACTCATAAAAAATAAATGTTAAAGTAAATAGTAGAACTATAATATACAGAAATAAATGCAGACGACACTGGTACAAACTTGTAACATAAACGGTCGGGCTGGGTCAGACAGACCCATACACTCTTAAGTTGTCTGTCAAACGAACACTAAACAAAACAAGACATCATTTGCTATGGCAAAGCGCTCTCTCAGATGTTTCAGGAAGCTCCTAGAGTGATCGAGTCAAATCATCAACTATAAGTATATAAAATCTGAAAAAAACACAAACTAGTGGGTCTGACAGACCCAGCCCGACCATTCTAGGGTTAATATTAATTCATTTTTATTATTTTAATATTCGGATCATTTGAAGTAAACATAAATGTAGTAGCTATGTATTGACATAGTATGTCATTATGATATTTCCATGATGGCAAGTTGCAATGAAACTCTCATTTCATTTACATTGCTTATGGAGTTCCTGTACTGAAAGTTGAACATGGAACCGAGAGTAGTATGGTAAATTATTTAGCTTTCTAAGTTTTACAATTATTTTCTGTTACATTAACAAATTGTACATAGATTAAATTATTGAGTTATACTGATATAACGTAAAATTATTTTGAAGTGTTTGATTTGTAACAATTTGCTATAAATTAATTAATTATTAAATATTTTGATTACAGAGTTTGACTATAAAGACTTACTAACTCCTCAACAACTACAACTAGTTGCTAATTTATCAGGATGTATGGAACACCAGGCTTCAGTAAACTGTTCAGATATGTGTTTTCATACAAAATATCGTACAATAGATGGTACTTGTAATAATCTTCAACATCCGAGGTGGGGAGCATCTCTTACAGGCTTTCGTAGAGTCTTTAAACCTATTTATGAAAATGGGTTTGATACACCAGTAGGTATGGAACTTATGTAAATTAATGAAACTTATTTTTACTACTTTCTTCATATATAATAATTTATCGTATTTATGATCAACAATACTTATTTCCGATTTTCTTATATAAATCTACTGAACAATTTGTGTCTATCCTTAGATATGGAAATGTGTACGGTAAGTGTTTGTCATTGATAATAAAATATCAATCAAAATTGTTTCATTATTTTTTATTTGGTTTACACAAAATTATATTTCATAAGTTTTCAGTATTATCAAGAATATTTGCATACAATTTTAATTCCTAGCTTCCAGTTCTTTCATGGTCATGATTGGATTTATTTTTGTATATCTTCACTTTTACAAAATTTGACCTTTGTAACATTTCACATTTTTAGATAAGTGAAAGTTTAGTTGGATTGTATATACATATATCAAAGGGCAAACAAAATAGGAAAAAAAGAAAAAAAATCCTGTACTATTCAATAAAGAGTTGAAAAGCCACATTTGCTGTTGCCAATTCCACAATCTTGTACTGCTTAGCAGCATAGGTGTATTTACACAAGGGTTAAAAGAATTGTAGGTATACATCTTGAAGATGCCAGTTCCGAATTACTCAGCTGAGAGGTCTTCTGCTTTGTGGCTAGTATTGGAAAGGAATGTCATAAATGGTTTAATGGGAGAACCATTTTTTTAATCATATCTTATCACAATAGCTAGTTGTTCTACAAGTGAGAGATCAGGTGGTGAGTCAACTATTAATGGGAAGTAATTGGCTTGCTTTACTTCACAAACTACTTCGTTTGTAAAAGCATTACCTAAAATATACAGAAATTCTATTCAAATATTTACAGCAATACATGAAGATTAATAAGATGTGTTACCACTACCTGAATGACCATACCTTGCTATGTGACATGCTAAAAATAATTCAAACTCAGCTATAACTTCCAGCACCAACATTTATTTCCGTTTCTGAAGCTTTCAAACTTTTCAGCTTTTTCATGCAATGGCATACCACATGATTTTAATGCTTTAACTACAAGAATGATACATTGAAGGACACTTTTCCAATAATTAAAATTATTCCACAAATTGCTTATCATTGAAGCCTGTTAACCAGTGGCGGCTTACTCAAGGACTCTCGGACGCCGCCCCCCCAATGATAATATTATTTTAATAATGTAAATACCTATATGTATTTAATTCTGTGGAGATAAATGAATTATGAATTGCCGCTATGAATTTCACCATCATTTGTAGCGGAAGTTTTACAATATAAAATATTTGACGAATGTATTCTGG
This sequence comes from Aphrophora alni, assembly GCA_963513935.1. Taxonomy (NCBI): domain Eukaryota; kingdom Metazoa; phylum Arthropoda; class Insecta; order Hemiptera; family Aphrophoridae; genus Aphrophora; species Aphrophora alni. The sequence goes on from OY740766.1 coordinate 69,208,350, forward strand.
AGTTCGGACGGTGGCCAGAGCGTCCCAGTTTCATTGCATTTAGTCATATGGGGCAAGCAGCAGACAGAGCTGAGGGTGCCGTGACGTCATTTACACAGCGTGTAATGGGCTTCTAGGGCAGAGTCCGAAGCTGCGCGCGCAGACATCAGTCATTGAAGCCACCATAAATTAGATGTTCTGCATTACTAAAAACCTTGTTTTTGATGGGCAAAATAAGTTGGCGCAACTGTTCTAAATAGTGTCTCGCCACTCACACGAGTTGTTTGTTTATGTTTTTAAGTTTAACCCTTTGTGATTGTGAATGTTAAGTGAATGATAACATGTATAAAATAAAACAGAGCCTTACGTGTAAAACATAAAACAGAGCCCTCCCATTGCCCTTAACCATCGGCCGCTACTGCTGTTAACTGACTTAATTCATTATGGTTTCTAAGACAGTTTCTCTAGTTAACTGAATTTTAGTGCTCTGAATGTGATGTACTTGTATTTTTCCCGTCATTAAACAAAGTCCTTTCTAGCTTTTTCCTTTTCTCAATTTGTATATTGTTTGCCGCTTAAACATTTTCTTCCAAATGCCAATTTCTAAAAACTTAAAATCTAATATAACTATATAACAAAAATAATAAATATTACATAGAAAGAAATATTTAGACAAATATTAATAATTAAGGTTGTTGTTTATTTTTAGTCCTCAATATTTAATAAATAATACAACTATAAAACACTGTACTGAATAAGAAAGAATAACTTCCATTAAATAAAATGTTCATTCTCTATCAGTAAAACATGATTTACAACACGCAAAATCTAACATACAAGCATAAACAGTCCGCCTAGTCAACAAGAGACCTAATGGAATGTCCACACCATGATAAATAGATATGATAGAGATGTTAGAGAATCCCTGGTAGCCAGGAAGCTCAACGTATTCGCCAGCCTAATGTCTGGAGAAATAGAATCTCGGATGTAAGTTTTTTTTTTTTATTGTCAACTCAATTGTGGTCAAAATTTTGTGAACATTTTCCTCCGACATTCTAGTAAAATTTCTGGACAGACCATTATCTACTTGAAGTTCCATAAATTATTCACCATTCCTTCTATTAAAAAGCTGCTTTATAGCTCGTTGGTGTTTTCTTCTTCTATTTCTCCGCGAAATCACAAGAAACGGAGCACTAACCACTGTAAGTAAACATCCGTCTGACTCTTCTATCTTGTAAGCATGAACTGTTGAACAAGTGTGGACAACAAAATTAATGCCTCTAGAAGCATCCACTAAAAGAAAATTGAAAGGAAAGATGAAGTGCAAGTCGATAGTGAATCCAAAAGTGCCAAGTGTGTGACATGCCTTAACTGGGACAAAAAAAACACAGTACAGAGGTTTGTTGACGGAGAGATGACTCACACGTTTTACAGAAGTACAGTCAGCACCGAATATTTCTCATCACAGTGCTCAAGTCAATTATCCTGTGTTATTTTGGCTGAAAAATTTATGATTGCTTTCTAATTAAATAATTACTGGAGATAATATTAAATTTGTGATTGAGGTATTAATTGAACTGGCATTTTATATGTATAAATTCACTTAAATTTATAAATATCAATTTTACAACTCCATAATTTTCCCACCCCAAGCAAATTCCTAACCTGCCTATGAGTAAATCCACCTATTTATGTAGTTTAACTTTGTTTTTTAACTTAAAACTATTTCATTTGTTTTTATGAACATATGTCATTATAAACATATTTTGCATTATTGAATACATATAAATTTTGAAGCTGCAATTATGTCAATTACTTGACATAATTAATACATTAATTGTTTTCTTTGATGTTTTACAAACTATAAAGAAAATTAGACATTGTGGAACATTTTAGGATGTACATGTCCTAAACAAATTACTGAAAAAGATGTTTAGCCAATCAATTTGTTTAGTTAATAATGTGTAAAATTGAGCCTATACATCAAATTAATGTGAGGCAATAATTTGTTAAACATTTAAATTGCCGCTAAAGTGTTTACTTGTGTAAATAATTTGACACAATTTTCTATGGGTAAGGTTATTTCAACATCGGGGGGGGGGGGCAGCTTTCTTATGAAGGAGATCTCAAGATCAAAATAACTCTAATTTATGTATTAGAACACTCGATTGAATCAATAAAATCCATGTTGAAATAAAATGAACTGCTTTATTGCTCCTTCCTTGAAATACAATAATTAAATTTATTCTTTAATTACAATAATTAAAATAAAATACTAATTACAATTGTAATTTAAACATAATTTTAAACTATAACCAAGGAACAATTTTCTACCGTTTCAGTGTTAAAGTCAAATTTGAGATAGTGAACAAAAGTTACACAAGTTCAATTCTATGCCTTGGGTGAAAGGGGGAAAATACATGACTTAAATAAATTGTACTAAGGAAAAAAAGAAGTGGGGGGGGAAATAAATGAAAAAAGTAAAAAAAATTATATCCATAATAATAAAATAACAACTGAAAAGTATATATATATTTACAAATTAGCAAAATGAACCTTTATAATGACACTTTGAGGAACAATTCCAAGTGCCTATTCATAGCAGTCATCACACACGCCTCTCTGATGGTCCGGGCACACCCATCTCTGGCATTTACTCGTTGATTTATTGCGTTGTCTGCCGCAGAGGAAACATTTTCCTGCTGAACCAGTTTGCTCTCTTGGTACTGGAGCTTCTTCAGGGATGCAAAGCAAAAGTTTTCCTCTTCATCAAATCTCTTTCGGCAAGGTTTCTATGGCGACACGTCGTCTTATTGCTGGTTCCATAAGTTCAAACGCCAAATCCTTCAGAAATTGCCTACGACTGATATTTTCATCATTCTTGTTGGATCTGTAAATGTTGATAGTGTTCACACCCGTATCACTGTCTGCCTTCTCCAACCACATTTGCAATTGCTCCCTGTCACACTCCGACATTTTCAATTGTATATAATCACTCAATTATCAAAAAGGACCAGGAAATTAAAAAATAATAACGAAACACGAACCTTACGCGAGTGGTCAGGCGATCTACAATAGTAGTACACTCTATTATTTTTTATCTCAAGCTGAGTACGTGACAGCTAGACGCGCCAAACTACACTGGGGTAAGTGGAAGGGTGTGGGGGAAGGTACATTGGCCTCAAGACCACAAGTGTTGTCAACCGCTCAGGGCGAGAATAAATATAGACCTGTTCTTCAATAGTGAAACATGCGACCACTGCAGTGTTAAATATTTGAGTTATTATGACATGAAATATCATAGTTTTTTTGCTTTCTCCAAATATAAGGAAAATGAAAATTTATAATAATTAATTATACAAATTATACAAAACATATGTAAATAATCTATATTATTGGTGAAAAACTAATTTACATATAAATACCCGTTTATAAGCAATCTCATTTTATTAGATATATACCACCTTCAAACACAACATTTCACTTATCCTGACAATAATTTTTAAGAAACTTCCTAATCGAATAATTTACACAATATTATTTTTATAAAACTATAACATTATCAAGGTCTTACAAATACTTACTGTATAATCTTTTCTTGTATATCTAACATCGTTTGTGGACTAGAGAATGGTTTGATTACTAAAACCTATCCATGTCACAAATTTATTATGAACCAAGGTGACTGCAATAATCATTTCATATATAATTTGAAGGAAATTATTGCAAGTTCGTAAATAGCTGTGTCTGAGGTTAGTGTAGTTGGGCGTTTTGAATTATTGAATTTTGTATTCTTTATTGCTTACAGGTTTAAGATTTTAAATATACTGTACTCTTGTATAAATAACTATTTAATACTAGTTTGTGGTTTTGTATGAGATTTTAAAATCATACGTTTTTGTTTTTTTTAAATAGGATGGAATCCAAATCAAAAGTATTTTGGGTATCCTAAGCCAAGTGCTCGACTTGTATCCACTACCTTAATAAGTACTGATGACATTACACCAGATACAGAGATAACTCACATGGTCATGCAGTGGGGACAGTTTTTAGACCATGATCTTGATCATGCGATTCCCTCAACTAGTGCTGAAAGTTGGGAGGGGATTGATTGCAAGAAATCCTGTGCTTATGCAGCACCATGTTTTCCCATGGAGGTTGGTTTTTTAACTAATATATTTTGTAGGTTTTTACTTTTGTGAAAGAAAAAAAAAATCTGTTTCATAATACTAATGCAATACTAAGAATTGACAAATAATCAAATCTTCTTGTTCAAAATTATTTTATTTATTTCACTTTTATAATTATTCATCTCTTTATATGAACATCAATAGCTCTAGAAATTGTAATATCTTTATTTATTCATAAATTATTTATAATTATAGAATTAACAATAAGAAAATAAAGTGAATAACTATGACTCTTCCCTTGTTCCATGACACAAATATAAGATGTGAAAGTTTTATTTCAAAAAGAAAATATTATCCCCATAAGTCCCAGTATAGGTGAAGTTAACTATATGAGCACAAAAAGTTAAGTTTTGTTTAAAAACAAACATGGTGATAGAGAAAAGTTGATTTTTTTAGATACAATCATATTATTCAATGAAAGTAAACTAAAATATGTATATATTTTGCGAAATGTTCAGATATCATTTCAAGTTTAATATTTTTAATTAAAATTTTTCAATGTTATCTCTGGTAGTTGCTCTGTATTTATCGTAGCTATAGTATATCTCTACCCATGTCGGTTGCAACATCTCTGGAGTGACACTAGGTGTTATAAGAGGCAGTAATCTGCTCCAATAGAAAGTTCACATACTGCATCATAATAGAATACATAATATTTTTTATTAATCATATATAGAAAAATCCAAAGATATCAGGTGAGAGCTTCTTGAGACCTAGGAACATTATCAACTCTACTAATAACATACATTGATCTAAAACCAGTCATTATAGTACGGTGAACATTGATGCTGTTATGTGTTATTTAAATGAAACACTGATATAACAACAATAATTTCATCTTTAAGACATTAGGAGAAGTTGCACTTATGACAACTCTCCAGAATTCAACAAAAAGTGTAATAATTGTGATGATTTACATAAATTTCAAAATATAAGTCTATACCAATCATAGATCTTCTATTATAGGTGCAAGTTATAGATGTGCTAATTATTACAAAAGTTTAAAGCCCCCCTCACATGACTGAAGATCAATCCAAACATATTTTACAATTTTATTTGGTTGGTGAAATCTCCAGACTCTATAATTAATTGTGCTGAATAAAACAAGCAAATATGAACACAACAATTCCAGAATATATAATACGAGTATTAAGTTGTGTTCAATAGAAAGTGCATTGTGTTATGGTATGTGGAATTTTAATCAGTAATAATTTTAATAACTTTTTAATAAGTGTTCATTAATTAAATAATTACTAATAAACAAATACTCTATCTTTACTCATCCAACTGATTAATATTTCCATACTATAAACCAGTCATGTCAAAGATACGGCTCACAATCGCAATGTTTCACAGAAAGATGAATCATGTTTTTTCGAGCTTTTAGACTTCACTCGATTCCTCTACGGAAGTTTTAAAATGTGCACACTACATTTATAAGTAATTTCAAAGGCAGCGCGTGCCTAGACAAGCGAGAAAGGTAGATAGAGATAGCCATCTCTTAGCAACAAGCGGAAATACCCTATTATTTTTGTTGAGAACAATAGAATCTTCCACACAATTCGAGTCTAGACTAGAACCTTCCTTATCGATATAAAAGGATTGGGTCGCCGCGACGTGAGTCAGTTGAGTCAAGTAATCAAAGCGATACGCTCGGAGAAGGATTTTAGTTGTACTGTGAAGTAGCGATTGTGAAGTCTAGTGATTGTGAAGGTATTGTGCATTTGTTTGTGTCGTGCGTGTGCAATATCCATAATTGTTGTGTTGAGTTCCATAATTGTTACAATTTTGCCATAATGTCACAAAAACGTAAAGTTGATAGTGAGTGAAGAGTTTTTCAGTCTAAATGGGAAATTATATATTTTTTTCATAGAATGGAAAGGTAAACCACTGTGTTTGATTTGCAATCAAACAGTTGCTGTTTGTAAGGAGTTTAGCTTGAAGAGACACTATGATACAAATCATAAATAAAAATTCCATTTTTTCACTGAAAAAAAAAGAATGGACACAATGTCATCTATAAAATCTAAACTTCAAGGTCAACAATCGATGTTTACTATAGCTAATACTGAGAGCGAAGATGCCCTGAAATCAAGTTTTATTTTTGCATTAGAAATCACGAAGAGATCAAAACCTTTCTTTGATGGTGATTTTATTAAAGACTGTATGTTGAAAGTTGCTGATGTTTCATTTCCATTTCAAAAGTCAATAATTCAAAATATTTCGCCATCAAGAAACACTGTTGCTTTAAGAATAAATGATTTATCTCAAAATTTGGTTCTTCAACCAAAGGAGAAAATTAAGGAATTTACAAACTTTTCACTGGCTGTTGACGAGAGCACCGATACTGTTGATACAGCTCAACTTGTTGTTTTTATATGAGGTATTAACAGTAACTTTGAAATAACTATTAAAGTGCGCTCCATTAACAGGTACTACAATAGCAAATGATATTTATTCTGCAATTGAGCATTTGATAGCAGAATATGAACTCGACTGGAATATACTTAGCAGCACAACTACCAATGGCGCTCCTGACATGGCTGGCAAACATTCGGGCGTTGTAACAGAAAACATCAGGGAATTTGTGGGATTTCATGTATAATTCAACAGGAATCATTGGCATCTAAACATTTAAAAATGGGCCATGTCATGCAACCTATAATTAAAATAGTAAATTTTATAAGGAGCAGAGGACTAAATCACCGACAGTTCAGGCAGTTTTTACAAGATTTAGACGAAAATTTTTCTGATGTCCCTTATTTCACCAAAGTTCGTTGGCTCAGTCGAGGAGTAGTTTTAGAAAGATTTTTTGCATTAAGTGACCCTATTCAAGTTTTCATGTTAGAAAAAGGCAACCCAATTGATTATGACAATGACTGGTGGGTTGATTGTGCCTTTTTGGTAGATATGAATAAACACTTGACTGATCTGAATGTAAAGTTACAGGGTAAAAATCTGATTGTCACTCAAATGTATTCATGTATTCAAGCCTTTGAAACAAAGTTGAGGCTGTGGGAAAATCAGATAAGAAATCAAACTTTGGATCATTCCCCTCAATTAAAATCATTTGGCACAGTAAATCAAAAAAAAAATTGGACAATATTCTAATATGTATTCCTGCAAAATCTAATCAAGTAATTCAATAATCGTTTTGAAGACTTCCACAAAATGAATGAAATGGAATTCCCAATTTTCAACAATCCATTCGATTTTGAAGCTTTACAGGCACCAGCTCATTTGCAAATGGATCTTTAGATCTTCAATCGGACAGTATTTTGAAAGAAAAATTTTAAGAGGTTAACGCTCTTAAATTTTATACACAATATTTCAAGAGTTTGGAAAACTACCTGGAATTAAAAAAGCATGCAGCACACATTCTGTGCATGTTTGGTAGCACCTATTTATGTGAGCAGATGTTTTCCGTCATGAAATTAAATAAGAACAAACATCGCACACGACTTACGAATGAACATCTCCAATCAATTCTTAAAATAATTACAACGAATATGATACCTGACATCAATGAGCTTGTCAAAAACAAGAGAAGTCAGGTATCTGGATCCTTGAGCTCAAAAAAATTACCCTCTTTTATAACTTTGATATGATTTTTAACAACCATATATTATACTATAAAATTAAATAAATAAAATGTTATAATAATGCAGTACATGTTTTTTATTTGTATCTGGCCCGCCTATACATTCTTAATTTAATATATGTCCCTCTGCAAAATTGAGTTTGACACCTCTGCTATAAACTATAATTATTTAATTATTCATTTATGTTATTGTCTATTACTATAAATATCAGTTTTTATTAATATTTGTAAAATAATTAATTATTGTTCTTGTATTAATTTTTGAATCCCTTCATCTCAGACCCAATATTCTTTTTAGATTGAGGATAATAATTTTGATGAATAATTCAATTTTAAATACTTGTTTATTGAATGGCAAATAATATTAAAAGCAGATCAGTATATTAAATAACTAAAATTTCTGTTTCAAGTTTGACAAAATATAAACTGTTTACTTCCAAAAAATATCAAAATTCCTGATTGAAGTCAAATGTTACCATTTACTGACTAGCCATGCTACAGGACTACATTTAGAGCTCATTGATGCTTAACACTTTACATGCTGGCAGCTATCATTGAAATATTGCCACTGGTGTAGAGTATGTCCTATTTACAAGTTATTTACATCATATTCTTGTATATTTTAGTATATCTTATATATATATATATATATATATATATATATATATATATATATATATATATATATTATAACGATCTCAAACGATCACAATGGATAAATAATTAATTAGGCCTAATATCAAATATTAAAATAATAATAATCAATCAAAAGTTAACATTAATAAATAATTGTGTAAATGTGTAAATTGAAACAGAACACATGTGGACAAGCAAATCTTACCGAAAGAGCAGCTGCAAGGTTAAGTTTGGAAAATAACTGTACAAATTGACAAACGTGACAAGGACAAGGGAAAGAAGACATGCTGTTTTACTTAAGAGAAGAAAGTTCGCCGACACAAATAAAAATTTAGTAGAAAACATAACGGAGTTTTGCTATTCAACGCAGCTGCGTGTTGTAAAAAATGGGAACCAAGAAAAAATGAGAAAGCGAATTCCTAACGGTATCTCCGAGGGTGAAGCCAGCGCGTGTAAGAAAAAACCAACGATTTTTAGAAAGTTAGAGGTCCAATCAGGAGAGGCCTGAGTTTTAAAAAAATGAGATTTAACCAATAAGCGAAGAGGACGCTACACTTGAATTTCGGGAGAGGTGAAATCGAACAGTAAGGAGAGTCAGTCTAGAACTGGGGTTAAGAGCGTGTAGGTCTTGGCTTACAGCTAGGAATCAGAGTAGGAGGTGTTAAGTGTTAAGAATTAACCTGAGGGTTTAATTCTAAGTCATTGGTTAATTTAAAGGCAGAGCGCCACAAAATTTAGTAGTTTCTTTTGAAGTTTGTTAGAATCATAAATTAAATAGAGTCAAAGAGTTTAAATTTCATAAAAGAAGAGGAGAGATCATCGCGTCGGAGTCCATAGTATTCGAGAACGAGTAAGGAGACTAAACAGAGTTAGCGGAGTATCACCAGAGATTTACCACCAGTCAATGAACCAGTGTTAGCAGCATCCGACTTCCCAGGCTAAGGATAAGTTGTGTTGTTGTGCGTCGTTAGTGATTTGTGTTGTGTAAAAGTGCCAAAATTATAGCGGACGAGGAGAATTGTTGATAAGTACAAAATTTCATAATAAATAATCATTAGAGTTAGTATTTCACTTTAATTGAGTCATTAAAAGTTCCCATGCCCGAGATAAGAGTCAAGTTTTTTTTGTATAATTAATTTAAAAGTAAAGTAATTGAGCTAGCCGGCAAAAATAAAAGTAAATTTGGAAAAATAAGTTAATTAAGATAATTGTTTTGTTTTTGTAATAAAATTGAGATAAATTTAATAAGAACATTTTGGACAAGATTTGTTGAACATTTTGTAGAGTTTTGATTTTATGTAAATTGAATAATCAATTGTAGATTTTAAATTTGTAATCAATAATATTGTGTATTAGAGTAAATTAGTTTTTAAAGAATGCAAGTGTGAGAGAATGAAGTAGCCTTAAGATATTTCAATGAATAGATAAATTGAATTGATATTGGTTGTTATAAATAATTGTTTTGCTAATAAATCCTGAAGTTAGTTAAAGGATAAAAACTTGTTTGTTGAACTAATTTACTTAAACCATCATAATAGTTTTTCAAAAATTTTCAAGAGAATTAAAATAAATTAAATTAAAATTAGATAAAAAAAAATATTATATAACAAACGTTCTGTTATGCTATATTTGGTCGCACAACGTGTGGCATTTGTTTAAAATAAATTGGCAAGATAAATAAAATAGATATAACAAGATTGTTATGTTATATTTGGCGCCCAACGTGGGGCTATTGAAGAGTAGAGTAAAATAAAAAAAAATATATAAATATAACGTTCTGTTATGTTATATTTGGCGCTCCACCGCGTGGCTCATTAAAGTGAAATTTAAATTGCTAGTTATAGAATTGTTAGAGGATAAGAATATTAACATTGTTACAGGAAATATTGTGTGGTAGATAATAGGTTAGAATAGTATTGTTTATGTTAACCAGAAGTAAAAAGAGGGAATTAGAACTTAAAATGGCAAATGAAAGTGAAATATATAATCAATTGGGATTAAATAGTGGGAGTTTAAATTTTAGTCAAGAAGGGGAACAATTAGAGTCAATTAATCAAAATGGGGAATTAGAAGTAGAAAGTAACGTAAATTCACGGGCGGGGACAGAAGTAGACAATCCAACAACATCGGCGGCAGTACAGTCAGGAAACGCGAGTATGGCAATGATACAGGAAATGTTAAAGCAGATGGCAGACGAAAACCGGAGAAACGCGGAAAAGATGACAGAAGAGAACCGGAGAATCGCGGAAAAAGCCGAGAAAAACGCGGAAAAGCTGGCGGAAGAGAACCGGAAGGGTTTTGAAAAATTTGAGAAATTTGAAAAAACTATGGAAGAGAAATTTGGGGAAGTTAAGGGTAGTCTAACCGCATTAGAAGAAAAATTTAACAGGAGGATAAATGAGCGTTTTGACGGAGTCAACAGTAGAGTGGAGATGGTCGAAACACAAGTCGCGGAAATTCGTACGAGCGTCGAAGAGAGGTTGAAGAAGACGGAAGAAGAATTCGGCGATCGAGTCAAGGGATATCGCGCGGAAACGGAGGGTCGCGTGCAAGAACTCGAAAACCGTGGCGTAGTCGTCAACAATCGGTTGGAAGAACTCGCGGCGAAAGACGAAGAAATCGGGGAAATATGCACGAAAAATAATGAAACTAACATCGCGAAAATTGAGGAGAATGCGAAGAAGACGGAAGAGGTCGCTAAAAAGTTAATCGAATTAGATAGGAGATTAAAAACGGTCAAAAATTCAGGGGAAGGATATTGTCACGAGCCAGAAGTAAGAAATATTAGTTTCTCGGGAAAAGAGAGGTTTCCCATACAATTTCTAAATGTAATGGAAGAGATAAGCGAGCAGGTAATTGGAAACGGCATGAATTGGATTGACCGATATTTAAAAGACGAGGCTTATATATGGTGGCAGCTACATAGGAGAAGTGTTAAAAATTTTAAAGAATTTGAGGAATTGTTTAGGGAGAAGTATTTCAATGAGATAATACAAGCGAAAATTAGGGACCATTTAGAGTTTGGGAAATTTAGAGGCAGAATGAACGACGAGGCAATTGCATATGTAGAAATGTTGATGCTACAATGTTCCGAGTTAAGTCCGCCGTTAGCAGAGGAACAATTAGTTTATAAGGCGGGAAAACATTTTCATCCAAATATCTTAATTGCAATAATTACAAGGGGGATTAAAAAGAAAACCGAATTTATAAAACTGCTCATGGAATTTGAACATGCTAGGATAGAGGAAGTCAATGAAAGGGAAAGGGTAAACAATAATAGAGGAAATTTTAGGGAACAAGTAAATAACAACAAACCGAATAATTGGGGTAGACGACCGAGTGACCATATGACTTCATGGCGAGAACAAGGTCATAAACCAGTTGAGTGGAGAAGACAGGGAAACAATGAAGGAACGAGCAATGACCCGAGAGTTCCGGACAGGCGGTTTGTTAGAGAACCAACCCCTAATAGAAAGGAAAAGTGAAGGTTAGCCGAGGGCGTAAGCAACCGACAAGGGGCAATACAAAACAATAGCGTTATGAACACCTTATTTACTGATTTAAAAGATTATTTAGAAGCACAGGATAACTCAGATTTAATATGTAAAAATTTAACAAAATGTCCAGAAATAACAATAGGTTTTAATAGAATAAATGTACAGGCTTTAGTGGATACAGGGTGTGAATTCAATTCCTTGTCGGTACGGTTTTATTTAGAGAATAAGGAAATAATGGGACCATACGAAGAATTACCAGTAGCAGGAGTTAAGGTAATTGGAGCAACCGGCTTACGCTCGAAGAATATTAAAAAACAAATAATAATTGGAGCAAATGTGGGAGATATTGTAATGAATATTCATTTTATCATTGTACCAGACTTAATAAGAAACTGCATTTTAGGGTTAGATTTTTTGGTTAAAAATAAGGCTGTCGTAGATTTTATCAGCAATAAATTAGAATTAGGTATAAATAATGAAGAAAATTGTGAAGTAAGGAAGGAGATCATGTTTGAAGACCCGGAAGAACATTATAAACATAAATTAATACAACATATGGAAATAGAAAGTTACGAAACTGATCAGAAAGAAATTATGCAAAAAATAAATGAATTAGGGCACATTTTGGAAATTCAGAAAGAACAATTAAGTGAAATTTTAATAAAATATAAAGAAATATTATAATTAAGGACACTAGGATAAACTTAGGCAGTAAACAAAACATAAACAATAAAGGAGCAAGAGTGAAAGGAAAACCATAAAAGGGACTAGGGTTGACCACAAGAGGAACAATAGAAGAAAGGTCTATTGTAAGACAGTGGGTAACCGCAACATAAAGGGCATTGTAAGAAAAAGGTTCCTTACAACCTATTGTTAAAGAAACGGGCGTAAGAAAAAATTTATCTTGAAGCTTTTCAAAGACAAATTTTATCTGGGGACAGTATAACGATCTCAAACGATCACAATGGATAAATAATTAATTAGGCCTAATATCAAATATTAAAATAATAATAATCAATCAAAAGTTAACATTAATAAATAATTGTGTAAATGTGTAAATTGAAACAGAACACATGTGGACAAGCAAATCTTACCGAAAGAGCAGCTGCAAGGTTAAGTTTGGAAAATAACTGTACAAATTGACAAACGTGACAAGGACAAGGGAAAGAAGACATGCTGTTTTACTTAAGAGAAGAAAGTTCGCCGACACAAATAAAAATTTAGTAGAAAACATAACGGAGTTTTGCTATTCAACGCAGCTGCGTGTTGTAAAAAATGGGAACCAAGAAAAAATGAGAAAGCGAATTCCTAACGGTATCTCCGAGGGTGAAGCCAGCGCGTGTAAGAAAAAACCAACGATTTTTAGAAAGTTAGAGGTCCAATCAGGAGAGGCCTGAGTTTTAAAAAAATGAGATTTAACCAATAAGCGAAGAGGACGCTACACTTGAATTTCGGGAGAGGTGAAATCGAACAGTAAGGAGAGTCAGTCTAGAACTGGGGTTAAGAGCGTGTAGGTCTTGGCTTACAGCTAGGAATCAGAGTAGGAGGTGTTAAGTGTTAAGAATTAACCTGAGGGTTTAATTCTAAGTCATTGGTTAATTTAAAGGCAGAGCGCCACAAAATTTAGTAGTTTCTTTTGAAGTTTGTTAGAATCATAAATTAAATAGAGTCAAAGAGTTTAAATTTCATAAAAGAAGAGGAGAGATCATCGCGTCGGAGTCCATAGTAGTCGAGAACGAGTAAGGAGACTAAACAGAGTTAGCGGAGTATCACCAGAGATTCACCACCAGTCAATGAACCAGTGTTAGCAGCATCCGACTTCCCAGGCTAAGGATAAGTTGTGTTGTTGTGCGTCGTTAGTGATTTGTGTTGTGTAAAAGTGCCAAAATTATAGCGGACGAGGAGAATTGTTGATAAGTACAAAATTTCATAATAAATAATCATTAGAGTTAGTATTTCACTTTAATTGAGTCATTAAAAGTTCCCATGCCCTAGATAAGAGTCAAGTTTTTTTTGTATAATTAATTTAAAAGTAAAGTAATTGAGCTAGCCGGCAAAAATAAAAGTAAATTTGGAAAAATAAGTTAATTAAGATAATTGTTTTGTTTTTGTAATAAAATTGAGATAAATTTATTAAGAACATTTTGGACAAGATTTGTTGAACATTTTGTAGAGTTTTGATTTTATGTAAATTGAATAATCAATTGTAGATTTTAAATTTGTAATCAATAATATTGTGTATTAGAGTAAATTAGTTTTTAAAGAATGCAAGTGTGAGAGAATGAAGTAGCCTTAAGATATTTCAATGAATAGATAAATTGAATTGATATTGGTTGTTATAAATAATTGTTTTGCTAATAAATCCTGAAGTTAGTTAAAGGATAAAAACTTGTTTGTTGAACTAATTTACTTAAACCATCATAATAGTTTTTCAAAAATTTTCAAGAGAATTAAAATAAATTAAATTAAAATTAGATAAAAAAAAATATTATATAACAAACTTTCTGTTATGCTATATTTGGTCGCACAACGTGTGGCATTTGTTTAAAATAAATTGGCAAGATAAATAAAATAGATATAACAAGATTGTTATGTTATAATATATATATATATATATATATATATATATATATATATATATATTCATTATATTAGTAAACAGTCATTTTCTTTATCATTTTAGGAGCCACATTTAGTTAATACAATCTTTTTTTCCCTTAAAACCCACAACCTGTTACCGGACCCATATCGGACCCAGCGTTCGGTCCAATAACTTAGGCACCGTCTATAAAACACGTATTTTGCCATTCAACGTTACGCCCACTTAAAATTGTCCGATCGCAATAAATAAAATACCGTTGGAAAGCTAATGTTCCGTAGATGCATAATCATGCAAAAAAAAAAATAAATAAAAATACCACAAAACGTTATAAATAATATTCCAAAAATTGGTGAAGTTCACGTATTTTTGTAGTGTAAAATCGTAAAAATCAACTCTCTGCGTCTTTTCGTAAGACACGAAGCCATTTTCCCGATATCATTACAACTCTATTTTTCTGTCATTTAAGTCAACTAAAACACTGTTCTCTAGATCACATGTTTCTCTTTCTAACCCTAGATTACAAATTTTTCTGCGTCTCATAGATCCAGAGATATTCCTACTTGAACGTAGAACAAACTTGACAAGACGAAATTCATTTGGCATTAGGTTTGCATTTCTCTATGGTTTTAAAATTTTTTTTCTTTACACTAAGTTGTAGGGGAAATTCCATTCTATAAGTTGGTACCACTTGATGATGACAAATACTTACAAATAAGGTTTTGTTTTGATCTCCAAAAGAAAGGACATGTCTGACGTAAAATGCTGTAATAAAGGGCGTGGCACATATTGTTTTGGGGTTAGATATTTGTTATTTTGAAGGTTTGTGTATACAAATTGTATATAAATTGTGTATAAAAGTTACAATATATGTGTTTTTATATCTAAAGCTTATGTTTTTGAGTGATAGTTTAGTTTTTGAACGTTCTTATTTGCGATAACCTAGGCCGAAATGGTAAGTTTAGGCTATATGCAAATTGTCTTATATATAGTGTTTTATATGATTATAAAAGTGAATATGTGTGTTATTCTTTGTAAAGTATATATTTTCTTAGTTAAATCTAATGGTTTTGTCTTTGGCCTATCTTAAGATTGGTACTAGTGAGGCTAAATTGTGGAGGTTACAAACCTAACCTCACTTGTGAAAGTTACCTTTTTAGGGAAAATCGGTATTTTTATTTAGTAAATGTAACATATTATTTTTTTTCCCCCTAAATATATTCACAAATATATGACAAATCTCAAGAAATGGTTGAAAAAAATCCTAAAAATCTATTAGTATGTTATTCATTACCATTTCTGTGAAATTTCTGCTTCGTTACTCTTCGATTTTTTGGTATTTGACCAAAAAACTCCAAATGTGATATATCTAACATTTTTTTCACTACACACCTACATTCTATGCACCTTTCTGAACATAATGAGATATAGAACTTTTGTATAAGATATATATTACTATATTTAGTGATTTTTTTTTTTAAAAATGATCATTATAGGCCTACCTTTTTTCGTAAACTATTTTTTAAAATTTTTAAAATGTAACAAATTTATATTTTTTTTCCTAAATATATTCACAAATAATACACAAAAATTGTGTATATCTTAGAAATAGGTAGTAAGCTATTGATTTTGGGTGATACAGGTATTTCTGAAAAATGATAACATCATTTTTTGACATGTAACATACTTACTCCAAAACCGTTAAAAAAAATTTATTTTTTTTATTACATAGATGGATTCTATGCATCTTTCTGAGAAAAATTATATCTTATAAGTTAGGTTTTGTATACAAATAATATTTTTTATTAATTTTTAAAAAAACGAAGAAAATTAACACTGACATTAGCAGCGGTAAAATACATCTATGCATTAGAATGTGTTATCTTTCTTCCCCCTACTTCATGACTAACCTTGCCCTAACATAAGTTGCACGCTTTATTTTTGGTTCAGCACCAAAGAAATTTTTTTTACACGTGCATGCATATTGGGTATGTAGTTTTACTCTTATTATTTCTTTTTGCGTTTTATGTATTTAATATAAACGTAGATAATGCATTTATAAAATTAAAATAACATTATAAAGAGTTGGAAACATAAAACTTGAATAAAAATTATCACCAATTGTTGTTATTTTTTCATGATAATATAGATAACAACATTTAATATAAAAACTGAGTTATCTTTTCTGGTTACTTGGTAACAATTCTGGAAAAATCGCAAATTTAAGTGAATTGCTAGGTATTCTCAAGGTTATTTTCATGTGGCACACAAAGTGTTGATAGATGTATCTAAAGTAAATAATTTTAACAGGTATTAAAAAATATATTTATTTGGAATTATAAATAAATTTTATTAATATAAAATAATAAGTATTCATGATACTTATCATTATATTATCTAAATAAATTATTGCACTTTAACTACACATTGTATTCAGTTCAAGTTTATTAGTCACTGAGAAGCTTCATAATATTAGCATATTATATTTCATGCTATAGAAAATCAACTTTGTTTTTAGGTACCCGAAAATGATCCTAGAATAAAAAATCGAAGATGTATGGATTTCATAAGAAGCAGTGCTATTTGTGGATCTGGAATGACATCAGTGTTCTTCGAAACAATGCAACCCAGAGAACAAATTAACCAACTTACAGCGTACATAGATGGATCACAGGTATAAAAAACTAATGATATATTTATCCTATATTAATCTGTTCTTGGAGAAATTAATTAGGTTTACATTATATTAATAAATTTCTTGGGAATTTTGTTTTTGTTTATCTTCCTCTCTGACCTCTTTTGTATATTGAATAAAAATAATAAAAGACCAATAATTTTGGTGTTTCTTTTTAGAACTCAATTCAGAATACATGTTTTTATTTTCAAAAATTTTAAATTTGTTTTGGTATTTCGTTCACACAATTTGAAGAGCAGGTCTATCATAAAGCAATAGGCTAATATTTTTAATAATATTTATAATATTTTGAAACTTTAAGCTTTTGCTTTATTTTATCCTTGAATATGGAGTTTCAACAAGAAATATCTGCTATTACATTAATGTTGATAAAAACGTGATTTCCTCAACATTACAGTGTCGCCTTGAGGTATTAGGGCGGGTTGTTGATGCACTGGGAAGAGAAAGTGGAGGAGCAATGACCTCTGCGTCACCATCCCCCTACCCCGATGCTGCATGACAGTGACCTTGTCTATTGTCTACGCCGGTGGGTAGTCTGTCACGTGCTAGTGACCGGAATACATCATTACCATATCGTGCTGTGCAGTGTTTAGTTTCTTTACATTTTTGATCGGAAACGATTAATGGTATTATATTCGTGTGTTAGCGTTTGTGTGTGGAAATGGCGACGAAACGAAAACGTAATGTGCTTACAATGGCCCAAAAGTTAGACGCATTGAATCGTATAGACAGGGCCGCATTGAAACGTCACACCAAATTAAAACAGAGGAAGATAAATGACTTTTTTGTAAATAACAACTAAACCCTGTGTAAATTAAAAGCATGTGTAAATAAAATGTTTTTGGTGATTTACAGTAGCCTACATTGTGTAATTTCGTGTATTGTGTAAATTGAATGAATGACTGTGTAAATATTGTGTTTTTTCATGACTTATAAATGGTAAGTTATCATTTTATATTTTGTTTTATTTATCTTTCTATAATTTTGGATTATCCGGATTTTTGATTATTTTATTCAGCCAAATATGGGGGACTTTTTCTTCCACTTGGATGGAGGAGCTCCTCCTCATTATGATAATGTCAGCAAAGTTTTAGTTTTAGATCGAGATATTCCTAACTGTTGGATAGGTCTTGGCAACAACTTCATGGACTGGCTTCCTAGATCCACAGACTTTACTCCTTCCTATAGATTTTTGAAAGAAAATGTTTATTCTTACCCTATAGCAAAAGATGATGACTTAATAATGGTTGATGGAAGAGGAATAATTACTGTTGATACCTCAGCAATTTTTCAAAAGCACTTATGATTCTTTTCTTTTTTTTTCTCTCTTTTTTTTAATATTGCATAGCTATTGATGGACATCACTACAAATAAAGGTCAAATTAGAATCATTTTAAATTTATTACTGTTAATTTCCTCTACTTTTGTTTAAGTTTTACACATTTTTATGTAATCTGCAAATCAACAATCATTTTGGTGAAAACATTATTTTGTTATTCTACCAATTTGTTTTGATTAAACATAAAAAAAAAGAAAAAAGAAACTCGAGGGTACTTTTTTACATATCTATGTAGGATAACTGTAAAGTGTCAAGTTTGTAGAGTGATCCATATGTCCGACATAATAATTTAAAATAGCAACCTCTTAGTGGAACACTTTGTATATGAAGATAAAATAATAAATAGAAACTAGTCTGGCATGTAAATAAGTTGATAGTCCTGTACAGAAATACTCTGTAAATACTAATATAATAGCAATGAATCAATTTAATGAGACAGATTTGGTAATAAACAATAAGCATTTAATGGAAAAAAATCAGATGTTTGGTTTTACCAATTATATATCACTTCCCTAATAGTCCTAAAATTTAAATTAAGGCATTAAACCTAACAAAATATATAATATTCAATTGTTTCAATAGGTTTATGGTTATACTGATGAAAGAGCACGAATTCTAAGGGATTTTACAAACGATTTAGGATTGCTACGAGTTGGTATATCTTCACCTGCTGGCAAAGGACTGCTTCCAATCTCAGGAGCCCAAGAAGTTGACTGCAGAAGAGATATTACTGAGAGTGACGTTGGTTGTTTCTTAGCTGGTGATATTAGAGTCAATGAGCAGGTACACTATAAAACATTTATTTATATATTTTGTATATTTCCTCATTATTTATTTATCTTCTATAGAGGTAGTTTTTGTTTTATTAGGTTGGTCTGATGGCAATGCATACAATTTGGCTACGAGAACACAATCGTATAGCAACTGCATTACGAGAAATTAATCCACATTGGGATGGACATACATTGTTCTACGAAGCAAGAAAAGTTGTTGGTGCTGAAATGCAACATATTACATATACCAATTGGCTACCTACTATCCTTGGACCTAAAGGCATGAATATGTTGGGTGACTATAATGGTTACAATCCTAACATAGATCCTGGTATTTCCAATGTCTTTGCTACTGCTGTTCTCAGGTTTGGCCATTCACTAATCAACCCTGTATTGAGTAGACTTGACGAAAACTTCAACACAATACCCCAAGTAAGTTTTATGTTGTAATAGTAATTTTTTTGTAAAAGAAATAAACATTATTTTCAAAAAATATACTACTCAAGAGTAAAATAATTTTTTATCACTTATTAAAAGAAGTATGATAACTGTTGTTTATGCAAGATGGTGCAATTATGTAAATAAAAATAAATGACTATCATCTAATATATTTTTTCCAGATAATGATTGTTCCTGTACCTCTTTTTACATATTATTTTATTCTGGGTTTTAATTCCTTCCAGTTAAACAGCATAATAAAAATAAAAATTTAACTAATTAAGCCTAAATTGATTATTACATCATATTTTTCCTTTATATTTACGAGGTTGCATTTTACAATCTTTAAAAAAGTTGTATATCTTGAGACAAAGAAACATTTATTAAATGTGTAATAAGGCTGAATTTTACAACATTTAAAAAGGTTATATATCTTGAAAAAAAGAAACATTATAAAATATATTATAGGTTTGCATTTTACAATGTTTAAAAAAGGTTGTATATATTGAGAAAAGAAACATTTAATAAACGTGTAATAAGGTTGCATTTTACAATGTTTATAAAAGGTTGTACATCTTAAGAAAATGTAACATTTAATAAATGCGTAATAAGGTTGAATTTTACAACATTTATAAAGGATGTATATTTTGAGAAAAATAAACATTTAATAAATGTGTCATCAGGTTGCTTTTATACAATGTTTAAATAGTTGATTATCTTGAAAAAACAAACATTTAATAAATGTGTAATAAGGGTGTATTAAGAATCCGCTTTTGATTCTCACCTGGGTTCTTTTTTTAAATAAAACAGAACAGTATTTGAGTTTATAATAATTATTAAGTAACTTTAATTTCTCTTTATCTATATAAATATTATATGTGTTGTACAATTTCTTTTAAATACAAATCTTTTTTATTAACACAATTTAAATCTTAATATTTCAAACCAACAAATCTATTTTCGTTATCAATTCAATAAACTGAGAACGATTCCAACTATTGTGACTCTAGACTATAGACTCTGTGTTATTTCATTCAAGACCAATTACAATTTCTTGTATACACATAAAGATGACTACCTTTTGCAAGGTCTTCGTATTGTTCACTGTTCTGGTCTCAAATCTTCGGAAGTTCTTAAATCCCCAGTTGGTCTTAGCTACCTTCTAGCACCCTGAGGTCGGTCCCCTCCTCAAAGATTGAACTGGTTTCTTTTCACCCAAGAGTTTATATCTGTCTTATTATGACTTGTGATGTCCAGCACACTTGTAAGGCAAGGTATTTCGTCAGTTTTTCCAGCTTTGTCACAATAATTGTTTATTGTTCTGACTACTTAAAAGAACTTATACTATTACTTCAACTAAATTATGTTTTTAATTCCTAACAAATGCGTTTTAAAACATTTAAAAAGGTGGTATATCTTGAAATAAAGACACATTTTAGCATGAAGTCAGATTTTAATTTTTTAAGCAGTAAGAATAAATTTTATTTTGATGTTTCAATATATATATATATATATATATATATATATATATATATATATATATATATATATATATATATATTAAACTCTTAATATATATACTTCTAGATTTAAACTCTTAATTGTTATCGTATTTACCCAGTTTTAATTTGGAAAATCTGCATATATTATAAAACTATAGCAACTTTTATTAAGCTCATCTTGATATGTAAAATACTTAAGAATGAGTGAACATGGGAGAGTTATAATGATTTAGAGGACAGACGGAAAAAATAATCTTTGCTTTGATGTGAAACACAAAGATATGAAGACAACTATAAAATTTGAAAGGAAAAATCCTATTTTGATAAATGATTATAAATCCTACTCAATTCTTCATATCCTTTAAGATCTCTAGGATTCAATAGAACAGAGATAGGAACATTAATGTGAACATAGAAAACCACAAATCTAGAGAACCGTATTTACCACAACAAATGAAATTTGTATTTTCAATTTTTAATTCATTTTATATCAGTAGAAGCCATAACAGCCTTTTACTCTCTATAGGATAGGCAATTATACTGATACAATTGTCCATTATAATAAAAAATTGTAGCCCAATATATAAAGATAATTATGTAGTTAAATGAACGCATTTACCTGTTGTCCATTCCAGTGCCAAGCAACATTTTTCTTTAATAATATGCATAAAGGAGTAGTTTTCTGAGAAAAATTTTGAATGAATTTTAGAACATATTTGATTAAACCTACAACACATTCTACATCTTTCTTATTAGTGGGTGTTTGTATATTTTTAATATATACAAATTTTATTCATCTGGACAGACACCCTAGGCATTTAAAACGTGACCCATATATTTGATTCCTGTAAGATAGAATTTACATTCATTTTTATTAAATTATATATTCTTATTATATGCTCATTTAAATACCTCCTAAAGATGCTTATTTTGTTCTTCTTCCGTGGACTCCCAAACTAAATAGTAATCTACATAAGTGTCACCCCTTCTAGACTCTCAAATGTTTATTTAAATTTCTTATGAAATAATTCATAACTTGAATTTACTCCAGACGGAAGCATTTATAGCTTCCTCAGGGTGTATTAAAAACACACAAATCTGAACTAGGTTTGTCTAGTTCTATTTGCCATAATCATTCATCAGAAATACTAAAAAATGTGGATCCCTTTAATTTTGTTATAATACCTTCTATTGTAGGAAAAGGAATAAAGCTCTATTTTTATTGCTTTATTTAAATCTACGATCCAGTTAAAGTCTAACAATCTTTCCATTACACTTGGGTACAACTTTTAATGATTGGTGGTGCCAGCAGGCCTACATTATGTTACATGAAATTCTAAAGTTTTACATACATTATTTTACTTACAATCTAAAAAACAACTCCTGTGACAGAAATTATTTCACCTGAATATGTTGTTAACCTATTGGCGACGCCTCACAAGTGTTACTCGTTCAGCCGTGGCAGGCCCATAACCGACTCACGAGTGCTGCTCGTTCACAGTTCTCATACCACCACTAGTCCTAGTAGTTTGATGGATATGCACTATATAACTCCTGAGTTCACTTTTTCACTCATTCAAGAGTACAGCTGATTTATTTTCATTATAAAATTATTGGTTTTAATAACGTAAAAGTAATAATAATCAGTTTCCGTCGGCGACCAAAAAACGGCTGTATTACAACAAACTGAAATGAATTTCATTTATAAATTATATTCTCTTGAGAATATTTTGTTTTTGAGGTGGCAACATTGTTTTTTTCCCTCTAGAATGTCATTTGAGTTTGTTACTGTCAGATGTGTCTCCTTTCATTGTTTCAGTAAAGGAGTTGGACCTTGGTAAGCGTTTATATAATATTTTATATAAATGTTATTTTTTAATTTAAAAATTACTTGCAAACATTTTTGTGTAGGGAATTAATGGTACTATACAAAGGAAATGTATTTTTACATCTTATATAGTTCTCATAATTATTATAAATAAAGTTTACTTTCAAAAATTTATTTTTTATAAATTTTATTCATTTATTTATTTTTTTATTATTACAACAAAATTATATATATATATATATATATATATATATATATATATATATATATAATATAATATATATATATATATATATATATATATATATATGCCAGTTGCTGTTTTAAGTTGTACATTTCATAACAAACATTATGGTAAAAGATTTATTTGGATATCTCTTAGAGTTTTGTTTTTATAAGACTCTAACTAAATATCTACAAATTCATTAAAATTAATTGCTGACCGAATGTCCAGTGGCATGCCGATTAACTCCATTCCCAATGGATTAACCTAGTACCACATTTGTGCAATTGTTTCTTTAAATTATTATATGGTCCTAGATTACGAAATATATCAAATGTTAAAACATGTACATCTGCTCCAGTATCCAGTTTAAACTTTATGTCTGTATCATTAATTTTAATTGCAATCTTCCAATCTCGCAATTTACAACTTGCTTTAGAGAACGTATAATTATTTTCTAATACATGTATTATACCTAAAAAGTTTGCATCACAATATTACTGAAACTATTATTTATATTATGAACATCATGAACATGAGCTTTAGACTTATAACTAGGACCTTTCTAAAGTTATTTTTTGACATATATTTACAACTCTTAGCAAAATGATTTTTCTTTTGCATAAATTATATGACTTTCCATTTGCTGGAAATTTATTTATTGTGTAGTTGCGACTAAAACTCATGTTGCTCATATTAACTTTTATTGCTATACTAATAATTAGATTTAACAGTATTCAATATTGATACATTTGTTGTTAGGTTTAGGACAATTTTGTAAAAAGTCAGTTTTTCGATGTAAATTTATTTTATCAATTAAACTATCTTCAGGTCCCGTTGTTTGAACCTGTATTTTTGAAATTTCTCCTGTTTTACATATATCTCTACAGTTTTATCTAGTGTTAAATCGTGTTCACAAAACAATCTTTCACGTAGGGTATCACTTTTATAATTAAACTATTATTTAAATTCCAAAATTCACATTTACAACTTTTTTGTCTAAGTTCTGTAGCATACTGGTTAATTGCCATGTTAGTTTCCTGACAGCATATACATAATGTATGTCTTTTATAGCTCACATTTACTTTTGGAACAAAATAATTTTCAAACTGATCAAGAATTTCATGTATAGTTTCAAGTTTGATTGCAAATTTCTTATAAATTTCTACCACACTTTTTCCTATTATGTGTTAGAGTAAAGTACACTTACATTTTTCGTTCAAATCTTCTCCACCTATACCTAAAATATGTCACAAATCATTTTTTACAAAGTTGCCAATTGACAGATACATTACCATCACAGTTAAATCCAGTTGATGGATAAATTATTGAGTCTATTGTCCTTGAAATTGTGTTTTTGTTATTTTATTTATGCCCTTGACTGCACCATGTTATATTTGTTTTATTTTAAAACTTTAGTTGTAATAAAGTAGGCATTTTAGATATGTTTATCTTTATTCGGCCATCTTCTTGTACAGTGCACCAACACCGTTCCATAGATCACACCCATCATACATAATTTAAATACCTTCTCACTACATAGATACTACTCACAATATAGTTTTAAGTCGAGAATTTTGGCTAGCGATAAAGTTAGGTATCGCTATACAACTGAATACAATTTATTGAATTTTAGCTCTTATATTTTAAATAAAAATAATAATCATTACCATCAAATAATAAATATGTCAAAATATGGTTGTATGTAGCCTACTAAAAATGTTTAATAAATTATAGACCGTACAATATAAGAACAACGCTCAAAAGTTCTATCAACCACCTATTATGTATTTTAAATTTTGATACAGGGAGATCTGCCATTAGGAAAAGCATTTTTCTCCCCGTGGCGGTTGGTGGAAGAGGGAGGAACAGATCCTTTAATGCGAGGATTTTTTACAACTCCTGCTAAAAGGAAATTGCCACATCAGAATCTCAACAAAGAACTTACTGAGCGTTTGTTTACTGTGGCACATGCAGTAGCATTGGACTTAGCATCTATGAACATTCAACGCTCTCGTGATCATGCTATTCCTGGTTATAACAAGTTTAGAGGATTTTGTAACTTGACAGTTGCAGAAACATTCAATGATTTAAAGGGTGAAATTTCTAACCGAGCCGTTAGAGATAAATTAGAACAACTCTATGGTCATCCAGGTAATATATATAATATTTTATTGCATAAACAGTTAGTCTCATGAATTTGTGTGAGGAAAATATCTAATAAGACTAAAACAATTTCATGAAAAGAAGCTACAATAATCAAAATGAAACAATAAAAATTGTATACAGTAGAATCCTTCTATTCTGAAATTGTGCATAATCTAAAACTTTTTTTTTGAAAAATATCAAAAGCAAATACATTGCAAGTTCAATATGAATCCAAAAACTATCATAACAAACATATCAAAAGAAAATGTACATAACAATCATCATTAAAAATTAACAAAAAAAGATTAGGCATCATAAAATAAAGAAATTTCAGTACAGTAGCTTCAGTATTCTTATGAGTTTGTAAAATTGCAATGTTCTTTGACTTAAACAATTAGTATGTGATATGAAATATATTACAACTAAACTATTTTATATTTAAAACAAACACAGACTGTAATAATTTTTTTATTGCTACAATTGGCTTATGAACATGGGGCAGGGTTGATCACGAGTTAATCGAAATCGAAACAATATACGAGAAATGATCAAAAAAGTGCAGGTAAGAGAGCTTTTTATTAACTTATTGAGACCTAAATAAAATTGAAATAAGATATTTTTAGAATTAACTGCAACCTATATGTTCGGTTTAGATCTTTAGGGTTTAAAACAGAGTTTAGTGAGAAAATAATTTTTGTTTTTACGTTTTATTTGTATGAAATCGTGAGACTTCAAAATAGATACCTACATAAAAGTATAACGTCGATTTTTATTACAGCCCAATGCACTTCATTCTACCTATACTCTTTGTTTAGAAGATAAAAAAGTCTGTAACACAAGATTTACAGAATATGATGCTCCTTTTAAGAATTTCTCTAATCGAATCCCAAATTAAATCTATCGAAAAATATATGAAGAAAGAGGAATACACATTATGTATTTTCTTGTAATGAGTTTTTAAATCAGTCAACCACAATTCAATTAAAAAGTGATGTAAAGTCGTACAGACTCCAATTTTAGAATGGAGGGTTGGTAGCTATGTACACAGATGGCACCGATTGATAGACAATTGTAAGCATGGGACATCTTCCAACCAAAATAAATAATAAATATTAAGTTTAAATAAAGTACAAGTAATATTAATGTAGTAATAATATTCAGAATAAATATTATATATAAATAAAAAAAAAGTGTAAAGTGTTCTAAAACAATGTAAAACATTGAAAGTTTAAATTTCAAACTGTGCGCGCCGATGAAATTATCCAACGTTGCACAATACATGAATAAAGGAAGTTGAACCCTGGAGAAACTTCCCATGAGCCTGAGCGTTAGCTTGCCGAGCGTCTGGAGGAAACGTGGTTTTCTCAGTCTTTGTCAGGATCCTGCACGATATAGTCGTAATAGAAGTTGGCTGGACAGACTCGCTTTCAGTCCAAGATGGAAAATCTCCGTTAATAATGAAGTTAGAAGGACTCAAAGTTATGGACAATGGTTACTCGTGAGTAAGGTGTAAAATACTTGAGAATATAATTTCAACGATTTAATTGGGAACATTTTAAGAACTTTGATTTTGAACAATAACTTGCACATGTATATTTTCTATATTTCACATAATTGTATGCTAATGATGTTTTTATTTGGATAATAATGTCTTTGTTTTTGAATAATACAATAAAGGGAAGGTTTCTTGTTATAAATATGTCTGGCTAAGATAATTTGTGTTAACCTGTACCACGTTGTATGAATAGCTGCTAGTACAAATGAATTTGATACCCTACCCTTCAGGTAAATAGAAATGAAGTTGTAAGAACGCAGACTTACAACTATAAATAATCTAAATTTTGTTTTAAAGTAATTGATGTTATTGAATAAATACATAACTTAACTTCTCCCCACTTACAAAATGGCGCCCGACTCTACTTATCATTTCGAAAAAGCAGTTAGGATTATAGCGTGGTACAGGGTTATACACATTTCTAAAATGAAAATTAAAGTAAATTTACATAAAGAGATAATTGGAGAATATAAAAATATCATAATTGAGAATTTATAATTAATACAATTTAAGATGGAAACCGATGAAAATAACTTAGACGAATCCGGTTTAGGAGTTAGTTTTACCGAGGTAGAAAGCATGGCAGAGACAAATATATTAGAACAGGTTAAATCGCCTAAAGATGAAAAACCAATATCATTAAATGATCTGATAGGATTACTAACTAGTATGAAGGATGATATTAAATTAGATAGTGTGGCTAATATTAAACAATTAAGAGTAGAACTTAAAAACGATATGAAGTTAAATAATGTAGAAATTAATGTAAAGTCTGAAAATAATTTTAAGGAAATGAATGATAAATTTGATAATAAATTTGAAATAATGAAGGTAGATATGAATAATCAATCTGAGAAATGTGAGGCTAATTTTAAGCAATTAAAAGAAGAAATAAATTTGAATAAGGTAGAGATAAATGATAGGTTAGAAAACTTTGATAGTAAACTTGAACAAATGAAGGAAGAGAACAAATTAGTTTTAGAAACAATTAACAATAAGTTTGACACACAAAATACCAAACTAGAAAAAGATAAATTAGAATTTAGAGAAGAATTTAATGGTAAATTTGATAATTTGTTAAAGGACAGCATAGATTTTAAAAATAATGTAGAAGAACAGCAATTAGAATTGAAACTTGAAACTAAGGCGGAAATAAATAGTTTTAAAATAGAAACTTTAGATATTGTGACTAAAACAGGTGAAGAAATTAGGACTGTAGTTGATAACTTTAAACTAGAACAGGTAGATAAACTTTTAAGTTTCGAATCTAAAATAGAATCTGATAATAAAAATAATTTTGAAACATTAGAGAACAAACTAGTTGTTAAATGTAATGAACAGGATTTAGCCATTAATAAAATAGATAGTAAATTATCAAAAGAATTACAAAATTTAAAACAGAACGGTAATTATGGCGTTAAGCCTACACTATGGCTAAATGAGAAATTCAATGATGTGTTAATTTCAGAGTTTTTTAATGAAACAAAAGGGCCTCACCCGAAAACATTTTTAGAATCACTTAAGGTTTTGGAAGATATAAGAGAAAATAATTGGGAGATTATGGTATGTTATATGAAAAAATTTTTAAAGGAAGAAGCCTACACTTGGTTTGAGGCACACAAAGATGAATGGTCAAACTACGATCAATTCAAAAATGCTTTTCTGGATAGATTCTGGTCTCAAGAAAAACAGGAAAGTTTTAGAAGCAAACTAATGTTAGGTCCAATGTATCGAGGCCCAGTCAAAGAAATACACAATTATATCATTAGAGCTTTTCACAAAACACAGTATTTAGATCCACCTATGCCAATAAATTCATTTATTAAACACATAGTAAAACATGTACCAGAAGGTCTGAAATTAGTACTTCTTGCAGCTAGACCAACTGACCTTAATAATTTAGAAAAAATAGTAATGGATTGGCAGGAAAGCCAATCCATAATTAATAATGATTTCAATAGACATGCTAATGTAATAGAAAATAGGGGTCATTATATAGATTACAGAAACAGGCCAAACATGGGTAATGCACAATTACCAAATAGAAATTTTCAAAACCAAAATAGTATGAACTACCATAGTATAAACCATAATAGACCAAATAATAACAATTTTAGAAGTGACAATAATAATTTTAGAGGACACAACAGTAATTTTAGAGGAAACAACAGTAATTTCAGAGGTAACAATTTTAGGGGTAACAATAATGGTAATTTTAGGGGAAATAGTAACAATGGACCACCACTACCAGTAAATAGGGGCTCTGAGAATAGAAATGTTAATGGAAATAGTAATAATAGGGGAAATGGAACCAGGCAGGAATAGATATGGCCGGATTACTGCCAAGAGACATAAATAGGCCTAAAAATGAAAGTGAGGTTAAGAGTTTTTCACTAATAGCAAAAAAGTCACAACATGATGAACTTATGATTGTAAATAATGAGGAATTAATTAGGGAAGATAATTATAATGACATTAACACTAGTAATGTAAAAGGGGAAATTATTGAAATTAAAATTAAAATAGGTCAAGGTGAATATAGTTGTTTAGTAGATACAGGATCTGAGATTACTGTCATTAATGAAAGTACATACTTAAACATAAATAAAACTTTAAATAACTCTATAATGGAACTTCCTGTATCAAATTTAATTGTAATGGGTGTGACTGGTACTAGAAGTAAAACAATTACGAAGCAAATTTGCATAGAAACTAAATTTGGCAATGAAATAATTCCAATTAACTTTTTAGTGGTAAATGGTTTAAACATAAATATAATATTAGGTTGTGACTTTTTAAGAAAACATGAAGTAAAAATAGACTTCAAACGAGAAATCATTTGTTTTGAAATAAATAATAAACTCATAACAACAAAATTTTACAACAAGTTCAACGACAACAGGTTAGGTGTATTGAGGTTATGTGATATAAGTTCAATATTTAATGAGTTAGAAAACTTAAATGGTTATGTCATTCCTACACAGGAAGTGCTATTTATGCATTACAGTAAGATTTTTTATGAAAATGATAACAAATTTAGTGATAAAGACCAGGATTGGTGTAATAATATAAATGATGTTTTAATGAACACTAACCTTACAATTGACAATGAAAAACAACAATTAAAATCTTTACTAGATAAATATAAATCAATATTCTCAGACAAACCAGGTAAAATAAGAAACTTTAAAGCAAAATTAAATATAAACAATAAAGAGAAATTTATAAATAGGTCATATGCTATTCCACACTCCAAGAAAGATTTGGTAAATAAAGAAATAGAAAAGTTAATAGCCTTAGATATTATAGAGAACTCAGATAGTCCATACTCAAATCCTTTAGTGTGTGTAATCAAAAAAGATGGTTCAGTGAGGTTATGTCTAGATGCTAGGCAAGTAAATAAAGTGATTATAACAGACAGGGAGGCGCCTGAACATATAGATGACATTTTACAGCGATTTGAGGGGGTTAAATACATAAGCACTATCGATTTGGTATCAGGGTTTTGGCAAATAGCATTAGAGGAAAATTCGAGAAAATATGTAGCGTTTAACTTTAATGGAAGGAATTTGCAATTTAAGAGGTTACCTTTTGGACTAAATGTTAGCACATCTATATTTAAAAAAGGCCTAACACAAGTTTTGGGTCCTGAAGTGACAGAATTTGCAGTTGTATATGTTGATGACATCTGCATAGCTTCTAAATCATTTAAAGAACATTTAATGCACCTAGATAAAATATTTGATAGACTAAAAAGATTCAACGTCACTTTAAAATTAAATAAATCAAACTTGTGTAAAAATAAAATAAAATTTTTAGGTTATGTCATATCTGATTCAGGAATAATGCCAGATGAGGATAAAGTAAAAGTAATACAAAATTTTCCTATTCCTAAGAACCTGAAACAATTACAAAGCTTTCTTGGACTTTGTAATTATTATAGAAAATTTAGAAATAATTATGCACAATTAACCTCAAATTTTAAACATCTGTTGGCAAGTAAAACTATAAATAATAAGAAAGCATGGGACTGGCAAGTTAATGACACACATACATTTAATGAAATTAAAGAAAAGTTTTTGGAAAATATAATATTATGCCATCCAGATTTTAATAAACCTTTTTATCTAAATACTGACGCCTCTGATGTAGCTCTTGGTGTAGTTCTATATCAAATTGATAGTTTAGGTGATCATTTAGTAATTGCATTTGCTAGTAGAAGCTTGCAGGATTTCGAAAGGAAATATACAATAACAGAAAAAGAACTAATGAGTATTATATTTGGATGTAAAAAATTTAGAAACTACATTTTAGGCAACGAAACGATAATAAGGTCAGATCATAAAGCTTTAATTTTTCTTAAAAACTGTAAACTCACGAATGGTAGACTTTTACGATGGATGTTGTACTTACAGGAATATAATATTAAGATTGAATATTGCCCTGGAAAAGAAAATGTTGTAGCTGATGTTATCTCTAGAATTAATGAAACTGAAACTTTGAACAATAATGACAAGAATGTAATTAAAATTTATAAAACAAAACTTGAAACACAAAATTTAGATAGAGATAAAAAATTGAGAAATTTATTTAAGGACATAATAATTAAGCAAAATTTAGACCCTAACTGTAAAAATATAATGGATATGATTAATTTGAATGATGAGAAAAGTGAGGAATTAAAAGAACACTATACTATTTATAAAGATATATTATTTTACAAAAAGAATGATACATTTAAATATAGGCTATATGTGCCTGAATCTATTACAAACTTAATTATAGATGACTATCATTCAAGATATGGACATATAGGAAGTAATAAATGTTATAAGTTCCTAAAACAAATATTTTTTGCTCCAAAATTTGAAAAGAAAATAAAACAAAGAATTAGATCTTGTATAATATGCCAGAAAAGTAAGGTTAGGACTCAACAGCAACAGGGTTTAATGCAGTGTAATGTACCAAATGAACCTTTAGAACTTGTAGCAGTAGACTTATTCGGAGAATTGCCGACTAGCAAGGGAGGTGTCAAGTACATATTTGTAATGTCAGATGTTTTTTCAAAATATATAAAACTGTATAGTATCAAGAAAGCTTCGGCTAAAATTTTAAGCGAAAAAATTATAAAAAATTACATAAAGGAAGTAGGTAAACCAAAAATGATTTTAAGTGACCATGGTAGTCAGTTCACATCACAACTATTCTATGAAACGTTAGGTTGGGAAGGCATACATTTAAGAAATACATCTGTTTACCATCCACAGAGCAATCCTAGTGAAAGATGTATGAGAGAACTAGGTAGAATGTTTCGCACCTATGTACATGACAACCATAAACAATGGGCAGAGTATGTACCGTTCATAGAAAAGTGTTTGAATTATTCCATACATGACTCCACAAATTGCATTCCTTATGAAATAATGTTTAAGAAAAAGTGTCCTAACTTCTATGAAAACTTAATTACATACCCAGAAAAAGTAAAAATAGATTTTGATGAGAAAATAATAATTGCTAAAAATAATTTAAAAAATAAAGCTGAGGCTAGGGCCAAATTACATGACAAAAATGTTAAACCAATTAAATACGAAATTAATGATTTAGTCTTGGTAAAGAACCACTACTTGTCTTCTTGCTTAAAAAGTGAAATTAAAAAATTCTTTCTATTATATAGGGGACCATATAAAGTGTTAGACATTAAAAAAGAAAATGCATATGTGTTAGGCGAGGTAGATTCGGGTGACAAGGTTGGCACATATAACGTAGTTGAATTAAAGAAATTTTATCCATCAATGAACAGTTAGGTAGTATAGGGTGAACCAAAGGGAACTTCGGAAAACAGTGTTACAGGGGTTCATTAACCTAAGGTCACTGTGGGATTCATATTGAATTGAGTAGGTATGAATATTCAAACTCACTTTGACCAAAGGGAGATGAATTCTGTAGTGACATAAGTGTTTATTAGTATGATCAGAATGACATAGAAATGGTAGAGAATGGTTCAAGTGGTTAAATATTAGATATTGATGGATAAAATTAAAACAAATTTTTAAAATTTCAACTAAAATAAATTAAAATAATAATAAATGGTAATATGTTTAAATGTAAAACACAATTAAGATTAATATTGATTATAAGCTTTAAAACCCGTTTAGGCCAGTTTTAGAAATTAATATTTGTAAAGAAACAAATATGACACTTGAATAAATAAAAAATTGAATTGAAGATAGGCTTAAAACCCGTTTAGGCCAGTTTTAGAAATTAATATTTGTAAAGAAACAAATATGAAACTTGAATAAATAAAATTTAATTTGAAGATAGGCTTAAAACCCATTTAGGCCAGTGTTGGAAATTGATATTTGTACACAAACAAATACGAAACTTAAATAAGTATATTATAATTTAACGTTAGAGCCTTAAAAACCGTTTAGGCCAAACTTAGAATTAGTATTTGAGGAAAGAACAAATAAGCAAATTTAAATAAATGAAACATGATTTATAAAGTATATACTTTAGAAAATCGATAAATTTTAGAATTTCGATATCTATATTTTAACTTAACTCATAAATTTTTAATAACAAATAAACCTTTTAGCGATAGAATCAGAAGAAACTTTAAATTGATGATTAGATGATACATAACTTCAGAATAAAAATTTTTTAAATTAAACCGAGTTGAAAAGTGGATAGAAGCCAAGACTACTCCAAATAAAAATAAGATTTATATAATAATAAACATAATTTACATCTGACATATAATAAGATATGATTAATAAAAATAAACTTAATGGTGATGAATGATGAAGAATGATTGTGAGTATGAGCACTAAAAATGCTAAAAAACTTAGTTTAAAAAAAAAAAAACATCCATTACAACAAACTATGAGGACTTGTCCGATTAATTACTACTCGTAATGGATGTAGAAAATGATGGTATGTTGCCTTGTGCACATAGGAGATGTTAATGAACAATTTGGATGGAACATTCCATTCAAATTACTAATTACCAGGGCGTAGCTGTAACGATCATAGTTCGACGAAGCTCCAAAAAACTCTATGTACCAATACGGTGATTTCTGTTTGTTGGTATCAAAGAACCTTCGCTAAATTAAGTAGGAGTTTTTTTTTGTTTGTTGGTGTCAAATAACCTTCATGTATCACTGCGGTGACATTTGTTTGTTGGTAACAAATAACCATCACGTAATTTTAAGTGAAAAAACAATAACGACAGAATAAACTAGGTCCATACATTTCAGATGGTTAGGTTAGGTTGAAAATTTTTATTTGCATTAGATAAATAATAAGTAATAAATAAATGATAGTGATTAGGATACTTGATTTGATTCTTAATAATAAATAATATAGATAAAGTTCAGCAGAAGAACTTAGGTAAACAATGGTAAAGTCATAGATAGAACTTTAAACACTTTATAATAATAATACAGGATTTACAAATGGCTAAAAAATAATAATAAATAATTCAGTGGTAATTATATTTTAAATAAGATGAGATGTTTTTGATGAAACTTTGATGAATATTAATAAATAGATGATGTAGAGTTTTAAGGAAAGTGAATAATAAATAATTTTTTGAGGAGATACTGAGATGATGTTAATGAAATTTTTAGTAAGGAGGATGATTTCAGGAAGATAATAAATAGTTTGGATTGTGATTTAGTATTTGGTAATAGGAAATGTTAATAAATAATAATATGTAGTTTTTTTTAATAAATCAGTAAGAGTAATGAGGTTTTTGAGGGGGTCAGTTGATGATGTTCTGCGATAAGGTTCGACGATAAATAATAGACTAAGGGTTCCAATGTGACGCTAGATCTTTAAATGATGTTCTACGAGTTTTTCTACGAGTTTTTCTACGATTTTGCTGCGATGATATATATGATTAGGGGTTCCAAAATGGACGCTAATCCTTGATGGTAATTTTTAGAGATTCCAAAGGGAATACTCTCATTCTGCGAGGCTGATGATTTTTTTCATAAGACAAAAGAGTCTTATTGGTGAACTGATTTATTAAAATTTTTTCTTCTTTAAAATGAAAGTAGGCAATGTACCAAATAACTGTTAGAGATGAAGTTGAGATAGATTCCTGAAATCCTAGGCAAATAATAATAATAAAATGATTTGATTAAGAGATAAAAATGATAGGGAAATATGAATTCTCAATTATGAATTTGAGGGATGGGTTTTTTGATTGGAAAAGAAATCTTCTTTTTAGCCATAAAATAAATATGATTGTATGTTTTAAAAATTTCTTATAATGTGATATGTTTCATAAATTTCTTAACATGTAATAATAATAATGAATGTAGATGGTTTTGATTTTAAAAGATGTGATAATAATAAAGGTAGATGATTGTGATTTTAATAAATGTAACAGTGATGATGAATAAAGATGTCTTTATAATGATGGAAGAGTTAATTATAAAAAAAAATTGTAATGATGAAAAAGTGAATCATAAAAGATGATGATTTGAAATAATAATAATTGATTGTATTGATGAACATGTTTAATGATGTATTTTGAAATGATGCTGATATGTGATGTTTGATTTTATGATATGAAAATTTACAAAAGTTTGTTTGTCTATGATTTGATGATTTATTTCTGTTGTTCACATGTACTATGTTATACAATCTTCTGCTGTTGTAAAATAATAATGAATTAACAATGATGCTACGTTATGCACATTTGATTATGTTTTGATGATGAATTATACGATGTCAAATTTGTGCTTTTAAATATCATTTGCATTATGATATGATTTGATAACTATCTATTTGTTGTTCACATGTTATATGTTTTAATATTGTCTGTTGTGACTAGTTTACAAATTGAAAATGATTTTATGCTGTATACCTTGTAATATGATGTGTTACTTGACTCATTTAAAAAATTCATATTGGCTATGTCATGAATAATATATTTTATCATATTTTTTATCACATTCTGTAATATGATTTGTATTTGACTTTTTGATTTCTGTAGTTTAATGTGTCATGAACAATATTATGTTTTGTTAAAAACATGTTGAGAAATGATTTCTGTTTATGCTGAATGTACCATTTTTAGAATTTATGATGTTTTTGGAAAAGAATTGATGATGTTTTTGAAAAATCTGTAACAATGCAGAAAATTTATTATGTTTTTGAAATTTTAATAAGGTTTACCAAAATTGATGATGTTAAAACTTTTTGATATTTTTGTTTTTAAAATTGTTGAATGATAAATTAAAATTTTTTCAAAATTGTTATTAGAACTAATCTTGTTCTCCGTAAAAGGTGGCAAGGGGTTGGAATGTCCCAGCTTCCATGTTTTTTTTCTTCGAGATTCTTATTTCTGCGTAATGAGAATCTCGAAGGAGGGGGTTTCTGTAAGCATGGGACATCTTCCAACCAAAATAAATAATAAATATTAAGTTTAAATAAAGTACAAGTAATATTAATGTAGTAATAATATTCAGAATAAATATTATATATAAATAAAAAAAAAGTGTAAAGTGTTCTAAAACAATGTAAAACATTGAAAGTTTAAATTTCAAACTGTGCGCGCCGATGAAATTATCCAACGTTGCACAATACATGAATAAAGGAAGTTGAACCCTGGAGAAACTTCCCATGAGCCTGAGCGTTAGCTTGCCGAGCGTCTGGAGGAAACGTGGTTTTCTCAGTCTTTGTCAGGATCCTGCACGATATAGTCGTAATAGAAGTTGGCTGGACAGACTCGCTTTCAGTCCAAGATGGAAAATCTCCGTTAATAATGAAGTTAGAAGGACTCAAAGTTATGGACAATGGTTACTCGTGAGTAAGGTGTAAAATACTTGAGAATATAATTTCAACGATTTAATTGGGAACATTTTAAGAACTTTGATTTTGAACAATAACTTGCACATGTATATTTTCTATATTTCACATAATTGTATGCTAATGATGTTTTTATTTGGATAATAATGTCTTTGTTTTTGAATAATACAATAAAGGGAAGGTTTCTTGTTATAAATATGTCTGGCTAAGATAATTTGTGTTAACCTGTACCACGTTGTATGAATAGCTGCTAGTACAAATGAATTTGATACCCTACCCTTCAGGTAAATAGAAATGAAGTTGTAAGAACGCAGACTTACAACTATAAATAATCTAAATTTTGTTTTAAAGTAATTGATGTTATTGAATAAATACATAACTTAACTTCTCCCCACTTACACAATACAAAATAAATCCTAACATAGATAATAAAAAAATAATATATTTTTAAAATGGTATAAATAGCCTATTAAATTTAATATTGTAAAATGTGTGTATGAGGTAATACATATTTATGTAAAATAAATGTATTTACATTTAGCAATAAATATAAATTATTATCAAATTGTTGTTATCAAGATTTTAACATGATTTATTTTAATTTCCTTGCCGGAAGATTTATAAATGGCAGAACAGCGGCTGACATAGAGTCCATTATGTTTGCTTATAGCCCAACTGGATTGTTAATAATTAATTACTATTTAATTACCTTGTTTGAGGTGTTACCGTCGAACAATCCTTAATTGTAGTTTGCACTATCTTATATGACGCGTTTCGACTATTTGTCAATTGACGACAACGGTCACTGACAACGCGCATCGTCCGTATATGTATGTTTTTAATCTTGTTTTTAAATGTGAATTAATATTTGTTGTTAAGTGTTTATATGTGTTTTTTATATTTGAAAATGACTGACAAATAGTCGAAACGCGTCATATAAGATAGTGCAAACAACAATTAAGGATTGTTCGACGGTAACACCTCAAACAAGGTAAAAAAATAGTAATTGACATAGAGTGTCCGGAGAGTTCCCCACACTGACACTTCCACACACTGCAAAAAATACTGACACTTCCCCCACAACCCTTGGACGTGGCTACCTGTTTAATGACTCAGAAATAATCTCAACTGACATTTCCAACCACATCTCCCCCCTCCCCTCCTCATTAACACGTTCACTGCGGATGACGCAGATGTGCGTCACTTGTTCCCAAAGGTATATGTGTATGACGCACTGTGCGTTTTTATGAGTAAACTGGTTCCAGCTAAATCCTGACCTTATCAACGGTGTTCTTTCACTTCGTGCGTATCTAAAAACAGTGTGTGCTGCCTTCCTGTCAGTTTCGTTTTTAATTTCCAATAATATTTGTTCTTGTACGAGTAGTAAACATGGCTGATCCAACACTTCTCGTGATAGTACGTTTTTAACAATAAGTAAACTAGATAGATTTAACCAATCTGACACAGACTCTGAAGCTTATAGTAGTGAGGACAGTTATAGACAAAGTGAACGTGATTTATCTACTGATGCCGAAATTGAGATCGAGAGTGAAGAGGATTCATCTCTTCCAACTGAATCTAACCTGTCTCTTGCAGTATGATGAAACAATTTGATGAAAACATATGTCTTCTCACAACCTCGTGGAATACGTGTTCCATTAGTTGGTAGTAATAAACCATTAGATTATTTTAAATTATTAGTTGACAATGTTTTTCTTGAATCTGTTGTTAGAGAAACAAATGGGTATGCCGAAGAATTGTTTTTATCAACGGAAATTTAAGAGAATTCACGGATATGTCAGTGAAAAGATCTAACTATTACAGAATTGAACACTTTTATCGAACTTCTTCTCCACACAGGAAGTGTAAAAATGCCTAGGTTACAAGATTATTGGCGTAAAGATAAGCTGGTCTAAACCTGTTTTGGAGAATACATGTCTCGTGACAGATTTTTACTAATCTTGCATTGCTTACATTTTTCCAAAAATGATCCTAATAATATTGACAGATTACTTAAAATAAGGCCAATTATTGATTATTTTAATAACAAAATGTTATGTGTGTACAGCCCAGGTAAAGAATTATCTCTCGATGAAGTTATTTCCACTCTAAATCACACGAACGCGTATGTGTGTCATCCGCATATAACAGAAAACTGGATGCTATATGCTAATGACACACAAGTGCGTCAATTTTTTTTTCCGTGAAATATGTTTAAAAATTATATATTCTAGCTTTGTTTAAT
The DNA here is from genome assembly GCA_963513935.1 of Aphrophora alni. Lineage (NCBI taxonomy): Eukaryota > Metazoa > Arthropoda > Insecta > Hemiptera > Aphrophoridae > Aphrophora > Aphrophora alni. Next base: position 69,247,417 of record OY740766.1, read on the forward strand.
TATATTACAGTAGTTATGTACTAAATGTAATGAGTTTTTCATTTTTACAAATCAGCACCTGTGGAAAGATCGTTTTCGCATCAGCAGTGAACGTGTTAAAAATGAGAAATTTCCAAAGGCTCTTTGAAGTAGCCTTTGAAGTACAGTGGAGTCGCAATAATTCGAAGTCGACGGGACCGGCTAAAAACTTCGAATTATCGGAGGTTCCAATTATCAAAGTTACCTTATTTATTCCACTTTAATAAAATCATACAAACTATAAAAAAATACAAAAAAAAAAAATAAATAAAAAAAAATGAAATAAAAATACAGAACAACTGACGAAGACTAGAAAGCTGGATAAAGTGTGATGGAAATCAGACTCTGTATTTATTTTATTTTGATGGAAATTACACTACATCACAATGATATTTTCGAAACCGTGATAGTAATGAAGTACATAGACTGAGCTCTTTTCTTCACTCCAAAGGAGTATTATATTAAGGTGCATTGTCACTGGTGTGGCTGTAATGATGATCGCTGTAGCCTATAGCCTTAGGGGGGGGGGGGATGTGTGTGAAACTGTTAGTCGAGATTATTTCTGAGTCATTAAACAAGTAGTCACGTCCAAGGGCTGTGGGGAAGTGTCAGTATTTTGGGCAGTGTGTGGAAGTGTCAGTGTGGGGAACTGTCATGTAACCCTGGCATAGTGCCCTCAACTTAATAACAAATAAACTATGAATAGTTTTCCCTTGCAGTCTTTATGGAGCCAACCCAGTCCACTCTTATTTTTATAAATGCACTTTTCTTATTGACCTCACTATTTTCAGTTATTAATTTATTAATTGATAATTTTATTCTGTCACTGTTTTTTGTTCAATCAGATAATAATTTTTAAAATTCGTATCCATATTTTCTACTATCAATGGTTCGCTATACACTCTGAAATTATAAATTTAGTTGAAAAAGGTATTACAAATGTTGGGAATTTTGAAAAAGTATGCGAGACTCTAGTAGCCAGTAATAGTAGACACCCGGGCTACAGAAAACTTTGTCACAAATAATTATTCTAAAACACTTATGGTTTAGATAATTAGTTGACTATTGATAGGTTTAGTTGTTTTTTCATTTAAACTCATTGTGTTAAAAATTTGTAGGAGTATTTCTGTAATACTTTATTGGCATTAATCATTTTTAATGATTAATACTACCAATAGAGAATTTGTTCAAAGTAAATATTTTTAAACCATAACATTCTTTTTTCTTTAGCATTAATGCATTAGTTGTTATCTACACTGGACGGCTGTCTCATTATTACAGTATCATTGCAACCATATTCTTGTTTGTGATAGCCCTTCCCTTCAATACTGCTAATATTTGCATATGTTTACTGTAGGTGTTGTTGAAATTACTTTCCTAAGTAGTAAAGAGTAGATAATGGGAACTGCAATCATAGAAAACCAGGTGTATATACCAAATTACATTTTTTCTCATTAATAATTAAACCAGCATCCCATTAAAAATTTTATATTACCAGAATGTTTCTTTTTTTGCCCTTTTATTTTATGTGTCAAAAGTGGTAAAGAACCAGCAGTCCGATTAAAATATTTTTTATATTAACAAAATGTTTCTTTTTTATTCCTTTCATTTGAATGTCACAAGATGTATGTTCCTATATGGGGTGCGAAGGGAGATTTTTGCATATCACCAATAGGACAGAAATACTTTCATACAAACTGAATATTCATATCTTTTGTGGTTTAGCAATAATTGAACTGCCAATCTAACATTCTAATTTGTACAAAGTTTTTCTCTTTAATCCTAGTACCTAGATTTTAATTAATACATGTATATTTTATATTTTATTTCTACCACTTAAAAAAATCGTTATAGTTAATTTTTTATAGTTATATTGCTTTTAATATTATCAGGTAACATTGACATTTGGGTTGGAGGAATCTTGGAAGATCAAATCGATGGGGCTAGAGTTGGACCAACATTTAGGTGTCTGCTTGTTGATCAGTTCAAACGAATGCGAGATGGAGACCGGTATGTTATGGCTATAAAGATTTTGATCTTGAAAATTTGTGGCATTTAATTTTGTGAAAGAAACATTACTAATGAGAAAAACAAACTAGAAATAAATTTCAACATTATGTATCTTTACATTTGTTGGCATGTTATATATTAACAATAATGATTTGAATTTGCCACTAAACACAATCAGTAGAAACTTTAAAATAAAACACAATTATCTGATTAATTGTTCTTTATTTATTATTTCCCCTAATAGTGCTCATCAAGATTGTATGTTAAATATTAGTTATTAATATATAACTAATCAAGTAGATTATGTCTTAGTATTATAAGCTACAGGATACTCTGTGTGTGTGTGTACATTCTATGTTCTTTACAGTAGTAGTTCTGTAAACAGGTATGCCGATTAACAGTCAAGTATCACGTGTATGTATAATAAATTATTTCTTTTTTACCAAGAGTTAGATTGATTATTTGTTGTGATATTTCGTTATTTCTGTGCCAAGAGTTAGATTGATTATTTGTTGTGATATATCCCTGCAAAGAGTAAATTGATTATTTGTTGTGATATATCCCAATATTTCATTCACATCCAATAACTTTACAAGCCTAGTAACCTTAAAATGAAATTACAATAAAACAAATTACAAACAATACAGAAGAAACATAATGACTCTAATTGGACAGTGATAACAGAACACAAGAGGGTAGTGAAAAGTTCTCTAAGATGGAATAGGCCACAAATAAACTATAAATATAAATAAAATATAAGTTCATACTACAGTACTAACAAAAGTAAACATATTTTCTAAAAAAAAATAATAATGTTAAAATCATATTTGATAATATAATGTTATATCCTTTGCATACTACTAAAATTGACCTTTTTTAGTATGTTTTGTTGAAAGTGCAAACCTGATTTGGTCATAATTTCTTAAAGATTTTTATTTAGTACTGGGCGTCACACGAATCACAAAATTGCTACGGAAAAAAAAATTGAAATATATCAAATAAGAAAATTTTCAAAGAATAATACCATCTTTATAGATTTAATTAATAATAATTCTAATACTATGAATATGTAAATGTTTTCAAGTAAGAAAGCTCAAAACATTACATTTGTTAGGCATCGTGAATAAACAAATTAAGGTATATTTTCCTTTTAACTCTTGTCAATGTATGAAAACCTTTTTTTCCTATACCCGTATCTAATTTTCACTACATTTCAGATATTCAATGTTAAAACTTTCACATCTCAACTTTGAAAAATGTTACAACTAGAATGTTCCAGAATCTCTGCTTCTTACTTAATTCAGTAAGAAAGACTAGAAATCTTGTGCTTACATGAGGTTTTTTTAATGAAGTACAATATCAAAATATTAGACAATATAATGAATTAGATGCTATTATAAAGCTATTGAGTATCTTCAAAGTTTGTGTGTATAATAAAATTTCTTGTACCATTTCCAACAGACACTATCAACAAAGGAAGCTTATTAATTGAATAGATAAGTTTAAATTTTTACAACTCTCACTATTTTAATTAATTTACATTTTACTCAATAATGTCTGAATTCTCAAAACAATTTTTTAAGCCCAAATTTTGGACTATGTTAACCTATGTTCATGAAGGTCATAATAGTTATGACTAATCAGCAATTTTAACTTAACTTAGGATGATATATAAGTAATTACAAATTCATCTGCTTAACTCAGTACCAAACCATATAAAAAACCAATATTAATTATATATAACAATAAATATTTATAAAAATATAATATTCAATTAAAATATATACATGCCTTGTGTATATGCTACATTTATATCAATATTTATTTATTTCACTCTTAGCGATTGTAAATAGATGTGATTTTATAAATTATAATGATCATTTTAAATTAGCCTACTCAGATGTGCAATCTTAAGTTTTATAATGGAAATATTGTTTATTAAAATTATAATTATATTTTTAAGGTTTTGGTATAAAAATCTCGCAACTTTTAAACCTGAACAGCTGACACAGATCAAACAAGCTACATTGGGAAGAATTCTTTGTGATAATGGTGACAATATAACTAAAATAACCGAAAATGTTTTCATTCTCCCATCTCTTCAACAATCTCAATACATAACATGTGATAAACTTCCTACTGTAGATCTACGTTTCTGGTACGAGTGTGAAGGTAAATGGTTTTCTTTATTAATAGTTATCAAGCACTAAATTACTTTCTAAATACTAAAGTAAATTTTATATGGACAATATGTAGTTTACAGAATTACAGTATTAGCAACGTTACTATAATAACAACTTTTTAAAAGATGATCTGATATAATATTAAATCCAGGTCATATTTATTATAAATACCAGGATCCAGGATATTAAGATTGTTATTTGTTTCTATGTTATTTTTAAAATAAAACAAAAATGTTTTGATTTAACTAACTATAACATTAAAATACTTTTTTCTATGACAATAAGTGATACCTTTTGTATATCAGTAATGACCAATCACATTACTAGGTGCTTAATATTGATAATAAGATTATATTTACCACAATGTTATTTGATAAACAATTAAAATCCATGAATATTTATTCTGGTTTTAAAGCTATTTGATAATAGATTATTCATATTATTGGTATAGTGTAACACATTTACTGGTGTAAAAATTACGTCATGTGCTCCTAAGTGCTAAAAACTTACCAATAGCTATGGTGATCCACAAAATCAAACAAAAGTGCTTTTTCAGGCCGAATGTGAAGTCATAGCTCATCTGAAGTACATTTCTACATTTGGACTCTTAAAAAATGAGGGTACCTTAAGTATGACAAAAATGTAAGCCAAATATATAAGTTCACGGCTTAGAAACAATCTAAAGAGAAAAAATAAACATTCTGCAAAATTAAATGAGTACAGTACTCTGAAATGAGCAACATACATAGTGGCATTACCGCTACTACTCTCATTTAAGTAGCTGGCATTGAACATCTTAATTGGATTTTTGCCACCATTTGTTTGTATAAAAATAATACATGATGAGCTATGATTATTGCTCAGCCCTTCCTCTTTATAAAATACATTAATTTACTATACAAATTTGCTAACAAAACCAACAGAAAACTAATAATAATGGAAAATCATTAATTTTTGCTGGCAAGTCAACACAGAGTTAAGGAAAAACATATTATAATTTTTTATTTCTTGCAATATGTATGTTCAATTTCAAAATTATCTTAAACTACCCATAGTCAGTTAAAACTTATTTTTGGTAAACGAATATAACTAAAACAAAGTTGTTATCCATAAGCATTAGTAGAGACTCAATTATGTGTAAAAATACTTCAATGATATATTTACAATTACATTATATAAGAAAAATAATTTTAAAAAGGAAAATCATACAAATATGTTAGATGGAAATAAATGTATGCAACAAAGTACAAAATACCCTGCTCTTTTTCGCCAGTAACTTGAAATAAACAGCTAGTTTTAAAAGGGTTTATTTCAAACAAAATGAAATAATCATTATGTGCAGTATGTTTTTGAACTGTACTTATAAAATTCAGGGTATGTTCCTTGTATAAAAAAATGCCAAAAACTTAATACAACCAGGGGTCTATCTCATTTTGTTGCTGTCTATCACTCATCCATATGTGTTTCATTATATTCAATTAGAATGTTGACTTTTCATTATTATAACCCACCTCGTTTCATATTGTGGCCTATTTAACGCTTTTAAACTGAAATACCTCTAAAACTAGCCATTTTACAAAAATTACAAGAACATATTTTTTTTTGTAAATTTTATCACAAATCCATAGTTGCTTTTGTTTTTAAAATTGGTTGAAAAATAAAAGGGATTTGGAATTTTTTGGCCCGGCCATCCACGTTCATGTTCTTGTCCTCTTTAGAAAAGACCTATGGAACAACTATGGAAATGAATAAATGAAGTTGTTTTTTGGGCTTAAATGTTATTTGTGATTATATTCACTTTTGTATATTAACAGTAACTGTTTATTAACTGAAATTCTATCAGTTGTATAACAATATCTTTTACAAAATGAAATAAATTTTAGAATAATTTATGTAGTTACTTATTGATAGTAGGAATTTGACAAATCAGATATTGTTATTACAAATAATAATCAACTGACCAGATTGATATTAATGTATTAACAATGCAACCAGCTGTTTTTCAAGCACAACAATCAACAGTTTAAATAAACACTTTACAGGACAACAACATAGCCATGCATGAACAGGACAAGAAATTCCATGTCTTGTGATTTTTCAATCAATTTTAAAAACAATAAAAACAGAAGTGTCTCAGACAACTACATAAACTCTTCCACAGAGTAAAAACATCGTCCTTTCAAGAATGCATTAATTTTTTTCTTTAAAATGGTGTCACTTGAGTTATCTCAGACTGTAATTTATTGTACATTCTTATTCCCATGTAAAATGAACCTGCCTCGTAGACAGATAGGCAATGCCTGGGATACTGAAGGACATTTTTGCCTTGGGTTTCATGTTTATGTTGTAAAATCCTATCTTGAAATATGTGTTTATTTAAGTAAATTTAATTTAATAATTCATATATTATACATATGTTCATTATGCCTATGCCTTTTATATATACAAGGCATAGGCATAATGAACATTTCAATTTAAAAACTTTGAATCTGTACCATTTTAAAATGAGTTGGATTACAATAATGAAAAGTTAACATACTAATGGAAACTAACAATACTATCAATGCTCTTAATTCTGTTAAATTCTGTAGAACAATTTTTTTAAAACATATGTACGAACAGACAGACAACGAAACGAGATAGACTTCTGGTTTATTAAGTTTTAGTCTTTTTTTTACTCAAAGAACACCCTGAAGTTTGTAAAGAGAATTTGGAAACATCTTGCGTAATTTTATTAAATGATTTATTTCTCAATTGTTTAGAGATACCGATGTTGATTGTTAAACATATAAAATAATATTTCCAAAGCGTTGAATTATTTACACATTTTTTTACTTCATATAGATTGTGGTGATGATGATGAAAATGATGTTCGCCCACGAAGAGATTTAGTTGCTGATAATGTAACTGATTCTAGATTAGAAGGATTAGAAACTGTTGTTCAAGAGTTACAGCGAAGTGTTAAGACCTTAAAGCGTCGAATCAAACAATTAAGTGGAAGCCAACACTGCCATGATGAAAATAAAACTGTAAGACAGGATGGGGAGAAATGGTTAAGAGATGTATGCACACACTGTGAATGCAAGGTTAGTATACATCTCAATATAAATATATTTTATGTGAAAACAATTGTAGCTTTTTTGTGTATTTTTATTACAAAATAATAAATTTGTTTTGGTTGTATTGTTTTCTGACAGTTTTAAATGAGTTAATCAGTCAATACCAAGTGTAGGAAGATTTACAGATTCCTCTGAAGGCTTCATGAATAAATAAATATAGTAAATTAACCAGTATCAGCTTTCCTGACATGGCAAATTTACCATAATATAGGCGCTTTCTTAAGTTTGGGTATTATTTTTGTTTATTAATAAGTAACTGTTGGAACTCACTAGTTTAATAATAAGGTTTACTTTGTTTTATTGTATAGGGGTATTTACTACTTATAAGTTGTTTCAACATTATATATAATGTATTGTATATTTAATATATTTTTCTCTATGTACATGCAAAATATAGGTTGACAATTTCAACAAATATTTTAAAGTGTTCATTCAATACAATTTATATTACTCCTGTTTCAGAAGCTGCAAATAACATGTGTACAAGTTGAATGTGCTCAGCCATTGTGTGAACATCCTGTTCAGAAACCTAACAAATGTTGTCCTGTTTGTGAATAATCAACATTGAAATAATTGCCATTATTAATTTGTGTCATAAATAAGTTTAGTTTATAAGTCCAACATATACGATGTGCCTCCATTTACAAGATATCACGTAACGGAATCTTTATATTTGTCAAAGAGATAATAATGACTTTTATTGAGCGTGGAATCAACTATATCAACAACTGTATATTTATTTGTAATAAGTATACAATTAATTATATTTGTATTAAATTATTTTTATTACATGTGTTCAAGTTTATTTAATGGATAATAGATTCAATAACTACCAGTGTTTGTATGAATTTAACAGTTGCTTTTAGTTTAAAAAAAAAAAACAAGGACCATGAGTGTATTAAATAAGGATTTCATTCATATCAGATAAGATATTTCAACTTTGTATTATAAATAACAATAAATAATTATTGCAGTAAATACAAAAATATTCAATACATGATTTGAATAAAGTAGTTTTATTTAGGTCAGTTCTTTTTATTTTCTTCTGTATTTTTCTTTAGTAGACAATGTCATTGGTAATCATTTTGAACTTACTACAGTACATTTATTTGTATTAAATGTCTTTTAATAATTATACTTGTAGAATATTTATTTTTTTAATTTTTGGTTTAACCATTTTGATGAATACAAGTATCACTTAAAATGTTCACATCTTACTATGCATTATTATTTGCATCTACATTATGCTTTCTATGTAAAATATTTTTCAAGTTTAATTTCTTATTGTAAATTAATTAATGTAGTTAAGAAAACATTAGAAAATTTAATATTATCTCTTTGATCAATGTAAATTTTAAACTAAATATTTTACTTAAGTTTGTAAATCATAATTAATAACAGTTTTTGATAACTTAAAAGTCAAGGAGTTTTTAGAATATGTTCTATTCTTAAGATTCATAGTTTTGTTATCTTATATCAAATAAAATATTTGGGTGTAAAAAATAAAATAAAAATATTTTAATACGTCTTAGTCATTTTACAAAACATGTATAAAAATTATTAATTAATATTTACATCACTCAACATTATTTGAAGCTTATGTGATTTTTATTTTATACTTTATTTTATAGATCTTTTATAATGTAGTTACAAAGGTATCAGTTTACAGAACGTTGTAGCTTTAGATTACTTATTACCATCTTTTAACACTGCATTAAGTTATATAGCTATATATAAGTACAGTAGACTCCCGTAAGTTCGGCCTCGGTAAGTTCGGTCTCCGCTTAGTCCAGCCGGCTCTCTGAGCATGAGGTCATGCACTAGGCGCGCGCCAGCCAGACGCGACCTTAACTTGTTTATTATATTCTTTTACGCATCGATTTACAACACGATCCTTACGCGCGCCAGCCAGACGCGACCTTAACTTGTTTATTGTATTCATTTCCTATACGCATCGATTCACAACACGATCTTTATGCGCGCCAGCCAGACGCGACCTTAACTTGTTTATTATATTCTTTTCCTATACGCATCGATTCACAACACGATCCTTACGCGGCCAGCCAGACGCGACCTTAACTTGTTTATTGTATTCTTTTCCTATACGCATCGATTCACAACACGATCCTTACGCGCACCAGCCAGACGCGACCTTAACTTGTTTATTGTAACTTTTCCTATATGCATCGATTCACAACACGATCCTTACAAACAATAAATAGGCATTTTTTTAGATAGGGATTGGTTAGTTCGGCCACTTTTAAGTTCGGCCTAGGGTGCAGTCCCGAGGTGGCCGAACTTACGGGAGTCTACTGTAAATTAAACATTTGTAAGGAACTCTGAAATATTGTGATTATTATAGTTTTATTTATTGTTAATATAAGTCTATAAAGTTTTAACTAATTTTGAATTTTGACATAAACTTTGTTTTTACCAAAATTTAACTTCTTAGCTAGTATAGTTAGTTTTCAAAATTACCTTAAATCTGTGAATTATGTCTATAACACTCCTTATAAACTTAATACTTAAAGACCATGATATCACTAATGATTAAAAGTCAAACTCAATATTTAACAATCAAAATAATACAGTGGTGATGATGGAAGCCATCCCTTAACAAATACTTGATTTAAGATGTAGGCCTAGACATAATTTCTTCAATTGTTGTTGTGGTTGTTGTTGTCATGTCCATTATAGTGTAGAATTGGTATATGTCGCCAAAAACATGAAGAACTGCGGAAGCCAATTGGGAGCTTTATGGTTGTAGCGGAGTTCTTTGGGTAGAATGATGTTTATCTTAAAGAAGACTGCAGCCGTAGCTGGACAATCATAAATATGTTAAGAAGTGAGCTGTGAGTTTGGACAATTTTTATAGGTTCTGTAGGAATTTACATCCGCTAAAAATGGCTTGTTCTAATTCTGGTATCATAGCAGATATTTTCTTGGACCAGTAATACTCTGTGTTAAAGGTTTCTTATAAGTTAAAGTGAAGAGCTTGATTTTAGCTACTGCATTTGCATCTAATAGTATGATGTTGGTAGAGGTATCATCTATGTTGGTTAGGTTTTTTGCATCTATGACCAGTTGGTCTGCACATTCGTTACCTTTCAGTGTTTTCGTGAACAGGTATCAATGGTAAAGTAGAAGATTTTTCTTTATTATTTAACTAATGAAGGAGCCCATTTATCTCATGAGTGATGTTGTTAATTTCCTTTTTGTATTGCTTCTAAGATAGATTGTGAATCTGAGAATCAATAGTTTTGGATGCTAAGAAATTGGTATTTGATAGACCTTCTTTCATTGTAATTAATTCACTGCTAAATGTTTGATAATATTTTTTCAATTTTAATTTTATAAGTTAATTTTTCTCAATTAGGCCGAATGAAAAGGATACCTACACACCTTCGGTGAGTTGTGCATCCCATCAGTGAATGCCACAGTTCTTTTCTGCACTCTGTTCTTCAACCGTTTCTATACCCTTCTTTTTTCCTATTTCAGATGGTTCCTTCTTTAAACACTCTTGACATGGTTCTATGTGTAATTTAAAATTAGATGGGGCTTTGGGGGAAAAGAGGCTCTTGAAGTATATTCAGAGAGGAATTCTCCAGATGGATTTGTTTTCTAATGTTCTGATAGGAGCACAGTTTGGAAGTTCTAAGAAGCCTTATTAATCTTCTCCAAGATCTGAAAGTTATTTTAATATCTTTGTTTCTGCTTCTAAGCTTATTAGTGAATTTTAATGTGGTGAATTTGTGTCCGTTTTCTAAAGGGATCAGACCACTTCCTTGTTCTACCTTGGTATTATTTGTCCATGAAACAATGACAATTATTATTTTTGAGGCTCTTTGTTGAATAGAATATAGTTTTGTTTTTATAGTTGCTGATGCTAGAGCCCAAATGGGTGCAGCGTATTCAAGGATTGACCTGTTAATAGTAATGTAAGTATTTTTTTATGTGCTCGATAGGCAGTATGATAGAAGTGGATTTTATTGTTTTCAATTAACCATTTCATGAGTCTTGTATGAATAATTCATTCCATTAATTTGGATAATGAACTTGTAAGTGAAATCGGTCTATAACTTTTACATTTAGTGGGAATTTTTTAGCTTTGGAGATTGGAGTTATTAACACATTAAACCCTATGGGCGCTAACAGAGCTTATATATGCATAAATACTGGGCATTTTTGCATTAATACAAAAAAATATTACTTTTTTAGTTTTAATCAAAACACCACAAACAATACATCATTTTAAAGAGGAAATCAAGAGCTTTAAGAAAATATAATATGTTATAGGGTAATTGGAATTTTTTTAAATAAATTATAAAAACCAATAAATATTCTAAAAATAAAAAAAAATAGTTACATTACTATTATGCTAACCGAGTCCTAGGCCTAACACTATCTTCATAAACTTGACCATTATCACCAGATTCATTAGACCTATGAGAAAACTTTACTTTCTTATTACTTTGACTATTTTGTGTATGACTAGATATATTATTGCTGTTTGAAGGACCTAAACTGTTGTATTCTTCCTCACTAACCTAAAAGTTGGTATCCTCAAAGTTTGGTGAGTCGGCAAACAGACGGTCAACATGTCCATTATCAGAGCCAGCATCGTATACAGGATCACTTATTCTCTCATACTGGACCACAGAAGAAGGTTACAATTGTCATTGTCATCAAAAACAAAATTATAAATATTATAATCACCGTCATCTACACTATCGTCAGAGTTTGACAAGTTGGAACGAATCATTCGAAGTGTGTGTCTGTCTAAATAATCATTCATTTTCACAGTTCATTACACTATACTACACTAAATGACTAAAACGACAAATAAAATTATTGATATGGAAACAATAAACATATTTATTAGTGTACAAATCACATAGAAAGCTCACTAGTAGAATGTAAACAATGACGTGGTTAACACAGCATAGACGGCTGAGCTCGAATCAGACAGCTGACATCGTGCTAATGCCGAATACGTCAGAATATTATTTTCTTATGACTAAACAGCTGACCATAGAGTAAAAACTGCTCATTTACTGAAAGAATATGAATTGAAGAGCATTACTATACATCAAAAGATATTATTACGCTAAAAATAACGACGTACCGAATTAAATAGCGATACCCAATATATACTCGGGCTTCGTTTACAATGGCATTTGCGGTACCCCGACCTATACTCGGGCATAGGGCAAAAGTTTTACAAACTGTTGGCAATTTGACAGTATTCTATAAATGTTAAAAATATCAAGAAGTTGTCCGGTCCTAGCCTGCCAAAGTGCTGTATCAGATAACCAGAAACCATCTAAATTCCTTAGCCTTATTTGGATCTTGTTTAACCACACCAGACTTCACATCTTCAATTGTTATTTCTTTAGTGAAAATATCTTTGTGTGAGTAGATTTTTGATTTGTTGTAGGTCCTCAGGCTCTTTCTGTCATTTATTTTTAATTTTAACTTTACTTATTTTTGTAATTTTTTGCAAGCATTTTTGCAGTTTTTCTGTGGGTTCTGGATATTTTCACAGAATAAATGATTTTGTTAAATGTTTTGACATTTTGACTTTGTAGAGAGGTTTGATTGTTTAGTACTTTTATAATTTCCCAATGAAATGATCAAGGTTTTCACAAAATCAGCCCATTTCTTTGCTTGCATAAGGTGATCTCATCCTTCACCTCTTAAAAGACCTCATCAGAATTTTTAACCTTTCACAGAATTTAAATCTCTTATCTTCTATATTGTGAAGTTGTAGTTGTGTACTGATGTAATACCTTTTGCCTATTAAGGTATTAATATTGTGTTCCTTCCAGTAAGGGATCCAATGGTTCTCCCCCCCCCCCACATGAGGGATAGAGATTTTACTGATGCATGAGTAAAAAACTTCAAGTTTTTTAATTAAATTACGATTAACCGGCTCCAGGCAAAATGTTTGACTAGCACCCCATTATTTCACTAATATTGTTTTTAAAAAAAATAACAATAGATTTTTTTACAAGTAAATAAGTTATGAATATTGTATTTGTATCACAGGAAAAAAAAGAAAAGCACATAGTTCATACAATACTTTATCTACTTATTGATTCATAATCTCACTCAAAACAAAAAGATAACAAAATCAAAAGTAAAATATACAAACAACTTTAAATCATAGATTTTTTTTTCTGACCTTCAACTTAGCAAATTTATTTGTAATGTCAGAAAAGTCTGTGCTGAAGCGTTAAGTCATTTTCACTACACATCAACATTAAAGAACTTAATTTGCTGTCTGAAAGAGTTGATCTTTTCACATTCTTTACCTGAGTTATAAAAAAAAACCATCTTTCTGCAGAACAGTCTGTGAAGGGTAAAGTCAGAAAAATCCTAATTGTTACTTCATGATTAGAGAAAGTAGTTTTCAGATCATTTTTCGTGATGTATTCATATATGTCAAGTATTCCACTCAATTTTTCTTGCTCTACATACATTTTGAAGTGGTGACACTCATTTTCCAATTCACTTCCAATGTCATTATGGTAGGATTCACGGAGATTATTCACAGCCTGTGATATGACCTCTTTTTGCGATCCCTTTTGTAAGAGAATAGAAAGTATTTCAAATTTGTTGGCCAAATGTTCGTAAGCTGTTTTTCACCTATCAGGTTACATATTAAAGAGTCAAAGATTGTAATGTAGACTTTAGTTTTGAAAATGGACCTTCCTTTAATGTTAGCGTCATCACTTTGGCCCTCATATGCCTCATCCGCAAAAATTGATCTTTTTCTAATCCTTTTGTAGTTGGAAGATTCAACTTGTAACAACTTTATGGATGCTTGTTCCTATTTGTCACACTCATTTCTTTTCATTCAAATAGCTCTCCTAGGTTTGAAGCTGCTTCGCACCTGCTACGAGATTAAGAGTTTCACTTTGTAAATGGTTGCTGACTTTATCGAATCTTTCTTTGAAGGTCATTCCACAAAATGGTGAGGAAAGAGGAAAGCTATTTCGAAGTTTTAAAGCTTATTTTATAGTCCTAGAGCTTCCACTTGGGCAGCAGGCTTCTGAGTGGGGTCTACATAAATTTCCTTGAGTGATTTTTTTTATCTCCTTGTAGCCTTTGACCAGAACCTTCACAGCATCAGCTCGCACTATCCTGTGATAAGGATTTCACCACAGGAGTTTTACTTTTTTCTAAATGTCTTCAAATTGCACCATCTATAAGTTGAATTTTTAAAAAAGTGACAAGCTTATGAACATATCCAGGAAAAACACAATAGCTTCAGTGCAGCACTCTGGGGCACCAGAACAATCTAGGTTGAGACAATGTGCTGCACAAGGGACAAACTCAGCAAAAGGGCAGTATTGTTTAATTCTAGCCTGTAGGCTAGAGTAAGCTCCGGAAATATTTGGTGTGTTATCATAGCTTTGTCCACAGCATAGCTTATTATCTAGGCCTAATTCTGAGATAAACTTAAAACAGCCTTTTCTAAACTACTTCAGGTATGACCTATTCCAGGGAGAAACCTGAAGAGGCGTTCCTTTGACTTAGTATCTTTGATGCAAACGTAGCATAAAACGAACACCAATTGGTCTGTGTGAGAACAATGGGGTAGAATCAACAATGAGCACATAGTAGCAAGTACATTTTACATCCTCTGTCATAATTTCCAGTACACAATTTGCCATAACATGGATTAACTCGTCACAAGTTTGAACACATTGGTACGACACTTGTCCTTGCTCTTTACTTCCACACTGAACAATGTGTTGGGAAAGAAAAGGGACGAATTTGCTTATTAATTCAAGACATCCAAGATAGAGACCATTAGAGGAAGATCCTAAAATTCATTGTCGCCCTGCAAAGGTAACGCTCTAACTGAGAAAAATTTTCCAAGACACAATTCTGAGCAGTACACTTCCCTAATAAGTGACTTTCTGCTCATACTCTATTAAAAATATTGTATTTATTTTCACTGTCTGTTTTCACCTATTAATGTAAGTAAGCATGTTAGAATGATGATCTCCTGATTGTTCTTGTTGTTAATCATCATTCTCATTTCCATTTTCCAATCATTGAACCCAGATGAAAATCCAGTTTTTTGCCCATAGATTGAAACAAGTAGCATGCAACACAAAAGACTTTTCCAGACGACTGAAAGTAGAGCAACTAATATCTAACATAAGATTCTCCATTGGAAAGTGTTTATTTTAACAGTTTTGTAGTAATTGTATGTTAGTTCTGTCATTATAAATATGCTCGGATCTAGAAAAATCTGCTTGAAAATTTTGTTTTAGGGGGTTTTTTGCAATAAATTCAACATTTCAAAGCAAAGTGACATCCCACGTTGCAGGGTCATTTATGTTACAGGTAAAAGCTAACACATCTTCAACTTTTGAATTGGAAACAATCTGCTCATATGAATTTGCATGTTAATTTCAAAGTCAATTGTATCTATTGAGCTTCATTATTGGGTAAAGTTTTTAAGTATACCTTGAGACCAGTAGCGGCCGATGGTTAAGGGCAATGGGAGGGCTCTGTTTTATTTTATACACTTAAGGGAAGGCATGTTATCATTCACTTAACATTCACAATCACAAAGGGTTAAACTTCAAAATTTAAACAAACAACTCGTGTGAGTTACGAGACACTATTTAGAACAGTTGCGCCAACTTATTTTGCCCATCGAAAACAAGGTTTTTAGTAATGTGGAACATCTAATTTATGGTGGCTTCACTGACTGACTCGGACTCTGCCCTAGAAGCCCATTACACGCTGTGTAAATGACATCACGGCACCCTCAGCTCTGTCTGCTGCTTGCCCCATATGACTAAATGCAATGAAACTGGGACGCTCTAGCCACCGTCCGAACTCCAAAATACATTCGTCAAATATTTTATATTGTAAAACTTCCGCTACAAATGATGGTGAAATCCATAGCGGCAATTCATAATTCATTTATCTCCAAAGAATTAAATACATATAGGTATTTAGATTATTAAAATAATATTATCATTGGGGGGGGGGGCGGCGTCCGAGAGTCCTTATGAGTAAGCCGCCACTGCTTGAAACTATTGAGAAAGAGGGTTTAGGCCTAGAGTTTTCTTGGTTGAGGTTGCTGTAGACAAGGTAGATGTAGATCTTTGTGTAAAGAACGATACATTTTTGGGCACTTTCTTTAAGTTCTTGTTCATCACTTTGCTTCTTGGCAGCACACTTCCTAACTACTGAAATACTTAATTTTTTACTCTGATTTAAATTGCAAATGTAAGCACAATCCATAGCTCAAAGAAATCTAAATTATATTTTAACACACTAAAGTAAGAGAAACACATTTTCAAAGAATACAGGATAAATTTCTAATACAGCAGTAAATCCAAGTAATATAAACAAACAACTTTTTAATCTAATCATGTCTACACACACTACAGTCTTCACGATAACCAGCAGAAGATAAACATGACTAATGAAAAATGACCGATTGTGGTTTGGAAGTGGACAAGTGACAATACATGGTGCGGTTCATACGTAGTAGTTGTAAATCCACCGGTCCGGTAATGAGGAGTGAAAAATCGATGTCATCCATAAGTCCTCAATTTGCGTACTTTTATAATATGAGAAAGGTGATCCCCAAGACGGACTTTTGGCATTAAAATCTGCTAAAATGATCCTGTCTTCAGAAGACAAGTCAACAAGTTCTGCAAAAAGATTAGCTGTAATTTTAGTACATCTGGGTGGAGGTAGACATTCACTATGTGGTCACACTGTGTTTCAGCAGTATTAGATTGATTGCCTGAACTTCTTTGTTACTGTCTGTGTTGTGAATTAATTTAATTTCTTAGTCTCTTTAAGTCTTGTCCACCTTGTGTCCAAAAAAACAAAAATAATTATATTACCACATATATTGTGTTTCTTGGTTAATATTTGAGTTAAAGAGAATAATACCATAATTAAACAGTTCTTAAATTTGTATAAAGAATATAATATATTTTTTAAATCAAATCCTTGATCATGGTCTACCTCACAAACATAAATATGATACACTAATATAACAGTACTCAGTAAACTTATAATAGTGTGCACTACTGTATTTATTTATAATATTTGTACAAAGTTATAATAAAATTGATAATGATTAATTTAAGTACCAGTAATTATTTCACTTTAACAAAGTGTAATCAGACTCAACATATAGGGAAGTTTAGTAATTATTTTACAAACTTTTTTACTTTTGGAGTAGTGAAAATAATAACTTAGATCAACTATATGTTTTCAATATACTTCAAAACAAGACTTTAAAATTGACATGGTTCCATAAACAATTAACAAATAATAAAAACAGTATTTAAAGTTACTCCATAATAAAGGAGTGATACTTTATAAATTGGTTATGAGTTCCTAATTAATTTTATTTGAACACAATATGTGATGGTCAACTGTTTCCTTAAATTATTATATTTAATTTGTATGCTGAGTAAATTAATACAAGGGTTGTTTCCTACATAGTTTTGAGAATTGTGAATGAGATAAAAGGGTTTGTTGATTACAAGGTAAAATACTACTATTATTCTGATTTTAAAATTTGGAGTACCAGGAGAGAGTCTAGGTTAGAACAAATCTCATAAGTATCACCCAAGAAGAAAAAGGAATTTTTGTATTGGTGTCTTATTGATTGATATTTATCTTATATAAACATTTTTATTTTTCATAACAGCGGTTTTAGTTTTTTGTTAACTTGATTTTGAGATTAAGTTTTGACACTATAGCTAAAAAAAACAACAATAATTTATAGAAATAATTATGATCTAGAATTTTTTTGAACTTACAGCTGATTATATTTCTTACAACACATTATTTAATTGTATACAAATAATTTCTCCTTTTTATCACAACTTTTATTTCAGTCTGTTATTATTTACTGAAAATGAACATGTATTGTAATGCTACAAAATCATAATAATGTATGATGGATAAATATTAAACACTTTTTCACTGTAAGACAAAGAATGTCCATGTAGATACTCCAAGAGATTAAATATTTACCTTTATATTACTTTAAGATATATATGACCATTTATTAAAAATCATTTAATTTGTAGTTACAATGTATGTTACATCAATTAATCCTTTTGAATCTTACCTTAAATACCTATCGTGATTTCAGTCATATAACCATCCTCAGGGTACATCTGACCGGTCGACCGTGCATGTTGATAAGAACATGTTTAACATTTATTGTTTTATATATTTCACGATCTCAAAGATGGAGTGAAATAATATGTTATGTGTTGTGACTGTGCTTTTATGTTTGCGAAGTTTCTATACTCTAAGAATGGTTGTATGACTGAAATCACAATTGGTGAATAAGGTAAGATTCAAAAGGAATAGTTGACGTAAAATACATTAAATCTAAAAATTTCACTAATCCATAGGTTAATAAAAATGGAATTAAAATTTAATTTGTTATGGAGTGTTATAATATTTGTATATGGTAACTGAAATTATTAATGACTTAAATACCAGACGTAGTATATATTACCTATATATAAATATAAAACTAGTTAAGATTTTACAGAAAGGTTTTTCAATTAAAAAATCTAATATTATTTACTATAAAAACTGTATAGCTATTTTTTATAGTTTTGTTGTAAATGCTTCAAAAGTATTAATTAATGTAATAAATGACATTTGAGTAATAGGGATTATTTTTACCTAGAATATTTTGTTCACTAAATTTATAATTTTCCTAAATTTACATATTATGTAAATTAAAGAATGCGTTTCTTTTTGTGGTACATGTAGTAGTTGAATATGTTGATTTATATCCAAACAATGCTCTGTTCTTTCACATTATTAACAAATGTTGTAATAATTTAAAAATGGACTGAAGTTAATTTTTTATTATTGATAGTGAAGCTATCTGAAAATATAAAAGTTATATTCTTTTGAACTTGAAGAGTTCCACTAAGTGTCTATTTATTAATTTGCTCGACTTAAGGGCGCCAGGTAGCCTTAGCTTACCAATTTTGAAAAAGAGAAAAAAAAATGAATTTAATTATTTATAAAATCTCTGGGGTCGCAAGCTCTTTTTACGGTGTACTTACAGTGATTCTGGGTTTCAAAAATGAAAACACTTGTCTCTGAAATATTACATAAAAATTTATTAAACATAAAACACATTAAATTCATGTAACAGAAATCAAAAGAAAAGTTCATATAAGATATCTTACATCCTATCCATATTATTATCATTACTTTAATTTCCAAAGTAAAAGAATTTATTCAAATTATATTAATAAATTTGTATTATTTAGTTGCAACTCTAAAAAATGAAAAGGATTCTACTTTTTATTTTATTTTGGTAAATTTCTCAATTAGTAAAAATATAATTTTTACTGAAATTAAAAATTAATTGATTAATTATAAGAAAAAAAACTTTATTTTATCATATTGTTATACTTTAAGACTCCACAAAAAAAATTGCATCTTATTGATGAAATACATAATTTTACAATATCAAAAATATATCTTGAAATTACAAAAAAAAAGTCTAAATTGTTCAAAATACATACATATGGTTTAATAATGAAAGTCTAAACGTGTTATACCAAATCAGGTTATATTCTTTATTTAAGAAGCACTTTCCCTCGAAGGATGATTCGTCTCCTCCCATGTGACTGCGTGCTAATACTGCAGAGATGCTTGTCCATTGTCAAAAGAATTGTCTTTAGTTCATATATCACAAGATTTATTTTTATTTTGCTGTACCTGTATAAAAACCAATTATTAATGTCTTATAATAACTTTAATAGTTCCATTTTTCTTATAGAAAAGTTCTTTGTCGAGAATTCGAAAATCACGTGGCAATGATTGCACAACATAACTAAAAATTGCGAGTTCTCACGCTTTTTCATAAAAAAGTTTATTTATGGAAAACAATATTGTCTTAGCACTTTTAAAATTGTTAATACACCATGTCTTTTACAGATTTAAAACTTTCTGACACATTTTATATTGTTCGAACAGAACTTTGGAGAACTACCTCTCGTAGGTCCTAGAGCAACAAGCCCCAATTGATGACTGCTCTAACCACCTTTAACGCTGGACTCTGACCGACTGTTTCCATGAGGCAAAATCCTACATTTTTCTGCCTTCCTTCCGGCGCTGTTTGCTAATTTCACACACTCCCCACAAAACACAAACAATTTACATATTCTATTTATAAAAAACAAATTATACTAAAATTGACATGATTACATATTTTGTTTTCTTGAAAATCTATTTTTCTTTTTATTAATGAAGTTACTAAATAAATTTATGATTTGAACAGCCTGCTTCCGGCGCTAAACCGCGGATTCTAAACCTATTATAAATTATGATTTTTCACATTACCACAAAACCCCACAAAAGATTTGTATTACAATACAAGTATTGTACTATAAATCTTTTCTATATATTATATATAAAACTCAATTCGAAAGAAAAAAAACCAAAAATATGAAAAATTTTCAATAGATTTTCAAGATTCTTTATTTCAGCAGTTAAGGACCTCATAAAAAAAATAAGCATCTCCAGTATACCTAATTTAAGAAAGATTCTCTTTTCTTATAAAAACTAAAAAATCAATTTACTAAAATCCTACTTTACTATCTTAATTTGTTTGCGTTATCATAACTCATCAAAAATAACTATAACTCCATTAACTCTAATCCTTATCTCTATTTATACAATAAAACCCATCATCAGTTTCTTTTTCAACAGCAGTTGACTGAAACTTTCCCATCAACATTTTTTTGTTGACCGGATCCCGTCACTCAAAATCTTATCTTCCAGACAACCGTCTGTATATTTTCCTGCCATCTAGCATTTCCTTTCCCACACTTTACTCTTTTGCCAAGACGAAATTTCTACATCTTTTATAAAAATCTACATCCATCTTTCACTATCCATCTGAATCATTTTTCAACTTAACACAATTAAAATTTTAAAACCTCTCATTATTAATTAACATCATTACCAAATTATTTATTTATTACTCAGAATTACTTCAATTCACCTTAAAACTTTTCAATTTATAATCTTACATTATTATTTACTTTAACTCAATTTCTCTATTACTCTTGGTTTTGCTGGGATTACATCTTAACTACTGATTTTACAATTACCAAAAAACTCCTCTCTTATTCAAAATTCAAAATTATTACATCATTATGAAAAAATCACTTACAAACTCATCTTATTTATTTCAAAATAACCTCTTTACAATTGTATTATCCTTTTAGTACTATATCTCAAAATTATTTCCATCTTAAATCTTTCATGTTTTAATAATTAAAGTTGCACTAATCCTCAAAAAACCTCTTTATTATTCATATATGTGCAGCCCACGCAGGTTACCTACATCATTTGTATAAATAATCTCTTTATCTCAACGTAGCTTCCTTTAAAAATCATAATAATCGTCGTTTATTCGTAGAATTCCTCAAATCTCCCTTTATTTCATTAAAATCGTCGCATATTTCCTTTATATCCTCGTAGTACTCAAAAAACCTCTTAAAACTTAAAATTTAACCATCAATGCAACTTAACTATTCTTCTTACAAAAGTTTCTTAACAGAACAACTTCATTTTAAATACCACTTTACTCAATACTTCTGTAAAGCCATCATCTTCTTATAAAAAACTCAAAAAACCTCTCATTTAAACTACTTCATTAAAATCTCCTTAATCATCAACCACTTAAATACAAAAACTTCAAAAAATAATAAAATTTACATTGCTTTCCCAGCTAACACCTTATTTCATCAAAATCTTTAGACACCTTTATCAAATAACTTCTCACCATCATCTATTGTTTCAAATTCAAACATTATTTATTAAAAATCGTTAATTATTTATTTCATTTATAAATTTCATCAAAATCTCTCTTATCATTGTTAATTTATTACTCCTTCCTTTAAAAAACAAAAACTTAACCTCCTTTATTCAATATTTAACATCAAAAAACTTAAAAACTTAATTATTATCTGTCTTGGCAAAACTCACATAAATTCTCAAACTTTAACCAATTATTTTTTAATTTTCCACACCATAAATCACTTAAGACTAACAACTTTTATCTCATATTATTAAATAATTCTTGATGTTTACAACATCAAACATACAAATTATCATTTTACAACTTAATATCTAATTACATATTCTAATTTATCAACATTTTTTACAATTTCACCAAATTTTTATCTATTTCATAAAAACTCCCTTCCTGTCACGTCCGGTTTATTCCTAAATATATACAGATTGATCATTTCCATATATATCCTACAATTTGTTTCATCTCATCTGTCTAAAATTTATTACATGAATTTTCTATGTAATATTGTCACCACTATTTATGCATTTCTACTCCTTTTCACCCCCATAGTCCTTCTGACATTCTAATATTTTTCATGTACCTTTCAAGTTACACTTTGGACTCTTACACAAAACAACATGTTATGACCCTAAAATATGCAGTGGTTGAAATGCGATATCCCTACTTGATTCAAAATACCGCCCACCACACACTCCAAACTCATAACACGCCTTTCGTGCAGTCCCGAAATTGCCTCATTTTTGCAAATAAAACAATTCCTTTTGACAACACAAACGCCTCCTTCCTCCCAAAAAAAAAAAAATGTTCATGTTCTTTCTTAAATGCATTTACGCGAAGAAAATTTAAAATTCATAAAAAATTTCATTCAAATCGCATCATCCGAAGTTGAAATAATGTTTCATTTTACTAATCTTATTACTAGCATCGTCGATTTTTTGTTTATGTATTCCTTTCTTTATTATTATCTCGATTCAAAAAGAAAATTTTATTTTTTTTTTAAAATTATTCTAAGTTCTTTACTTAGAAATTTACATTTAATTCTATAAAAGTTATTCAAGTAATCTACTTTTATTCTATTTACTTTATTTAAAACCTATTATCCTTTATTTAAATATTTTTTTATTTGAAAACGCTAGTTAATTTACGATTATAAATCAAAAGTTTTTCATTTTCCAAAACAGTATTTTCGTAACACACTGTATCAGTCTCTATATAATACGCAAAGGAATTTCAAGCCTGCTTGAGAGATAAACAACCTTCCCCCTTGTATATGTTGATGCAATATCTTTATCTGTTTACTGATAAGGAATCGACTATGAAATCTTTTCGGTCTGCAACTCGGTTCAACTCTCTCGTCATTTTATTGAATATTCAACATTGAATCTACCTACTTAATATTGAATATTATTTCTTCAACACTACTCTGAATGTTTGCTTCTAATCAATCTGTTATCGTCACGTTTTCTAAATATTATTTCTTCTATAAACATATAAAGTTGTTTACTGCTATAATCCAGCGTCTTTACTTTAACAAATACTGAAACCTTTCTTAAACTAAAACTTCTAACATTTTACGCTTAGCTTATAATTATTTTCTCTAATTCTGTCTTAGCTTACAAAATTTTTTTTAGTGTACACAAATTTTTTTTACACGGACATTTTTAGTGTAAAATTTAACGAAGAGCTAGCCTCCGAATATTTTAAAACAATGTTTTTAGTGTCGTATATGTTCAGTGTCGTGTTTATGTGTTTTATTTAAGTGTCCTGCACCTGACGAAGCCGACTGTGATCGGCGAAACAGCTGTAGTGATATACAATAACAAGAATTGCTCTGACTACTAATATAAGGTATTTATCTAGATATATACATTCAGCAATTCAAAAGCGAAAAATATAAAATCAATTTGGTTTTATAAGAATATAATATGAATTCAGCTAGTCACGCTCAACTCGCTTACAAGTACTTGAACTTGAAATTGAAATTTCATATCACATCATTGAACATAAAATTCAACAAAGCATGTATACTTAACAACGTTATTCCCAAACACGTTTGCGTAGGAATAAAAAACAAATCTCTAGCGGCACAGAAAACCAAAAGTAAAGCGGAAAGAATATGGATAAAAGAAGACATTAAATATTTATACAGAAAGAAAGATATTATCAGTTCCAAATTACTCGGTATATATTTGGAACTCAGTAGTTCTTTACATTTCATTGAACTCAACCAATTACTTCAAGAAATAGAAAGACAAATAAAACCTAAACTATCAATCAGGAAACCAAACTTAAATAATAAACTGTCCAACCTTATCAATAACAAAGGCCAAAGTACAAACTTCATCAAGACTCACGAATTCTATCCCAGATTAAACAATTTAACAGATATAATATTTACCGAACCCGAATCTCTACTTTTAAGTAAAGGTTTAAAACATAATGTACGAGGAAAACAAGATAACCTTCGATCTGCACTTGTAAACATCGAGGAAGGCATCCAATGTCTCCCCGCAAATAAACAAGACCTTATCAGATACGTCATAGCTGACAAGAGCATTGTGCACGCAAGTAAATCCCAATCAAACTCCAATAACTTTACACCTTTTAATGATCACAAGATTGCTCAAAACATTAAACATAAATTAAATTTAAACAATGCAATAGTAACAAAGGCCGATAAAGGGAACTCTGTAATAATAATAAACAAGGATGTTTATATTAATAAAACACAAGAATTTTTCAAATCTAATGATATAGTTAAAATTGAGAAAGACCCGACTAACAAGTTTAACACGATCATCAAACAACATATAAACAAATGCAGTCATATCATTGATGACAAAACGAAAAGACATTTGAAAATGATCAAACCATCCGCACCAATTCTAAGAGCCCTACCGAAAATGCACAAAAAGGATATACCTATTCGACCCATAGTGAATTTCACCAACGCACCATCTTACAAACTATCAAAATTTCTTGAGAGTACTATCAAAAAGACAGTAAAATTTGAACAGAGCCACAGTTTAAAAAACAGCTTAGATCTGATAAATAAAATTAGTAATGTAAATGTACTACCTCGATACACATTGATTTCCTTTGACATATCAAACCTATACACTAATATACCCATAGAAGAAACAATAGATATCCTAAAAGAAAAACTAAAACATAACACACTTCCCGAAAAAGCGGCAAAAGAATTGGTTGACCTGCTCTCAGAACTACTTCAGCTTCAATAATGAAACTTTCTTACAGAATAAAGGCTTAGCGATGGGATCACCTCTTTCAGGTATAATGGCGGAAATCTTCCTAATGAAATAGAAAATAATCACATAATGAACCTAACAAACAAATTCTCAAAAAACATCATATATTACCACCGCTACGTGGACGATATAATTTGTCTATTCGATGGCACAAGAAGACAGATAGATTTGTTTACCAATTATTTGAACAACATACACTCATTATTAAGCTTCACCTCTGAAGTGGAAACCAACAATAGCCTAAACTACCTTGATTTAACAATATCTAAGCATAATAATAAACACATATTTAAAATCTATAGAAAACCAACCCAAACTGATCATACCATTCACAATAGTTCTTATCACCCACAATCACACAAGCTGGCCGCGTACAACAGTTTCGTATACAGGGCACTTAGCACACCTATGAGCCAAAATGACCTAAAAAATGAAATAGCGATAATAAAGCAAATAGCAAACGCAAATGGTTTCAAAACAGAGATAATAGACAAACTAATATATAAACATAAAAAGAAAATTAGCGATCGCAATAATATATTCCAACCTACAGCAAAAAAAGAAAACAGAAAATTCGTACCAATTAAATATAACCACATTCTGGACCGTCCGACAAACAACATATTCCGTAAACATGGTTTCAACTTGGCATACCGAACCTCCAATAGCCTGAATAACATCCTTAAAACCAAGATAAAGCCAAATATTATCAATAAATTTGACAATAGTGGAGTATACAAACTCAAGTGTGACGACTGCGAAAAAATTTATATAGGTCAAACTGGCAGATCCTTTACACAAAGGTTTAAAGAACATTTACCGTCACATAAAAATCATCTCTCCAAACATACTTCCAATTTTGCCGAACATTTGATAAACACCAATCATAATTACACTAATATCAATACCAATCTTGACATCATTCATAATGAGAGGAAGGGACACCGTCTCGACGTATTGGAAGAATATAATATATACATCACCCAAAAGAAACATCCCAACATACTTCTCAATGAGAAATTGAACTTCGCAGCCAACCCGATCTACGATATAATCTTATCTCTGAATAAACAAATAGACTTCCACGGCAGTTAACTATCATCAGTCTTATTTTCAGTATCCGTCCGGAAACGAACGAATAATGATGTGGCCACACACGGACATTTTTAGTGTAAAATTTAACGAAGAGCTAGCCTCCGAATATTTTAAAACAATGTTTTTAGTGTTGTATATGTTCAGTGTCGTGTTTATGTGTTTTATTTAAGTGTCCTGCACCTGACGAAGCCGACTGTGATCGGCGAAACAGCTGTAGTGATATACAATAACAAGAATTGCTCTGACTACTAATATAAGGTATTTATCTAGATATATACTTTTTCGAACATATATATCTCTTCAACATCTGTTCCTACATTAGACCATTGCTCAACAACAAATTCCCCTTTGTTGACACTACTTCTTTGTATTGACAGACCCTTTTTCTCCCTCTCAGACATTCCTTCGCTCTCTTTTCTCTTAAATAACTCAAGACACCGTGACTTACTTTCAACATCTGTTAACTTAGGAATTTTAACCCCACCAGTTCTGTATACTACTGTAAAGTCTTCATTTAATATTTCTTTTTTAAACTTGTATTCAAAGCTACTCTTTTCACAAAAACTTTTAATTATCTGTTCTTGGATTTGAAAGACATTTCTAAATTTTAACATTGCATAATTTTTAAACTCTACATTCTTATGACCCACTTGTTTTTTAAAATAGACAGCTGATACCTTTGTTATTAGATTATTTATTCTTACAATGTTTTTTGAATTAATTATACCACGCTTCACCCCACCAGACTTATTTACTTCAACATTATTTGTTGTTTCTAGATTTACATTGTTACATGTTAACCCATTATTTATCTTTTTAGCAATTTCTTGAACACAGTCATTCACACAATTATCCTCTATTATTATTAAATCATCTGACATCTCTTTTGTTTCATTAAAACTGTTAATTTCAATTTCAGCTACTGCTTGATCTAAATTGTTACCTATATTATTAATATTTTCTATCAAAACACCTTCTACACTATTTATCTGTTCAAATTCTACTTTATTATTATTTTCAACAACATCAATATTCATACCTATATTATTTATGATTTTCTCTTGAACATTACCTAACCTCTCCACTACGTTAATTTCCCTTTGTTTATTTTCCCATTTAAAATTGTATTCTAATTTTACACAATCTGGTTTTAATTCTAGTTTGATCTGATCTAACTTCTTATCCAAATTATCTAGCTTAACATTGTTCTGTTCAAATTTGATATTTAATTCTAAATTGTTTCGTTTAATTTCTTTTAACTCTAAACTATTCTGTTCAAGTTTGGCGTTAAATTCTTCAAACTTATTACTCAAATCTTGTTTTGTTTCTAATCTATCTTTATCAAATTTATTATTCATATTTTCAAATTTCTTGTCACTATCTAGCTTTAATTCTAATTTATCTTGTTTCATACTACTCATTAAAGTCTCAAACATTTTCTTAATTTCTTTATTCTGATCATTATTTTCCACACTCTTATCTACCCTAACCTGTTCGGTTACACTAACCTGCTCAATTACCCTAACCTCTTCAGCTCTTAATTCCCTATCTGAATTTTCTTCTACAGTTTCTACTCCTAACATTCCTACCATTTCTTCATTCATATCTTCACACTGTTTTTTACTATTTTGAATCCCCTCACTACTAAATCCATTAAATTCCGAACCTGAACTACTAATTTCACTAATGCTTGAACTTTTACTGCTATTATTACCACTGTTTATTTCCTGATCTAAAATATCTTGTCCCTGTTGATAAAACAATTCATTACTACTATTACTATGTGTTGTCTGCTCATTACTTTGCAATTTCTGCTCTAAATTTTCAAAAGTATCTTCTTGAAATTCCAATGGCTCTATGTTATTTAAAGAATTTTGATTTATTAACCCTACCTGTTCATCATTATTAACATTTGCTATTTCTGACTCCATTTTTTATTTTATTATTTCTAACACAAAAAATTTTAAAAAAGAATCTTTCTTATTATTATTGATAAAGTCCTTACCTTGTTTTAAGTGTTTGCATTTCATCAAAATCACTGTATTTTCAACCAAAACCGCCCCATTGTTGGGAGCCAATTGTAATAATTTAAAAATGGACTGAAGTTAATTTTTTATTATTGATAGTGAAGCTATCTGAAAATATAAAAGTTATATTCTTTTGAACTTGAAGAGTTCCACTAAGTGTCTATTTATTAATTTGCTCGACTTAAGGGCGCCAGGTAGCCTTAGCTTACCAATTTTGAAAAAGAGAAAAAAAAATGAATTTAATTATTTATAAAATCTCTGGGGTCGCAAGCTCTTTTTACGGTGTACTTACAGTGATTCTGGGTTTCAAAAATGAAAACACTTGTCTCTGAAATATTACATAAAAATTTATTAAACATAAAACACATTAAATTCATGTAACAGAAATCAAAAGAAAAGTTCATATAAGATATCTTACATCCTATCCATATTATTATCATTACTTTAATTTCCAAAGTAAAAGAATTTATTCAAATTATATTAATAAATTTGTATTATTTAGTTGCAACTCTAAAAAATGAAAAGGATTCTACTTTTTATTTTCTTTTGGTAAATTTCTCAATTAGTAAAAATATAATTTTTACTGAAATTAAAAATTAATTGATTAATTATAAGAAAAAAACTTTATTTTATCATATTGTTATACTTTAAGACTCCACAAAAAAAATTGCATCTTATTGATGAAATACATAATTTTACAATATCAAAAATATATCTTGAAATTACAAAAAAAAGTCTAAATTGTTCAAAATACATACATATGGTTTAATAATGAAAGTCTAAACGTGTTATACCAAATCACGTTAT
Source organism: Aphrophora alni (assembly GCA_963513935.1). Classification (NCBI taxonomy): domain Eukaryota; kingdom Metazoa; phylum Arthropoda; class Insecta; order Hemiptera; family Aphrophoridae; genus Aphrophora; species Aphrophora alni. The sequence continues at coordinate 69,276,811 of OY740766.1, forward strand.
ATTCTTTATTTAAGAAGCACTTTCCCTCGAAGGATGATTCGTCTCCTCCCATGTGACTGCGTGCTAATACTGCAGAGATGCTTGTCCATTGTCAAAAGAATTGTCTTTAGTTCATATATCACAAGATTTATTTTTATTTTGCTGTACCTGTATAAAAACCAATTATTAATGTCTTATAATAACTTTAATAGTTCCATTTTTCTTATAGAAAAGTTCTTTGTCGAGAATTCGAAAATCACGTGGCAATGATTGCACAACATAACTAAAAATTGCGAGTTCTCACGCTTTTTCATAAAAAAGTTTATTTATGGAAAACAATATTGTCTTAGCACTTTTAAAATTGTTAATACACCATGTCTTTTACAGATTTAAAACGTTCTGACACATTTTATATTGTTCGAACAGAACTTTGGAGAACTACCTCTCGTAGGTCCTAGAGCAACAAGCCCCAATTGATGACTGCTCTAACCACCTTTAACGCTGGACTCTGACCGACTGTTTCCATGAGGCAAAATCCTACATTTTTCTGCCTTCCTTCCGGCGCTGTTTGCTAATTTCACACACTCCCCACAAAACACAAACAATTTACATATTCTATTTATAAAAAACAAATTATACTAAAATTGACATGATTACATATTTTGTTTTCTTGAAAATCTATTTTTCTTTTTATTAATGAAGTTACTAAATAAATTTATGATTTGAACAGCCTGCTTCCGGCGCTAAACCGCGGATTCTAAACCTATTATAAATTATGATTTTTCACATTACCACAATGTGGGTTTTAAGTAGTTTTTAATGCTTTGATTTGTTCATGAAATATTTCTTCATTTGTTCTTCCTTGTTCTTTATTTGAGTTTTTCAGATTTTAAATTTATTGTAGTTTTAAAGTGATGGATAATGATGGATTAATTTTATTATTGATATAGTTTATTCTGCCATCATGAAATATATATGTTCCCCAAATAAGCTTTTAAGACTAACGAGGATGTTAAGATTCAAAAAACAGATGTTAAGTGCCAAAAAATCAAAGGAAAAATACCAGTAAGAATATAAATTATATCTGGCCCTTATCCAAATGTATGTTCATCCATGGATGATTTCTATATATTTTATTTATTTTATTTTTTTAATTGAAAATTTTATTGGTAATGATATATGCTTTACAAACGAAAAGGCAATGCTATAAAGAGATAAATATATATGTGAGATGTATATATTAAGTGAATGATGACACATCAGAATCAACTGTAATAATTGAAACATTCTTGATGACAGATAAAAATCAGTTTTCATGTGTAAAAGGAGTCACCCAACAGCTTCTTCATGATTTTTATCATCTTCTCTGTTGAATCATCTTTTACCAAAAGAGATGACTTTATCTTCAACAATGCTAACTCGTAATTGTCCACATGTTTCTGAACTTTATATCCCTCTCCCAAGAAGATAAAAAGAGTTGTTTATTACAGTGAACATCAAGAAGAAATATGCTGAACATCTTATGAGAAGGCTTAACTTTGTTTACATGCTCCATTACTCATACTGATGTATGAAAAACTGTATTTCTAATTGAAGTACCAAAATGCTAAAGGACTTATTTTCCTAATTTATTAACAACAAGACCTGGAACGAATGATATTAACTCCTCTTTTAGACTAATACTGTTGACCTAATCACCTATTATTTTGAGGTTTATCATCTATTCTTACATAAGTTATTACGGCAGTGGCCAACTATATCATGGGCGAGAAATTGTATAATTAGAGTTATTCAATGTACCGAGAAATATAAGTAAGGTCAGCACTGTATATCAAACCACACTCATCTGATTGCCCATCTTCTCTCCTTTCCTAAACAGCATAACAAGTTTAATATACATTAAATTAATATCTCAGATTTTGAATTTAGCAAATATTGTAAAATATGTTTATAAAATTTTAATAAGGTTGTTTTTAATAAATATTATATACAATGTTGAATAATTATTGTCAAAGTTCAATATTAAATGTTGTGTTTTACAACGTTTAGTAAAATTCAAATAGGATTGAATTTTAACCCTTTGCGATCGGCAGGCCAGTAGGAGTGGCCACAACGCAGTCAGCAGCCACTCGGAATTCTTTCCGCATAAATTGGTTCTGGCGGTCGGACGGCCAGCTGTACTGGCCATGCTCCACTCCACGTCAACTCGGCATTCATAATGTCGGCTTCTTCCCACCAGGTCGGAATTATTTTTATCACAGACTGCAATTTTTACAAAGGTTATTTATTATTTTTTAAACAAAAACCAATTCCATTTTAACAATTATTTTCTTAATATACACAGACAAACAAGATACTGAACTAAACAAATTCATATGTTTCAAGTTAAAAGGGACTATAATGCCTAATTTACTAATTATACAAATATCACATATATTTCAAAGTTACGTAAACACCTTGTCAGTTTTTTATTTTAACACAAACAAACACTTTTTAACATTTTATTTGGAGGTATATACAAACAAAAAAGATACTGAACTAAACAAAATCATATGTTTCAAGTTAAAAAGGACAATAATGCTTAATTTACTAATTATACAAAACTAACACATATTTAAAACTGACGAGAACACCTTACAGTTTTTTTATTTTAATTTTAAAACAAACAAACAATTTTTTATATTTTATTAATATAGATATACAAACAAACAAGATAATGAACTAAACAAAAACATATGTTTCAAGTTAAAAAGGAAAATTATGCCTAATTTACTAATTATACAAAAACCACAAGACACTGTGTGTACATTCTCAATGTTGTAAGAAAAGAGCACATGTTTATTTTGGCATTCAGGGTGATACTTTTCAACGATAAAGTTGCCAGAACTGCTGGTCATTTAGTTAAATAGTTTCTCTATAGGTTACAGCACTCTACACACATCAAAACATAAAAATATATTGTTAAAATGCAACAAATGTTTCTTGGCCAGTACTGCTGGCCTTCCTAGCGTTCGACGGTTTTTATCTTGGCCAGTACCACTGGCCATCCGAGCGGCAGGAACAACTGATGTGGAATTAAATCCGAGTTGTTGCGCAAATGTCCGCAGCCAGTACAGCTGGCCATCCGACAGATCAGGACAACCTATAAATATTTTGTCCGATCGCAAAGGGTTAAAATCTTGTTATTGACACCTTTTTAATCAACATTATAAAAGTTGGGTTATTATATATTGTAAAAAGAAACATTTACAAATGTGTAATAAGGTTGTATTTAAAAAAAAAAAAAAAACATAAAAAGGGCACAGTGAAAAAAAAAGTTATATTTAAAAAAAAAATCATCATTTATGGGGGAAAAAATACAATTTATGATGTTAGTTTTTTCCCTATATTTCGATCAACTTAAATGAAGATAATTATTAATACATGGGCAGGTTACACTGAATTACTTTTGGGTTCTTATACATATAATACTTTTACTTATATTCGCTAGATAAACGATTTAATAATAAAATATGATATTGTAAATGTTTTAAACACATAAGATGATTTATGTGAATTAAAAAGAAGAAGAATAAATTCAATAAGTGAAATAATAAGAAACCAATAAAAAAAATCATTCTAATAAAATAATAATAATAATAATAATAAAGCTACATAGATAATATAAGATTGAGAGAAATAATAAATGTTATTTAATGCACATTTAGAAATGGAAATGAAAATACAGAAATAAACAGAAATTGTCTGTCTTTTTCTGTGACAAAAAGTTGAAGTTTTGATAGAAATAATTTCACTTGGTCCATCCCAACCACAATAACATTTTAACTTGAGGATTTAAAAATTTATTTTCATGCTTCTTGCTCTATATGAAAACTTACTGCTAGTTCTCATTTCAAAATTTTTCCCACACACATTACAAAAAAAAATACAACATTTTATCCTTCTATATTTAATGTAACTAGAACAAAATCTCTTTTTTGGGGTTCACTTTTCAGTTGAAAATAATCAGAACTAACCTTCTCAGTAAAATATTTTAAACAATCCAAATCATGTAAAATAGTATTTTCATTACTGTACAGAGTTTAAATTTTTTTTAAGGAGCAACTCTGTGTAAACTTTTTTATTTGGGGGCAATCCCTTACTAATTAAATTTTCTTCTACGTCACAGCATTCTATTTCTTTGGTATGCTTGTAGCCACATTACATTTCCCTCGATTTGTGGCTTTTTCTTTCTCCTGCTTTTGGGTAATTTCTAATAATATCTAGGCTTAAAAATTTAATAACTGTCGAAGTAGATAATAATGTTTCAGCTATGGATGTTAAAACTATTCTTTTATTAAAAAAATGTAAAATGAGTTATTTGTAACACCACACTTTGGTGCTCTATTTGAAACAATTTAATGGTACAGTAGAACCCCTCAAACTCGACACAATGTGGACTTTAAGGTTGTCGAGTTTGGGGGTTGTCGAGTTTTAGGGAACTTTGATATTTAATGGTTAGGCTTGCAACAAATACTTTAAATAACTGTACATTTATTGAATATCAATGATTACACGTTTATTGCAAAAAAGTCCCTGCCTGACAACAACAAAAATAGTGTGTTCAATCACACATTAAAATGAAATTTATAGATGGGTCAAATGAGATTTTAAAAGTATTGGCCTTGTACAATAGGCTCAGTAAACTAAAAAGGCTTCTGTAATAAAATTTACAGTAAAGTCTAGAGTAAAAAAACACGGAAATAACACTATTCTTGGAAATAACACGGTCCAATATAAATGCTATAAATTGAACTGCTGATCGCATATAATTAAGAGTCAGGTCATTTTTTTCACCTGGTTAAGACCTTTATTACAAAACTTGAATCATAGTTCTACTACGGTCCGTTGAATTGTTATGACAAAAGACTTGCCGCTTACTTTTAATGGAATCGGTGCTAATGACCGGTAGCATCCGGGTGGTAGGCGCTTGGGTTCACAACAATATGAATATTTTGACCTGTCCCGATCTACCTGGACCCTTTATCTTTAAATTTGGCCTCTACTATACAGTAGGATTAGAAAGTGGCTAGACAAAGGAGCAACCCTCACAGCCATATAAACAAAAGTGACAAGCCTCAACCTCCCGGCATCTGGCAGGCGCATATGGCGTAAAACAATGCAGTAAATGACCTTGGAAATCCCATGTTCCTGGTCACTGGCCCTGTCGAGTTTGACGGAATGTCGAGTTTGAGGGGGTCGAGTTTGAGGGGTTCTACTGTATTTAATAAAAGTCTTTGGTTATTTCGAAATTATTAATTAATAAAGTTGGGCGCCATTTTGTAATGTTTTATTACAAAAAATAAAAATAAAATTAAAAAATTATTACTCTTGAAGAGAGTGTAAAGTATCTCTGAGGTTGCAAGTTCTTTTGAAACAGTGTACTTTGTAGAATATTAAATAAAATCCAGAATCCTTTTTTCTGAAATGTATATTTTATTATTAATAAACAACATATAACATCAGTAGTCATACAAATCAAATATCACCTGAAAAGATATAATTATATATATATATATATATATATATATATATATAACATCCTACATACTAAATAAATCAAAAAAATATGTTCATTAAATTTTTTTTTATGGTTGCAACCTACTTTTAAATTGAAATTTCTAAATATTCAGAAGCTAATATTTATTCATCTTAGCCTACATATTTACTTTCATAAAACTTTAATTCTTTTTTAAGTTCAAAACATTAAATTTAAAGAGTTAAACAAGGAAAATCTTATATTTATAAAACATTTCATTAATTATATTCCAATAACACATTATATCTCATTATTAAAACATGAGATGATTCTATAGACATTAATACAAGTTTCAATTAATTATATTTCTTAGTTTCTATAGAAAATAGTTTAGGCATGTTATACCAGACATGGATTCACTCATAAACGTTAAATTGAACATTTTACATAGAACTTTTAATTAAAATCACTTCTTTTCCGGGTTAAAGACACATGGCATCGTTTTACCGAAAGCTCGACTCCCATTTTGAAATTAACTTTTTTAGTTTTCTATTTCACTTTTATGAATGTCACAATTGTTTACTTCATCGCTAATTCAAAATATTCTATTAAAGTTATTTAGTTTTTCTTTAAAACACAGTTACTTGTTCTTTTTACATACGTTTACCTGCTTACATAATGCACTTTGTCCATTGCACCATATTATACAATCATGTCTTTTCACTTTCAAAAGTGTATTTCTGACTGACTCACATTATTACATAATAATATTTTTAAAACAATTCATCGTTCCTTAGAAAAACACTTTCTTTCGATGTCTCCACATTTTCTCGGCAAACACTTATGTTCTGAGCGTGCTCTCCCTTTGAATGTTCATCTCGGACTGCCATGCCATGGTTGGTAACAGCTTTCGTTCTTTGTGTTCAAATTGTTAACTTTGCCATTTTCTTACAACTAAATTAATACCTGTTTTACATATTGACTTACATATAATAAATTTCTCTGATCATTTTGTACTAATTATTTACTTTATTCTTTATTAATTTTATTCAAAAAACCAAATACATTTCCTGTTTGTTGCATTGAGTCAAACGTATACCCCATTCCATTTAAGATCACCAAACTGAAAATGTACACTATTACAATGTAGGACAAGAATTATTTGCAGAATTTAGTTTAGTTATTAGATTTTTGTTGTATCAATGGAAGATTCATCACCATGAGACATTTTGGAAGATCTAGTCCTCTGAATCAAAAAATGCAGAAGGAATAGCATTTCCTCTTGCATTGATATGTAACATATTTCTACTGTAGTACTTCTTTAAGCACTAGTTGCTTTACAAATTTACCTAATTCCTTTTTTCAACAACAACATTGAGAAATCTGTGAATATAGATGTATAACTCTCATTAAGATTGAACACTGTTGCAACAAAATCAGGAAACTTTTCATATTGTGTTCTGAAAAGCAGAAAAAACCTTCAACATTAGAACTACTAAAATAGGTTACTCTTGATAAGCTACTAGCTTCAGGATTTCATATGGTCAAATTTTGATGCACAAACATAAAAACTCGGAACCCATGAATACCAGGTACAATTTATTTTCTGTACAAGTAGCAGAACTAGGAAGGGAATTCATCATTGCCATATCATGAACTAAACAACTAATTTCTTGTGTAGAGAGCATGTAACATGTTTGAGAACAAATTAAAATGTATTCACCAGCAAACTGGACTAGTTGTAAAAAACAAATGACCATACCAACTTCTAACTCAGTGACAATAAACATCACCACCACATATTTGACACTAGAGCATTTACTGGATACAGGTTCCACTCATTCCCTTATTTCCAAACCTTTTTATGGCAAAATAATTTTCTTCCTAAAAATAATTAAATCTAAAACAGCTAATACCGCCCCAACTATACCGATATAGGTAGGTAGCATATATCTTGGCGAGTTCTGTGTTTTCCAGAGTATTTTTCTGTTCTATCGTCCAGGATTTTGAGGTGAAGCCATGGACATGAAATCGTACAATGCAAACCAAGGTGGATCCACGTTTTGGAATCAACCATAACAGGAAGTGACATAAATAACCCTTACTAAGGTGTCAATGGTAATAATCATTGGTAGGAAACACATGACACATTTTATTTGAGTCTAATCATCAAGTGGTAGTCCAATAGATGTAGTAACTATTGGTGGGTAAGCTGTGAGTGCGATTATGTAAGGGGTATTGGATAGGAGATTGTGAAAAAGGACATAAAAGGTGGTTGATTAATAATGAAGTAAAGTTGTGGTGATATAATAACACTTGACAGGAGACGATAGTTATCTATTACTTACATACTACAAAGAAGGTAAATATACAATTTTATGAATGTATGTGGGGGAGGGGAGAAGAGAAAACAAATTTATGATGGGGAAGAAAGTTGATAAGACAAATAGGAGTTGCATAGGGATTTGGGTAGGTATTATGTGGTGGTAGTTGCAAAATACCAAATTAAAAAATAATAATAATTTGTGTTATAGTATCTAATACTAAATAATACAAACCATTGAGTGCGCCAGGTACATAATTTTGCTAGCTCAATGAGAAGAACTTCAGCTAATCAACCTTCCCAACTTGGCTGTTAAAAATAATGACTATTGGTGGTTTAAGAATACAGATTAACCTAAGCCCTTGAAATGAATTATTTCTTTATTAAATATTGATGAATAAGTATTGAAGGACAAAAAGAAAATTTTAATGGAGGAAAATTTAATGAAAGACTGATGTGCAAACTTTAACAAGGAATGTGTGATCAGAAAATATTTCAGACAATAATAATCAATAAACATGCCTATGGAAATATAATAAACAATGTACACTAGTTTCTCCCTAGTGAAATTCAGAATACCTGAGCCAATAGAACATGAATTAAAACCAATATTTATAACTAATGACAACTCTGAACCCATTTATGCCCAAATAGGTATAAATATAAGGGTTAAGAAAAGTATATAGGTTGGTGTTGGAATATATTGAATAATAATATTGATGTTTAAATTCCATTTTTGCGAGCAATGGCTATGTTACAACACTGACATGACCTGGCATCATGCTATGGTAAGAGTTACATCCAGGAGTATACAATACAAAACCTGTGAGGACCTTTCAGCCATTTGAAATGCCTCCAGGCATCCATTACGAAGAAAGTTAAAATATTGGGTTGGGCCAAAAAGGTTCATGATATGATAATGAAGAATGAAGATTAGCCTATCCTAACCCAATAGTTTGTTAATGTCAACACCAAGCGAACTAGTTCACCCGACTAGTTTCCCACAATCTACACGGCAAAACCTGCCAACACTCACAGGCATCAATTCCCCGGACTTAAACGGCTCTACATCGGCCAATCTCACATTACAAGCCCTGCACATACAACTTGTCTCTGATTGGCCGACAGCTCATGTCAAACATCTAAAAGTCCGCGGCCACAAGAATGGCAATCCGCGACAAAACTCCGAACCAATCTCACACACATCGCACGTCGAAATTGGTTCCCTTATCGGGAAACTTAATAATAGACGGCTCATTGTCTAGGAGCCAACCAATCCTAAGCAAGCTAAGCTACAAGCTAGCAGAGCTAAAATTGTATAAGTATCCATTTCTCAATGACAAAATTAATACACCTCCACCAGGAGACCAACTGGCAACACAACTCCATCAGGAGACCAACTAAGCCACACCTCCTCCTGGAGACCCAGCAGCAACACTCCTAGGTTCCGTTATTCCTATCAACATTCCTCGCACCAAGCCCTCGTAACCTTCCCGAGTCACAAATCCTTCCTCTTTCATCATCTACCAGTCGCCTCCCGGCTCGACTCGACCTACTTCAGGGCCAACTGAACGTTCCCTGCACCTCTCTTCATTTTCCAATAACCTGACCCTACGTCAAGTTCAACTTGTAATAATAGTAAAAAAGGAGGACTCTAGTTTTGTTAAAATGCTATGCTCCAATCTAGTTGGGCGCCATTTGTAATTTAATAATTACAAAAATAAATAAAAATTTAAATTTTTAAAAAAGAATACTAAAATCTCTATGGTCATAAGTTCTTTTGAAACAGTGTAAAATGCACATGTTATTTATTTATACAAAACAAACATAAGAGTACATGTAAAAAATCAAGTTTCTGTAAAATATCATGTTAATGCATCCTATATTGTTATTCTATTATATTCAAGTCTCGACATATTAAGTTTTATTAAATTTAGTCTTCAGTTGCAACATGTTAATAAATAATGACATGAATTTAATTTTACTTCTCATAAAATAAATTGAATTGTATTATAAAAGTATACAGTATTATTTATTAAAAACAAATGAATCTCAAATAATTAGTCTTAGAAGACTTTTACATATTAATTATATTTAACATTATAAGACATTGCGTCTTATTAATCAAAAACATCAAGTAACAAATTCAAACTTATAATACTGAAAAATTTATAAATTACTACAAATACATATTTTATTTTACATAGTATAAGTTTATCAAGACATGTTATCTTTTTAAAAGAACTTTTCATCTAAAATCACTTCCTAGGTCCTCTGAATCTGCATGAAGATTCATTACAATCGCTCTAACTATTGCATCATAAGTCCATGCTTCTTGTTTTACAAAAGTACATTTATTGTTTATATCATAAAATAGTACACATCAATGTTCAAAATATGAAGACCAATCAATGTTCTTGGTCTGTACTAATCCTACAGACCAAGAATGGAAAGAAAGACACATGTGAATGTTATTATAAAATGTGGGTGTAAGGACTGGGAAGTAAAATTAAAAAGGAATTTTAATGGGGGTCAAAACATGTCTTGAGAGGGGAGATGAAGTGTAGGGAAAATGAATAGGTAAGAGGTTTGAGAGAAGAGACTCTTATTGGAGATATGTACCAATGTGAATGCTGAGTATCCGGACTTATGAGCTGTTCCGAGCCGCTGACCAGAAATATACATATATAATAAAAAATAAGGAAAACTGTTAAAGAAAAAATCTGTATATATATAAAAAAATACTGTTTTCCTAGGCAAAAAAAAAAAAAAAATAGTACTCCACAATCTCCACCGCACAACAAGGAAAAGACTCACAAGCTCGGCAATCCACAGAATCTGACTTCTCGGTTTAAAATATATATTGGTTCTTCTTGATTAGCTACCATCATCTTGGTACCGTTACGTAAAGGTACATCCTTGTAGGCCACACCAGAGTCATACATTGGCCCGTGGGATTAGTAACAGCCAAAGAAGGGTTATGGTTCTATAGGATATAATGAAAAAATTGGTATTTGTGTCTGTATAAAAGAAAGAAGAAAAAGAAAACTAATCAACTAATATCACCATCGCCAAGTGAGAAAGTCACAGTGCAGGATGGAATTAGCATGACTGTTGAGAGAGGTTTACGTTCTACGTTGAAAAAACATTTATTTGAGAAATATGCGCAGGGCACATATGCTTACCGGAGGTTGGTTCGATCAGCATCACTGTAACGACTGTCGTAAAGGGTCCGATTATTAGGTGTTTAGACCACAATGGCATCAACTCTAGTTGCTGTGTTGCTTAGTAAGGCTCTCTACACATGACCCAATCACCCACATGAAATGGGTTTGGGTGACTCTGTGCATTGTAAACTTTTGGCAGGCTGTATGTGCTTTGTTAAGGTTGGACAAATCCACCGACCAAAGAGCTTGGTAAGACTATTCAAGTGGAAGGGGTATTATGTCTTAAAAAGATATTGGCTGGGGAATTGCTGGTACTAGCATGGGTTGCTGTATTGAAAGCCAACTGGAACCAATGGATCTTTTGGTCCCAGTTGATTTGGTTAATAGAATGGAAAATACGAATGATGATATTAAAATTTTTGTTAACTCTTTTAGCATGTGATGGGTTTGTTGTATTATGGGTGACATGCAAATGTGTTGGATCCCAAAATTCAGACACATTTGCCCTATTAGAGCTGGCTTGAAGTATGGCTACATTGTCAGTCACAACTAATTTTAGAAAACCAAAACAAACAAAAACGTTCTATGTTCAAATGTTTACGGTTGTTTGGGTTTTGGTATTCTTAGTTGGAAAAGGGAGAGTAAATTATTTAGAAAATGCATCAACAACAGTAGTTAGTAAATATCAGTTTCGATTTTTACTAAGGGGTAGGGGGCCAATATGATCAATGGAGTGTTTTTGGAAAGAGGCAAGGAGACTTGGTAACCAACACAGGGGTTTTGGTCATGGTTAGACCATTGATATTGCACGTAAGCCTTCACTCACTGGTTATGTAGTCTTTGATATCTTTAGCCCAGAAGTACTTCCCTAAGCGCCGAGGGTTTTGGCCATTCCCATAGGTGCTAAAATAGAAAATTCATAATAATACTTAAACCCCATATTGATTAATTTTTGTGGCTAGACCACTCTGATAGTATGTTGGCCGAGGGGCATATGTACTGTAATATTGTACATTTTTGAATTTGAATATAGCGTGAGAAACTTTGAGCTCATAAGTGATTGGTAGGCTTGAGAGCGGTAGGGGACGTGTCTTAAACATTTAACAGCGTTTGTTTCTTGAATAACTTAAAAGAGACAAAATTTGAAAACAAAGCGAGTGGTAGACATTGATCAGAGAAATTTATGATTATGTATAGATATAATTAGAATTATTAAAAACATTGTAATTGAAAAGTGCAAAATACGTGTTTGACAAATGAAGGTTTATAGTTGTAACAGACTCATGCAGCCAGTCTGGAACGATCCTTTGAGGTGAGTCGGCGTTGGCCGAAGTGGCCTTATCACTTTTCTGGACAATAGAAACTAACACAAAGCCAAACTATCAAAAATGTGTTTTATAGAGTATGAGAACTGTCTTAATAAAGAAACAATGTAATACAGTTACAATTGTGTATAGACTTTGGAGTGATATAGTTTGAACAACAAATTTTGCATACCTAATAAAAGATGATGCAATTTGGTGAACTAATGTTATAAAGACTACATGTAATTTTGTGTTTCAATGTAAGAAATAGAACAATTTAAACATTGATATATAATATGTACTATTTTCATAATTTGAACACTAAATGTGTCATTGTAAAATATGAAGTGTGGACTTATAATGCAATGGTCAGAATAATTTTGATGAATCATCCATCATGCAGGCCCAGAGAGCAAAGCGAGTGACTTCAGAGGAAAAGTTCAATATTATAACTTAGATTGTTACTTGATGTTTTTGATAAATAAAACACAATGTCTTATATTTCAAAATAAAATTAATATGTTAAAGTCCTTTTTGAAACTAGCTAATTGAGATTTTTTTTTTTTTTTTTTTTTTTTTTTTTTTTTTTTTTGTAAAGAATAAAGTTTGGAGTACTTTAATTTCTTTTTGTGAGAAGTAAGGTTAAATTCATTTCATTCTTTTTTATTAAGAAGTCGCAACTAAAGATTAAAGTCAATAAAGCTTCATTTTTTAATGTTGAGACTGGAATATAATGGAATAACTGTATAGGATGTATTAACTTAAAACATATTATTTGAATTTGCTCATTTACATATATTTTTATTATGTGTTTTGTATAAATAAATAATATGTACATTTCAGCATAAAAAGGACTTATATTCTTTCCATCCAATATTCCATTGAGTACACTGTTTTAAAAGAACTTATGACCCCAGAGATTTTAATATTCATTTTTTAAACTTTAAAATTTAAAACTTTTATTTTTATTTTTTAAATTTTTTATAAACACAGCTTTACAAAATGGTGCCCAACTGTAATCATTAAGCATTCTTTTAAAAAATCAACTCCCTCCTTTTTTTCATATAGTTACAATACTAGAGTGTGGTCAATGATTTTATAGTCCAGTGACATTGGTTGGGATCTTAATATCTTTAAAATCCCTGGGTTATTCCTTTGATGGACACGAATGTCCTGGAAGATATCTGGCAATGTTGATAGAATAGACATCATTGGTGTTTCGGCAATGCTCAGGGTATTTTTTTTCAAAGGCTATTGCTGTTAGTTCAATAGGTTTGAACATTTGAGACAGAGTCTGCTAAGATGTTGACTGAACCCCGAATATACTGGACTGATAATTTAAAAGAATTAATAAACTCTATCCCCTCGCAAGCTTCCCAACCGAAGGGGGGTGGTTAAAAGCCAGTGGGGGCAGAGTTAACAGTGTACAATTTGAACTCCCTATGTTCCAAGTACTGTTGGAATTTAGCTAGTGCAAACACAACTGCAAGACACCCAAATGCCGACTGAAATTTTTCATCAAAATCAGTTGGCATTCAAGGTAGTTTGTCAAAAAAGAGTTGTAAAATGGCCTGTTTTGAAATATACCCCCATCAGAACTTCTTCCTTAAACTCCTATATCAACATATAGGAAACAATAATCGGAATCAGTTAAAGCTAGTAATACAGAACTGAAATTCTCTTTATAATTGTAATAATTTGATTTCAATAGTTGGAGAAGCACAAATGACAATGTGTTTTCCGTCCAGAGCTTCTGCACAGCCAGGAAAATTACATCGCTCTCTAAACCCATATTATACATTGTTCCATTTGTCTGAAGTTACAGAGTAGTCTGAAACAAAATTATTGTTTTGGTTGCAGGTGTTACCAACGTTACCAACAAACGTGAATGAAGATTCAGAACTGGCACAGTCCCAATCCCAATCTGTAGAGCTAAGTCCTGTTGACAATCTTAATGAAACCAGGCCAAGCACATCACAGAGCCTAACAGAAATCGTGACATTTAAAAATAAACGAAAAATGCCTCCAACTATCCTGTAGCCTTCTTCATCAAAAAACAGGAAACAAGTTGTGTACGACCCCCGAAATAATTTCATTGCAAGTGCAATTGACAAGTTACAAGCAATCTCAAATTAGGCTGCACTAATTAACACGTTAAGTGCCATGGGGGGCCGATCGGTACGACAGCAAGCTCATAGTTAAAGTGGCATGTTGGTTGATCGGTACGACACTGCCATTATTGCAAGATTTTATTCTAGAGTCTTTTATCAGTAAGTGTTGCAACCTAGCGGAAAACACATACACTAAGTGAAATGTATAAGATTGTAGCTAATAGCCGTAGATATTTCATTTTATTATCTTTAAATAGTGTTGCGTAGCAACCAAATAAAATACCTCAACAATATGTTAATTTCGTCGTACCGATTGGTACGGCAGCGAAATTTTCAGTTGGAATTATGGATTAATGCATTAAAACAAATAATATTCAGTTTGAACATTCTACAGTTGTTATATTTAAAAAAATAAACGTATAAAAGTTAACTATTACGGTAAGCAAAAACAATAAATTTTGCATATTTTTGTATAAAACATTGAACAATTACAAAATTGGAAAACAATTTTTAAAACTGTTTAACAATGTTATTTATTTACAATTAAGTTTTTTTAAATCATTTATTTATATTATTACTGTCTAAACTGTAAGATGAAAGCATTTTGAAAGCAAAATGAAAGCATTTAAAATCTGTTATGACAAGTATTGGTGTTGCGGTCATGGTCCCACATTGCTTTTGTAAGCGAGCCAAGCATTTACAATGCAGGTGCCAAATAGTAAATGTACTGCAACTTTATGATACCATCTTAGTGTTTTTCGTACTGCTGAGATGTACGACGACATTTGATCAGCAACATCGATGCCGGATTTTTGCTCATTGTACTCTGTTATTGCAAGAGGCTTGAAAATGACATTTCCTCTTCGATCCTGCTTTCCAGTTTGAACCAGGACTTAATGTTTACGTGCAGTTACTCAACGCGTTTCCCACCACTGAGTCATGTGTTACCAACATCACAGACCAAATTTATCTTAGGAAATCAATCAAAAGTGCGGTCGGCCAATCGGCCGACACGTCAAATTCCAAACAAAATATGGAGTTCAAAATGACATACCGGGCCGATCATTTTTTTTAATGTTTTGTAAAACAATTTCTCAAAAATCAGTTCTCTATATAACCATAAGACCACATATATACAGGTTATGTCATTAAAATTGTTTATTTAAGTTAGCACTGTATGATAAAAGTGGCACAACTGGCTTGGCACTTAACGTATTAAGCAAAAAGACTGCTATGATTATTTAGGAAAGTATATCGCATCAATGCTACTTATTATTGGGCCTCCAGTCGCCATGAAGCTTGAAGAGTAATTACGCAAATAACTTGTACAATCTGTCCACCAACAACTCCCTCCTACCAGCCAACAGAACGGAGTGACATACATTCAAATATGAATAATGATATTTCAAATATTTATTTACAAATTTATAGGTCAATCTTATTTTTATACCCATTTCTTCCCAATGTTGCGTGAACGCAACTATAATGAATTTTTAATTTTTTTTTATGTATATCTATATATGCTGATCGACAATTTTCATGTTATCATTATTTCTTCCAGTTCTTTAAAAGTTTAGAAATAGAATACATTACTATGTTGAAAATGTAAATAAAATAATAACAATACATCCAAATTAATTAAAAAGTTTTATATTATATATTATATTAATTAGCTGTATGAATTCTTTAAGTGCCCTGAGGATAGCTTCGCAAGTTTCAGGTATAAATTACTAATTATGTTTTTTGGAACACGGAATAAAAATTCCAAAGTTTTAAAAGAATCTCCTGTAGCTAAATAGCATAAAGTCCCTTGAAGTTTAGTTTTTGCTTTTACTGCTTGTTTCATATTTTTGTATCTGATTTTGAAATCAGTGGTGAAACTCATTCCAGGAGTACCTTCAGATATTCACAATAAGTTAAAAAAATCTTCAGGGTAACTATTCCTTAGTTCCATACCAATCAGATTATGTACCTGCGATTTTCTTTGAAGTATCCAGTTCCTAATCCACCACTGTCTTTTCTCCTGTTTTACATGCAGTTTGTCCAGTCGAATCATTATCTGTGTTGAAATAGCAGCAAAAACCAAACTCACTACAACGCAACTCTTGTTGATGAGCTGATTCTTGGCTGGCTTCTCGTGATCAAATAAATCATGTTTTTTTGGCACTTCAAACCCTGTGAACTGCCCACGACCCAAAAAGGCGTTTTCACTCCAGTTGTGGTATAGACAGAAAGTATTAAAGCGT
The DNA here is from genome assembly GCA_963513935.1 of Aphrophora alni. Classification (NCBI taxonomy): domain Eukaryota; kingdom Metazoa; phylum Arthropoda; class Insecta; order Hemiptera; family Aphrophoridae; genus Aphrophora; species Aphrophora alni. Next base: position 69,293,459 of record OY740766.1, read on the forward strand.
GATCACAAGGCATTCGTGTTAACTCCCCGTGAGAATGCAGCTTTATCCTTGCATATTTTCAGGTGAATCCTAATGTTACCATTTTTATTTTAAGAAGAGAATTTAAGGAAGAGGTCCTTAAAAGTTTAATTTTGGAACCAGGTATGGTAACATGTTTGAATGAGAAGCTGTAGAATTTCAATTGACCTGCAATTTATTTAACTTTTGACGAAAATCAAGTTAACCATTTACACAAAAGACATGTAACATAGATTAGTAGTTCTTACTTATTTAATAGATAAATAGAACAATCTAAAAGGTAACAATTGACACTATATATATATATATATATATATATATATATATATAATATTATTTATGCGCCCCAAAAAAGAAAATTTTTGACATTATTTTAATCAACCCCCCCCCCATACAATTAATTACTAAGTGAATTTTAAAAAGAAAAAAAAACAACTCATCAAAGTATTAAAAGTTACAAAATTTAGTTTTAAAAAATATATATATTAAATTTAACAAATTTTAACTTATTAATTACACATGATATATAAGAATTAATTATTTACATCTGGAAATGTAAGTTGGCCAACTGTAAAAGGAAAATTAATTTTGATTATATATTTTAACAAAGGTAGATTTATTTATTTTGATAATATATTAAAAAAAGTATATTCACGTCAATAATCTTAAATTTTGAAAATAACCCCTTTGGGGTCGTAAAGCCGAAAAGTGCATGTGTATCCCATCCGTTTTTATTTTATTTTTGCATTTTGTACATATTAAAAAAAATAAAAATGTCTAGTTCATCAAACATTCAACATTATTCCACAGAACAGCTCAATTTTTTAAAATTATTTTTACTAGGTTAGATTCACAGCTTAAATTGTTCTTTATTTTTGTGTTTTTACAGTCCTCAGTTTTTTGCATGAACTTGAAATTTGCTGCTGGAACTTAGTTTATTGCTACAGCTTGCTCGAACCAGCTTTTGCTGCGGAAATACATATACCAATTACAAAGAGCACAAACACTTCTAGACAGGTTTAAAGAATTTAAGCTGGTACAATTTACAAGCAATTCAATAATAGTTGTAATTAAATTTAATGATTCATTAATTCAAGATTTGATTTTATAATGACTAAAATGAAGCTTTGTTTTATTCTTTCAAAAGATGATATAATTTATACTCTAAAAGAATTTACAGAGAACTTAGGTTCAATTATGATTGAAAACAGATTTCGAAATTTTACATTTATGACATAGAAATAAATATTTTCTTAATATGGTTAACTTAATTTGCTTTGAACTGTAATTTTTGAGTTACCTGGTTTGAAAGAAAGAAGATTTTGAAGATCAGACGTTTTTGATGTTGAAGGCTAGGCACTTCGTTGAACTAGGCATGGACACGTATAGAATTTAGAAAAAGGTTTTTTGCACGCACAAATGAAATTTTGACTCATTTTGAAAGATGTTTTAGCAACGTTTTAAAAGTAGAAAGAAGAAATGGTCACGTGCGTTGAAAACGACTTTACATTTTCGGTGTAATATCCAGACTAACTAGTTCTTATCTTTTGGTCTAAGTTCACGCTGGAATCAGGGGACACGGTTTCAGGGTTTATACGCCAGAGACTAGCATATGATGGACGGCTATGATTACGGAGACTGGACCTTTTAAAATTAAATCTGTAAGTGGATAAGAAGGACGTTACACTAAGGCTAGCAATAAGAGATATAGCAGGATTGTGTGGTGTTTCAAGATATTCAGTATGTAATGTGCGTAAAGCTTAATAATTTCACTCATAGAAATGCACCATTCTTCAAGCTATGTTCCCGGATTTGAAGAGAGAAGATTGGAATTTTGCTGTTGGTTTCTCGATTTAGCTATGAATGATCAAGACTTTATATCAAGTAAAATTTGGACAAGCGAAACAAATTTTTTCAAATGAATGATGAATAGACATAACAATCACTTTTGGTCAACTAAGAACCCTTTGATTGTTAGGGAGGGAAATGATCAAATAAGATTTTCTATAAATTTTTGGTGTGCGGTCCTTCACAACAGAATATTAGCAATGCATTAGTGCATGCACTTTTATCAAGGATCCTTGACTGCTGCTATAAATCGTCAAATACTGGAAGATGTACTAATTTCAGCCATTGAGGATATTCCTCTCAACACCAGAGTAAAATTGATGTATCAACAGGATGGGCACCTGCTCACAACTACGACACAGTGATGAAAGGTGAAAAGTAGTGAGATAATATAAAAAATGTTAGTTAAGTAAAATGTTTAAATTGTATATTATTATTTTTTAAATTCCAACAAAGTGAGTACTTTCTTTTATTAACAATATGCAATATCAATAACCTTGTTGAGAGTGAAAAACCAAAATACTACACATAGCAGTTGCTCAGTTCCAGTCACAAAGAATTAATTTTGGAATTTTTTTTTTACAGTTTTTCTACAGCAAATTTTTTACAATGTGGAGTTGTAAAGGCAACAGATTTCCGAAAGTTATCACCAGTATTGGTGACGTCATCTATTGATGCCGTAATATGCCACAGATGAGTTGAATGTACTGATGACGAAAGAAGACCATGTGGATCTGGTGAATATAGCAACGTCACTCAAGGACTTCTAGCCTAACATTAACAATTATGTTGTAATACCTAAAAAAGGTTAATCCAGTTTGAATAATAAATATAAGTCGAAAACGTGACTTATGTTTTTAAAGTTAAAATAAAGTAAATTAAATTAACATAGATTTCCAAACACAAGTAAATAATAATGTATAGGATTTAAGAAATTTTAGTTATAAGAAATTAAATATTTTGTGTGTGAATATAAATTTGTAAAAGGAACTAGTTGTCATGCGTGTAGTATTGAACAGTGCATTCGATGAAACAGATAACGCTGATACGGCGAGATTTTGAATAGAGTCCATGATACAGAAAAGGTGAACCCCATACCGGAAGATGTGAAAAATAACCACGAGGTAAGAAAGCAGTCTGAATAGAACTGTGGAGCAGGTCAGATGTGTTTCTTGAATCAGAGTAAGAGTCTTAAGAAGGAGCTTAGAGAGTAAACATGTGTTTTTGTCAAGTTGAGTAAGAAGTTTAGAGAATTTTGTGGAAAGAATTGACATAGTGTGATGTACTAATTTGATATGTAGAACAATAAAAAAATGTAAAGAGTTTAATCGTCGGTCGTGAAGGGTGAGAGAGTGTTAAAAAATCTTGATTGAACAGTTAAGTTGGTTAGATGTATTCTCTCGCATAGACAATAGACAATTAGCGTGTGTTATACTAATACGGTCGGGAAATGAACAATTACAAGTTACAGAAGGGACTAATATGTAAACAGATTTTCTTATTACAAACATTCGTGAAGTGCGATTACAATAGTCATGGAAAGAATAGCAGCATCAGTCAGCACGCTGCCTGGACCACAATTGAATAATGTGTAGTATGACAATGGACTGGTAACTTGTGTTATTCAACACACTGTACTTAAACGGTTTATTGTATAAAAATTTATGATGTTTAATATTTTTTTTATAAGTTTAATGTTAAAAGGATAGTAATTTTTTTTTTTTTTTTATGTAAAAGATTAATAAATATCTACTGACATATTTATCTTTGTCAAGGAACGTAAATTCATATAAAAAAACAGATGTTTTCAATCTGTTTTGTTCATAAATTATTTTAGTTGCAACTTAGAGTCAATTTCAAGTTCAAAGAATAAAAGATCAGTCCTCTTTCCGAGGAAATAAAAATAACTTGACTAAGATGATTGCTATACAGGCAGTCCTCTACTTACGAACATTCGACTTACGAACTTTCGAAGTTACGAACAAAGCCCCAGGACATTAAAAATGATTGACAGGCGGCGGGCGGGAAGATATGACCTTGAGAGGCGGGAAGAACGGAACGTGGCTCAACACGATTGGCTGTTAGCTTAGCTTTTGCTATTGTATGGAAATACATACATGACCAGTGCTACAACAGGTCATTTGAGTCTGGACTTTAGTCGCGTTAGTGTGTTAGTTTTTTTATTGCCCTCACAGTTTTTTAATTAGTTTTTTGTAGTTATTAATAGTTAGTTTGTTAGTTTTTTTTTAAATTTTACCTCACAGTGTTTATTAGTTTTTTGTAGTTAGATACCTGTTTATTGATCATGAGTGGAAAACGTAAAAATAGTGAAAGTGTGAAGTGCGTAGTTAAGAAGAGACGAACAATCACTATGGAAAACAAAATGGACATAATTAGACGATTTGAGAGAGGAGACAAAATGGCTGATATTGCACGGGAATACGAAATGAATCGTTCTACGATTGCAACGATTTTAAAAGATAAAACTCGTATTTCAGAGCATATTAAAAGCTGTACCCCTATGCAGTCTACAATTATTTCTAAGAAAAGAGGCACAATAATAGAGGAAATGGAAAATCTGTTGACCGTTTGGATGGAAAATCAACAACAACGTAGAATGCCTCTTAGTCTTAATCTTATACAAGAAAAAGCAACAAGTTTATATAAAGACTTGAGAGTAAAGAAAGGTGATAGTTCAACTGATGCAGCATTCACAGCGAGCCATGGTTGGTTCCAAAGGTTTAAGAAACGTTATAACTATCATAATATTAAAATAACAGGCGAAGCTGCCAGTGCCGATGTCACTGCCGCTGTTGAATTTCCTAAGATTCTTGAAAACATTATAAAGACTGAAGGATACTTGCCACAACAAATTTTCAACGTTGACGAGACAGGCTTATTTTGGAAAAAAATGCCAGATCGATCATACATATCGAAAGAAGAAAAATCAATGCCAGGATTTAAGTGTGCAAAAGATAGGTTTACATTAATGATAGGAGGAAACTGTTCAGGAGACTACAAAATTAAACCTCTTTTAATCTATCGCGCTGAAAATCCAAGAGCCCTAAAAAATATTCCTAAAGATTCATTGCCTGTTGTTTGGAAATCAAACAGTAAAGCTTGGGTTACTTTGGCGGTTTTTGAAGAATGGTTTCTCAATAACTTCATTCCCGATGTGAAAAAATATTGCAAGGAGATCAATATTCCTTTTAAAATATTACTCTTGCTTGACAATGCTCCAGGCCACCCACAACAGTTAAATGATGTTCATCCGAACGTCAAAGTTATTTACTTGCCACCTAATACAACTTCCTTGCTGCAGCCTATGGATCAAGGGGTTATTGCATCTCTAAAAAAATATTATTTGCGTCGTACATTTAAGCAAGCTATTAAGGCAACAGATGACAATAATTGTACAACTCTTAAAGAATTTTGGAAGAAATATAATATTTATGACGCCGTAAAAAATGTAGGTGGTGCGTGGTCTGAAGTTAAGACTTCAAACATGAAAGGCGTTTGGAAGAAACTGTGCCCACATTTTTTTGCAAATGAAAACGGTGATAATAATGATGTGGAGGAAAATGAGGAAGAGGTTATAAATAATATTTTAGATCTTGGTAACCAATTGAACTTGGAAGTAGAAGCAGAAGATATTCATCAACTACTTGAAAGTCATTCACAGGATTTGACAAATGAAGAGTTGCTTGAACTAACAGCACAAAATGAAGGACCTGATGATGAAACTGAAGAAGAGGAGCCAAAGACATTTACTGTCAAACAACTGACAGAAGGTTTCGGTTTCATAGAAAAGGCACTGGCGTGTTTCCAAAAACAAGACACAGATAAAAATAGATTTTCAAAAGTTTCAGCATCTGTACACGATGCCCTTATGTGCTACAAAGTGATACTGGACGAAAAGAAAAGAACTGCTACTCAAACTTCTATTACTCAGTTTTTTACTAAGAACTCTAAAGTGGCCTGTATTGTGGAAGATCCAATGCCATCAATATCAAATGATGAATGAGTGGACTACCTACACGATTTAAAGTTAAAAAAAAAAAAGTTTTATAGTACATTAAAGTGTATTAATTATATTTTAAAAACAGTTTTCTTTTTAAATTTATATATATTGTAGTTGTTTTAGAAAAGTACTTTTAATAAATGAAGTCATTGATTTGTACGTATTCATACATCCTTTTAGCAATTCCAGTAGCCTATACAGTACAGTACGGTAACCTAATTGTAAAAACAGTGTTGTGTTTGAATTCTTGCGCCAAAATCCGTGTTTTCCGAGTTACGAACTTTTCGACTTACGAACATCGGCGCGGAACGCATTAAGTTCGTAAGTAGAGGACTCCCTGTAGTTGATTCCATGATATATATATATATTTTTTATAATAAATGCTAATGTATGAAAAATAACTTGTTTTTAATAAATTTATGTAAAATTTCAGTATATAAAAGAGTTCTTCATTTGATACCAGGAATTACTGTGGAGTACCCTTTTAAAAGAACTCATGTCCTGAGATTCAAATTGGTAAATTCATGTTTTTCAAAATTGGTAAGCGAAAGCTGCCTGGCGCCCATAAGCTGTGCAAAAATGTTAAAATCGTAATTAAATAAAATAAATTAAATTCTTTTTTTTGTAATAATATTTATAAGACCTTAAGTTTCACAATTATTACAATGTAACTAGAATTTAAGTTGTATAGTTAGTAGATAATAAAACCATATAAATAGGGTAATGACAAAAGATCAGGACAGTGTTTTAAAAGAAAATAATGTTGTTAGGATTTCGGATTTTAGGTTAATTTAAGTTAGAATGTAATTAATAGATAAATATTTTATTCCAGAACATAAACAATCATTATGACTTGGCTTGTAACTTTCTAACACATAACAAATGACCAAGAGTTTATGAAGCCTAGGTCGGCAGAAAATTGAGTTCAGACCCAGCAGAGAGTTATCGACGGTTAGTTATCGGCGGCTGGAGTTGGTATAGGGTTGCCGGGTGGTCAGTTGATTAACAAAGAGACTGGTCAGATGGAAACTTTGCTGGATAGGAGCACATGGCCAGGGTGTTGTCAATGTTATTAGGTTATTTGGTGAAGAGAATTTGCTACATGGGGGGGGGGGGCATGGAATCACGAGAGTTTGGTACTAGGAAAGTGATCAAGCTTCATGTGTAAAGCAATTTAGTAATACTTTCTAATTCATTTTAAAAATATATTCTGTCATAATCATTGGGATAGCTCTTGATTGAAATCTTATAATGTTTAACCAATAAATTAGTTTGGTATTACATATCAATATTTATATTTATTAGAGTTCATAAACAGCTTACTAGAGAGATATTATATGTATTAGAGTTGATAATTTAATAGAGAGGAACCCAGATTGTCAATTCAAGCATTTTTAGAACTGAGTCATTGTTTACCTAAATAATTTCATTAGATGCCCAACTTCAGAAACCTGTTTTGATTCCTAACGTCACAATAATAAGGATGTGGTTGACATTACAGGACAAGTAGGGGTTAAGGTCTGCAGTGGGGTAGAGACAGGAGTTGTCTGTGTTTATGATATGTTGTGTTGTTTGATTGTGAGAAAATATTTTTTTAATTTAGTGTGGTATGCTTGGGCAAAAATAAGTAGAGATTGAAACTCAAGATCTGCTCAAAATTGACTCCCACACACACAACATCCTGAGGCCAGAGCAATTTAGCTTCAGAACCAAACACTCCACTATACTCCAATTGCTTAGGGGTTTAAAAACACACATCTGAGGTCTTCAATAAAAACCACTCAAACTGCTCAATCTTCCTAGACATAGAAAAAGCCTTCGATAGAGTGTGACATAATGGTCTTGTTCACAAATTAAGATACTACAACTTCCCAGATGGGATAATCTATCTCATTAGGTCATACCTGTCCGATCCTATGTTTAGGGTTGATGTATGCACAGAGGACAATACAGGCTGGCGTCCGACAATGGTAGCTCATTGGCCCTGTACTATACAACATCTATATCAAAAACATCAATGTGACCACACATCATCTATGCAGATGACATTGCGATATCCTCACAGACATAGCAACCACTTTGATATACAGGCTCCAAGAAACTCTAAATACCATAGTCAAGGCTCACAGCTTGGAGAGTGAAAGTGAATATGTCCAAATGCACTGTTGCTTTCCAAACAAGACAGAATCACACTTGACACACATATTTCCCTTATTAAATGAAAACTTACACTGGGAAAATCAAGTTAAGTACCTAATGGTCACCCTATACAGGAAACAGAGATGGTCAACCCATATAAACCACACTCTATCCATTCGTCAACAAAACAAGATCTCTTTTATTGAGAATGGCCACCATGTTATATAGGTATAACATGAGTATCCTTCCAAATGCAGCTCCCATCTGTGAACACGATAAGAACATCCACATCTGCAGACATAAATAAGGTTTTGAGAATAATTACTAAATCACCAATGTGCATCAAACTTAGACCAATACACAAAAACTTAAATGTGTCTTTTCTCAAACATCTAGCAGTAAACTTTTACAAGAGGGGTTAATTACGTCCTGCATCTACACTAATATATAAATTAAAATTAAAAGTCATTTTACAGTAATGTCACTCACAATGTCTAGATATGTATTTCTAATGCTGAATGTAAATTTACTTTATAATTAATTTATACTTCAGTTGTATATTTTAAAGTAACTAAATGGAAGTTAGGCTTGTTTATTTGTTTGTTGAACCACCATGAAATATTACTAAGAATAAACATTATATACAGAGTGTAAAGAATGTCGTGATACACCTTGATATAATTTAAATGAACTGCAATATCAGCGTAAAATCTCTTATAACACTTTTTCTGGTGTTTAAGAGGTATATTTTTCGATTGCATAGACTTTTTAAATGATATGCTACAAGATAGGATTTGTCATTTAAAAAATAAAAGTTGCCCCCTTTACCCCCACTTTCAAAAGGGGGATTAGAAATGTTAATTATTAAAGGGGACTTATTTTACATTCTGTATATATATTTTAAAAGAGAATAGTCTATAAAAGATTTTTCTATGTTCTAGTAAAAAATAAATAACTTATATTAAATAATTACAGGTTTATATAACCTAATCAATGATAAATTAAAATACTTTCTTTAGTTCTTTGTTATTTCAAAGTGATTAAAAAAATATTTAAAATAATTATAAAGTTATTCTATATAATTAAAAAGAAAATAACACAACAATGAAATGTTTGTTCTAATAAAATACTACATTTATTATTTTTTTCTCTTCTCCCCCCCCCCCTTGTGACCCATGTCCCTCCCACCATACTTCCCTCTTTACCATACAGTGTCTGAGGTTGGCCCTGAAAATATTTTGATAGGCCATCTGCGCTTTAGCATATTTGGTATGCTTCTAGAAATGTTGTGCTGACAAATAAAACAGACATTTAATTTATGCTCACAGATTTATTAACAAATGTATGAATTACATTTAAATAATATCAACATATCAAAATATATTTAGAAGCTTTTTCACTTAATAAAATTATACAAATCATAAATATGTTAATAAATGAAGTAAACAGTAATAAATATAACCATGTAAATTAGTACAATTTCTATTTCTTATAATCTTAAAGGTAAATGAATTTATAAAACATGTTTTTATAATATAAATTTGAAGTTCTTTTAACAGTGAATTTGTGTTAATGTTTTCAGTAACAATCTTCAAGCTAGACAACCACTAGATATGCTATAAAATCGAGGCACAACATACTACTTTATTAAATTTATTATTGAATTAATATTTACAATGTAAAGTTCCAAAACTAGTATTATTACAACTTATTTATTTGTTATTATTCATAACTTACAGTAAAAAGAGCTGTTTAATTTCACTAATCCAGAATTCTTATTACTTAATTAATTAAATTGTAAGATTTCTGGTAGTTCTGGTGACTTGAACGTTTATTGATTAAATAATGACTTAATTGAAATCATTAAACAAATAAATATATTGGAGGATCACATGAGTATTGTTAAACTTATAAAGGAGCAATAGAAAAAATAAAATTATGAAATTCATGTTCCTAGAATCAACGCAGTATAACTAATTATATTATGTTTGCTGTACCTTGTATGAAGACGTGGTTTTATAGATTTTTTTATCTGAAGTCGGCGATGGTGATCGAATAAGTTTAGGTTTTAAATTTAGGATCTTTCTAAGATTAATTGTGGTAGTGTTTTATTTGTGGTTCGGGGATTACTTCTTTCATATTGCTATAACCACAAGGCTCATTGTATGTTGTATTCGAAGACAGAAAATCACTGATATAAGTTAGTGACATGAACATTGCAACATTTCCCATTTGGCATTTTAGACGGGTGCTTATGGCACACAATTTTTGAGGTTGCAAAATATTGAGGGAAAAAAATGTAGGCTGAAAAATTAGAGGAATAATTTTTGAGAGTGAAAAATTTGTGTAATGGAAAAAAAATGATATCCTTTTTCAAAGAAATGCACTTTCCTTTCTCGTAGTACACCAAAGAATAAAAAAATAAGGTGTTTAAGCGTGTGTATTATTAATGGATTTTCAACGGAATCATTTTTCTGTCACCATGTTGTACTATAAGTTTCACTGTTGCACTATCTTGCAAGACTAGCCCAGGTGCCGTGCTAGTTAGTTTAGTGTCTTATGCAGTTCGTGTACAAATTACATTGCTCATAGTCTGTTTTGTTTGAGTTTAAGGAAGTGACTAAAATGAGGTTTTTGCCTATGTTTTATGTTTAGCCAGTGTTGTGGTTGTTATTGGATATGACTAAGAACAAATTCTTTCACATTCCTCCTTCATGTCATCAAAGATAGAAACCTTCATAACATATTTCCCAATTTTTATATAATTATTAGAATTATTTTGAGCTGTAACTAACTGTAGTAGTGAACTCTTATTTACAGCATTGAAGGGAGTGAAAAACTACTTATGTAACTAATTGGGACAAAGCAAACTAAATACTCTCACTGTTATGTGAATTGAATGTAATGTCTCTTAGTTCCTTGATTTTGAAGAGCTAATAACACTTTTTCTAAAACAAAGAAAACGATTATCGCTTGAGGGTTTATAAGTAACTGAAGACACAATAAACATGGATGTAGTAACTTTATAATGAACTTTTTAAATCTTACTGGTGTGGTTGATAAAGTGAGAACAGAAAATTTTGTAATGATAATATTACTAACTTTTTAATATTATATTATTTTACAATTCTTTAATGTTGGCGACCCACATTTATTATGTTGTACATTTTCATATTTTGTTGTTATCCTATAAATGATTTTCAGTATGTAAATAAAACCATGTGCTCTACAGTCAACCTACTCTTTTATCATTGTCTGCCCACTACCACTTAGTGTAATTTTATTTTTGATTGTTTCAAAAAATCAGAACAATCCTATCCTAAGTAAATGGTTAATAACTTGAAATAACTTTATATCCAGATTTATTTTTGAAAAGATTAAATAAAATACAAAGAGTATTCAATTAAATTTTAATGCACAAAAGATTATATTTTAAATAATTTTATAAACCAAACTTTTTGAAAGTCTGTGTAGCTTGCTAATCATAGGTTACTCAAAATATTATTTCAAATTTATATAATAATAATTTGGAGAGAAGGGGCGCAACCTACTTGATTGGCTAGAGGGGTAATTTGTCTAATAGTGGCACTGGAGAAGAACACAAAAAGAAACTAACTAGTTTGGACGCACTAAGGTTTCCGTTGACGCATAGAAAAGTCATAATCTCGGGTCACTCATTAATATAGTTATAATGAACTAGGAACATGAAATAATAACCTGATATTAATTGAAGAATCACTTTAAAGTGTTCATTGAAAGAGTTAGAGATAACTCTATATACTGATGTTATTAGCTGTAAAGTCGATGAGAACTCAGAAAGAAAACTGTAACAAATAGTTATTTACCATATGTATATTGACTGAATCGCAAAATATGACACAAACGACTACACAGGGAGTTCGCTTGGTCTCATTGAACAAGGACTGGATAATTTGAATGAAACATTCTCTCATTTGTCCTTTTAGTATCGCGAAAAGATACATCATATTTCGACCCATTATAACTTTTGATATTGAAAGTGGTCTGATATGATGTTTTCCTTTTCAAATATAGAAACCATGAAATGTAACGATACTTAACAGTTATCATATTCTTTTTTATACATTTTTAATTTAGTTTAAAATATATTATCTTTAATAAATCTTCACAAATTACATTTTTCTTTTACTTTCATTTAAAAGCAATATATAAACAGCATTAGTAACAGTTATATATATTATATCTTTTCTTCACTCTCAAAATATATAGTTGTATTTCAGAACCAAAATGTTAGTAAATATTCATACTTTTTTCTCTTTGGTCCCGAAAATGACAAACAAATATTGAAATATTAGAAATATGTTTGTTTGTTTTATTGTTTCTGTGATGACAACAGTTAGATTTTCAATATAATCAAAATATTTTATTCTATCAATTATTCAATTAAGAACATTTTATGATATTTTACAGATAAACAGTCTGCTCTAAGCTTAATTAAAGAACTACTTATGTACATTTACGTTAAATAAAAAAGTCTTATATCTAGTGAGACTGACTAGATGAAAGCACTAGTAATATGTAGTATAATAATTAGTAGTATAAAATATACATCATAAATTTCTAAAGCATACATAATTAAATTTTAGTAAATAACATTTGTGACAATTTGAAGCAACTAATGATTAGTTTCATATACAAAAAAATAATAATAAATAATAATAATAATAAAATAATACAAGAGTACATGAATAACACTGAGAAGTTAAGTTTTATTTTGTTATTCTATTAATCATGGTGTAAAGCTAAACATTTTTGTCAAGTAGAATTTGTAAGAAATCAAATGTCAAAGCCATTAGGTTAATTTCAGAAGTGAAAAAACAAAAGAATTAAATACAAGACAGACCTGTTTTTCAAGAATTACTGGTGTGGCCATTTTTTATATTTTATATTATACAATGACAAAATCTTGTCCATCATCCCAAAAATGAGAAATAATTGACTTTCATCAAATTAACTAAATACAAATTGAAAATGTTTTGTAATTCTAGACTATGTTTAATTGCCACTGAGCAGAAGGAGCATTGTTGTTACATTTTTTGATGTAACATTGTTATGATTGTTATTCCTGTTCAGAATGTTTGACTCCCATTAAAACCGATGTTAATTGTATGTAAAAGTGCATTCCACACATAAGAGAGAGAATGTTGAAAATGTCAAACAAATTGCTTTAGCCATCAGCTGTGCTATGAAGATGACTGTGTTTAAACCACACAAAAAAGAAATGTAATGGACTTTGTTTTTTTAGTATGCATTATAAAAAAGAAAAAAAATCGTACTTGATAGTACACAACTACATCAACAAAAGTAGGTATTAGTGGCAACAATGTGGAAATTGATCCATAGGCGACATCATTGAACAAACGTAGGAATATTCAGGTCTCCTATATTTTTTCTTACAGATTTCTATTTATAATAGTTTGATACGAAAATGTTAGGTTTCACTTCAAAATTTTAAATTATGCCCACACCCACAAAGTTTTAAGTAATGGAATATTTAAGTAAGTTTTTAGATGTTCACGCAATAGCATTACATTAGCCACATATAAACTAGAATAAGTATGTTCAGTTTTACCATTACTGGAACATTATCTCCTTAAGATCTGTTACAACTACCACCATATTGGATTTGTTTCAAATAGGAATCATTTTTAATTGTAAACAATATAGTTACGTTAATTTGCTTCTCAAATTTGTACTTGTAGCCCATTTAAAGAATATGACACAAATATGTCTTAATTTTCAAAACCAACAAAGTATTGTACAATCTGTGAAAATAAAAGTTTTTTGGGTATTTATTTTTGTTCAAATTTGGACAAAATTAAAGATTTGTATTTATGTTTTCTTTTCTCTTAAAACAAATAATAATGTTTCATTGTCTAATTTATGAGGTAGGGCAGAATAATGTTTATAAAATCCTTCCCAGGATTCCGTAACATAAAATCAACTCAAATGCTTATTTTCTCTACACTCCCTTAAAATGTAAGTAAACTGCTAGTGCAAATAAAATAATAATTTATCAATATAAATAAATAAAATTTATTTTAGATTTTTATAAATTGGGTTAATTTAAATCAGCACATTAGATTGTTTGACGCCATGTACTTCATTTCAGAAATTTCACTAAAAATTTTAAAAGAATTCTAAAATATTCTTGGTAGTATAACCTCTATTCCATTAATCAAACATTGAAAATTGAAATAATAAATAATTAGATTACAAATGTTTATATTTTAGAACTTTTATAGTAATTTCTACATTTAAATGAACAAACTAATAGTAATTAATTATGGAAATAATTCATCATTAAATCAAATACAATAAATAGGATTGTAGGAAATATTGTTAAATATAATTTGTATCAAAAGTATTTATATGATTGCAAACATTTTAGAAGTTTGTTTTATCTTTTGAAAAAAAGAAAAAGAAATCTGTACCTTAACCATACATAAATTTTAACAATTATTTTAACAGTCAACAGTATATTAACTAAACTAAAGTTTACATTAAAATTAATACCTTTCTGCTAACATTAAATTAATATTATAAAAAACAAATATGTGATATGTTGTCTACAAGAATAGTTCATTATTTATCATTTATGTGTTCATTAACTCTGTAAATCTGAACTACATCCCAGACTTTCACAGCAATATAGTTAAATTAAATCCTGACTACATCAGATTGTTTTATACATTTACAAAATTCATAAATAAAAAGGGAATCATGATATATTCAAATGGTACAGAATGTTTAATTATTATTTACTATATTACAAAAAAAGGTTATAGTATTTACATGGAAGGTCGTTATTTATATACACAGAAAAGTTGATAGAAAAGTTGTATTGTCATAGTTGCATTTAGCATCAAGTTACACTTTAGGTTTGTGTATTAGGATAGGTCACTTAAATACTAAGGTTGTGATCAAGAATCTACTAAGCATATAAATAAAGATTTAGTATATACAGTAGAACCCCTCTTAACCGGTCTAGTCGGGACTGACACCCGGGCCGGTTGCCCGTTTGGCCGGTTAATCAGAGGTTCCCCTGAAAAATCGGTTTTCGTTCAAAGAAAGCTTATTTAATCAGGTAGCGCTAAGAATTATGCAATTAAGATGTTATTGCAACTCATTTTATTGTACATAAATGTATCTTATATATTATGTTATGTATATTATACACCAAACATGAAAAAATTAAACACTACAAAGCTCGTTTACAGATTCCCCTCTGTCAAGTCTTTTGACACATTTAACCGCGTCTCAAACGAAACCAACACACGCTTCCGTTGTTTTCGTAACTCACTCATTTTTATTTACTGTAATATACCCGTCAAAGACAAGAAGAAAACTGAAAAGAAATGTTGTATTTTTCATAATGTAAACTAAAATGATTCGTGGAAAAAAAGCGGCCCATCAAACGTTTTGCCGGTGTATGTCTGCTATACGGGTGCCAATGCCGCGGTGTTTTTACGGCGCCGACAATGGGATACCGCTATCGACAAAGTCGTTTGATATCGCCGCCGCTTTGGTGCCGCGTTGTTTTTACGTCGCCGACAATGGGATACCGCTATCGACAAAGTCGTTTGATATCGCCGCCGCTTTGGTGCCACGGTGTTTTTACGCCGCCGACAATGGGATACAGCTATCCACAAAGTCCTTTGATATCGCCGCCGTTTTGGTGTTTCAATTACAATTTATTTTCGGAAACTATCATCCAACCAGTACACTACGACATAGGCCGGTTAATCCGAGGACCGGTTAATCCGAGGCTGGTTAACAGAGGTTCTACTGTAAATGCAAATAACATACACAGCTAGTATGTAATTGTAAAAACCTTTATATCTTCCACTTTTTACTATGAAAAACCTTTTACAAATTCAACCAAAATATTATTAAAAACAGGTTAATTTAACACAGTGTTTTTGTGAATGTTTCATTTACCTTACTTTATTTGATTAGAATTATATAAATTTATATGAAAATGTTACCTTATTTCAAAAGAATCACTACGATAGTTGGATATCCATGAAATAATACTTTGGTATTTAAAAAACTTAAGTTAATCATTAACTAAATTTGAATGTGTAATATTTTTAAAAATTCGATTATTTAATATTTTGAAACACTAGATGTAACCAGCACATGACTTTCCAATTACTTGGGAAAACACTCATAGCTCCAAACCATACAATGATGAATTTATGGGAGGGATGGGGGCAAGGGCTCTACAAATCCTTCATACCCTCTTACAAGGTAGTCTGTATAAACGTTTTTAGAATACTGTTTTATAAGATCTTATTTAAGTCTAATATTATTTTGGATGAGACATTTTTAACCTATCTAAAATGTGATCAGCTATATTAATTCAAAGTACTATAAATCAAGGCATTTAGACAAAATTATGAGGTAATTTTATGATATAAAGCATTTTAAATTTGTTTTTATGGATTTTAATTTATTAATACGTTTTGGAATTATTGTAAATTTCCAATAATTCTCAAATGGAAGTAATACTTAAGAAAGCAGGTAATTTTCTTGTCGGTTTTTATAAGTGTAGATGTGGTCACAATTTATTGAGGTAATTTATTTTTGGCAATACAAAAAAAAAAAAAACCAACAAATATTTAGCTATTTCAAATTCTTTTTAGTTTTGCTAGCGATCACCTACTATTTGAAATCAATAATATTGTGCTTTACTACATTTTAAAATAAAATCCTTCTTTTGGTGAATCCAAAGTTTTGTGTAGTTTAATAAAAGTAATTTATTATAATATATTAATATAACAAGTCTTGATTTAATCAACTCCTAATACATAATTGTATGTGAATGAAGCTGATTATGTAAATGACTCAATTTTTATATTTATGAGTATATATTCCAAAGCTTAAATGTGGCCATTTCAAAATTCTGGAAACTAATGTCAGTTTATATTTTATTAAATATTGTAATTTTATTCAAAACTTGTAATAAATAATTTTACACTTCAAAACTTGTAATAGGTAGTTTTACACTATTTCATAATTTAAAATTTTAGGAGAAATTCTAGTTTTTTTTTAGTGTATGTTATATATATGTCAATTTGAATAATCTAAATTCATATAAATTTAAACATTGTGTGAACATTTTTGGTGGTTCTGATTAGATCATTAATGTATTTTGGGTGTAGTTTGACATTTTGGTGTATATCAAAAGTTGTGGTGGTGCTTCACATACTAGTGTTGACAATTTCAAAATCCTTTGTATTTTGTAGTTTAATTTTTTAAAAGAGTTAAACTTTTTTTGAAGAGCCTTTTAAAATCATCATACAACTTCTATCAAATATTAAACCAATGGAACAACAAGAAAAATATTATATTCAAAAAATAATATTCTTAGTGTCCAAAATATACCTAAAAATTCAGTATTTTTGCAAAAAACTAGTAAAATTTAAAGTTCTATTATTATATTACATTTTGTATTATATTAGTTTTGTAGTATGTGAAACTTTTAAAATTACAATTTACTAATCTATACTATGAATACAACTCTTCAATAATTCTGAGAAACTAGAAATTACCTCAAGGATGCTATGTTAAGTCCTATCTGTGCCTTAATTGTCCAGCCAACCTGAAAGTCATGATTTATTTAAAGTTTTAATGGTCAATGTGAAAAATTTTGTAACTTTAATCGTATTACAGTTCCAACTTTATATATAGAAACAATTAATTGATGATGCAAAATTAATTGTAGTAAATTAAACCAAAATTCATCTGCCATTAATTTAAGAACCTTAACTTAACATAGTAGCCATGCTACTCCATCATCTGAAAAGTTGTAGACATTTCCAAGAAACAGAATCAGAATATCAGCTCTGATGTGTGTTGTTCATGATAGATGCACAAAAAAAACCCAGATAAAAATGGTGGCCCAGTCTGAATACAGAAATAATGGTTTGGAAGGCTATTGCATGTGGTATCAACATCAGTTTACACTTATCTAGCTTATTTGTAATGCTAGATGCAAAATGGATTAAGGAAAGCACTTTCCATAATCTTACTCCAGTTAGGTTTCTTGCTATTGAATGTGCAATGGATGGCTTATATCCTAAATCAAGAAACTTTGCTCAAGTTACAAAAAAGAGAACATTTATGTAGATTGTGTGGACTGATGATATATATTTTGATATGTCATTATATAATTAAGCTTAATAGTAACTTATATAAACCTTACCATTAGTTTGTATTATAACTTAAGGTTAAAAAATAAAATAATAGTAACTTTTTATCCCAAAAAATGTCAACTTTAACACATTTGAATGAAGACTGAAGAAATTATTTTATGTTTTGGAATTTTATACAGTTGTTTAATGAAGCAAAACCACAGCTTTTGCAATAGATATGTGTAATTTTGATTATTTCATTCCACCCTAGTGTACATGTTAGTATTTTTACAATAGAGTAATTTACAGCAGCTTCCCATATCTGACTACTATAGTATATAGAAATAGTGGTAGTAATATCAATGTATACAATATCTTTGAATTTGGAAGGGCATTTTAAATTAAACGAAGTTACGTTCTTTATTTATTTTGGCATCATAATTGTTTAATTTAATACAAGTATAAACATTAATAAGTTTGTATAAAACGGTGGTTTCATAAGATATCAATTTTCCATTATGCAAAAAAATTATAATAAATTAAATAAATCTACATTGACAGACATCTAAAGTAATATTTTTTATTTGGTAGCGATAAAATTAAAAATTTTGTTATAGCCATTACAATTTAATATGAAGATGTTAAATAGTATAAAATATGTTAACTTATTTGTTATGTAAGAACATGACTGATCCCAATCACAGCTCTTCCTAAATAACCCTTACACTAACAAAACATCACAAGATTCATGAAGCAACATTAAAAAAATATAGGTTTAATCCAAGTTTTGCAATAAGCTACACTGGAAAATTGTTCATATATAAGCTAACAAATATAATTTGAAGACATAATACAAACAATACAAATTATTTTAAATACATGATTGTCCTACACATAGGCTGAAACAGTACACATTGAGACACTAGGTAGAAACAAAATTAATAATATCAATAAATAATACTATTCTGTAATGTAAATATAAAAAAAAAAAAATTGAAAAATTCGATTTTAAAATTAATTAGGTCATATTATATGGGGGAAAATGAGTGTTATTAAAATTAAACACAAATTTACAAATTTTATGACTTGCTAAGTTTTGGCATAAGACTAAACGAAATAATTCTCATATTTTTTTAAAAATCATATGAAGTAAATATGTATTAGAAACCATGATGACTTTGGTGAATAGACATATTTTATATATGACTGTAAACTATTTGCATTGTAATAAAAGAATATAGTAGTTATATAAAAAAGATGATAATGATTAAAGAGTGGAAGATCAGCAGATAAATATCGCTAAATACGAATAAAATATTTGTGCAAACTTCAAAGACAAAGTTCAGAAATAATTCTTCCTTAGAAGAAAAGTCAGTCTTTTAACACTTCAACACATGGACATTTACAAATATTAACAATAAATAGCATTTGATAAGTTTTTAAAACCTACAGCATCTCTTAAGTTGTAAGCTAGAAGATTTGGCCTTGACTTTTGGAATACAAAACATGGTTATATAACTCAACTTATTTTGAACATCACTTTATAGTACTTTTTTATAATTAATTATAACATGATAACTATAATCACTATTAAAATATCATTTGCTATAATAATGTTTTTGGTATGTTAATAAGGTAATTTATACAACTAATCTGTCCGTTCCTTTATCAATTCATTTCAGATTTATAACCAAGATTTTTTCTCTGAAGGAACAGATGAATTTCCCTGAAATTCGGACGATCTAATTCATTACGCTGCCAACACTCGCACATTAGATCGTATATTTCTTTAGGACAATTAATAGGCTGTGGTAAGAACATCTGAAAATATAAAAGTTTTATCAGTATTAAATATTGATTAAGTGTTTATGTAAACCAGAAATGGCAATAATATAAATTTTTTTAGGGGTATTTCTTCTCCTTTTTGCTCATAAACCCATCACCTGTAAATTGTTTTATGTTAGAATGCTAATAATATGGATATCTGGATCCGAGGACTGTCTATATTTTCAGAGAGGGCATATATCGAGGGGTCTGGGTGAAAGGTTTATCCCAAGAGAGCAAGGAGTCTGGGCAGTGATGTACCCTGGTGCTAATGTTACCAGGTATATGTTTTTTTTAGAGAAATGCTCCTTGAATCAAGTCATGAACGGCTTTCCAGTTTGGCCTATATAGAATATATCACAATCATTGCAATTGATCCTACATACCCTAGTTTTTCCCTCAAATGGTCGAGGAACCCTGTAGCTGAGTACTTTCTGTACATTGTAGTTGGTATGAAAAGCCACTCTAACATTGAGTTTGAGAAGAGTGTTACTTCAAATACTGTTTAGAATATTGCCGTATTCTGTGGATATATATTTCATATCTGCTTTGTCTGTTCGCTTGATATTATTATGTTTTTTAACAAATTGTTGACTATTGAAAATTTATATTCATTGGCTATGTGTTTAATGGTGTTCAACTCTTCCATGAAATTGTCAACTTCAAGTGGTACTGTAACTAAACGATTTAATTACAAGAGTATTTTGGCAGTACTCTTGTGTACTGCCATTTTTTCGTTGGTGGGGTGGTGTGAATCAGCATGAAGTGTAGTGTCTGTGGTCCTAGGTTTCCTATTGTATATTTAAATTTGTCATCGTACATTAATACAGATGAGTCTAGAAAATTTACCCTATTTCCTATTTCAAGTTCAAGGGTAAAAGGTCAGGCCGGTCATCTATCCAAAAACAATAATTTAAGTGGTAAAATAGTTCATTACACTCGTTATGTCGATGACACCTTCATAGTTTTTGATGGAACTTTAAGACAAATAGAGCTACTAAAGCACTATATGAACAGCATAAACCACAACATATAATTTATCCTTAAACTTGAAAATTTATCTCTACCTCATTTTATGAAATCGACAATGACAAATATCTTTGGCATTATGTGTTCTATAAAGACTAGAAACTATATCAATCAAGATGGCCATCTATGAAGTTAAATAGTTTTCCAGCTGACGTTATTATTGATATCTGGTTGTAAAATAATAATTCTAAAAATAACTAAACATTGTTATAAATTTATGAAAAATTACTTATTTCAAGTCTTAGTCTACATATGAGCACCCCTGTATAGTGAAAAGTAAAATTAAGTGTTTTTGATGTCACAGTACAATAACTTATGTATAGAATTTCTGGGTAAAGTCTAGGTAGACTTAAAAAATGATTTTCTGATGATGATAAATTGATATATTGACATTTACAATTGTATAATCAATTCCAGTATAAAGGATTCAATTTAAAACATGGTGTTTCCAAACAAATGTTCAAAGTAGGTTTTATTAACCCTCTAAAAATCAATTTTGAGTTATTTTGGTAATATTTGTTGTTGTTCCTTCTGATCTTTCACTTTTTCCATATTAAGTACATACTCGTTTTATGAATAATTATAATACTTGTATGTACATAATAATTTATACCTGTTTTCCAGTGCGTTGATAGAAATGAGTGACATTTTCAATGACTCGTTGATCACTCATTTCTTCAAAAGGCTGCTCTCTTGCAAATGTCAAAATTTCCCATAATGTTACTGCGAAAGACCACACATCACTTTTCATAGTAAATTTTCCCTGTAAATAAGCAGAAAATTATTATTGAGATATTTGAAGAAAATATAAACAATCAAAATAAGTCATCAAAATGCGTTTCAATTCTTCTATGAGTACTTAGAAGATCAGAAAAATGAATTGCGGAATAAATCAGAAACAGTTTTAAATCAATAAAATTAGTTGTAAAATTAGTAAATTCTATTACTAATGAAGTCACTTGATTAATAATAAATAATACTGATTTAAGAATAAGCAACATCAAATTTTGAAATTTACATGTACTTAGTTAGTCAGATTTGTTTAAATGTTAGAAATTATTATAATATAAATTATTATGTTGTAAAATGTTATAAAACTATTTATGAAATCAATATGTACATAAGATCTCTTTATTATTTTTCTGTGATAGAGTAAAAGGGTGTAATTTATTATTTAAATGATAAAATGTTCTATCCAAGTATCCTGATAAACTGACTCCACTTTTATTCTTAGTGAGGTATTCATTCTGGTTTAAATTGAAAATTCATAAAACTTGGCTTAACACTATTATATTGATTTTCACACTAATTTTAACAAGATTTCTGTCAAACTAAAACATTTGAAATAATTCAGAATTTAATTTGCATTGTAAAAGTGGTGTGGATCTAACAGGTATAAAAACTTTGGGAGTTATCATATTGATGGGACTACATGGATATAAATTTCTCACACTTGTATTATTCCTTGACCAATGTATTTGTGTTTAATATGTTACTTAATTTGCTTCTGTATTAAGTGAATTAAAAGTTTGCCCTTTATGCATCTCACTTACCAACAATATGCTTTCCCAAGCCATCCATCGAATAGGTAATGCTTCTCTTCCATCAAGATCATAATAATCAGCAGAATATAGACTTCGACCCATTCCAAAATCTGACACTTTGATACTGTAGTTTTGACCTACCAAGCAATTTCTGAAAGAAAGGATAAATTTGAGGTTATTCATTACCACACCCATAATGATTATTACAATGTGTAATAAAAGTTTTAAAATAAATAAATTTGATCTCCACTATCTTTTTTGACGGTTTGATTTTTGTCTATTTTCAGAGGGGGGAGACTAATTTTTATTCGTAATTGTATATTTAAAGTTTTAGAAGGGGAGAGGTACAGCTATGTTGGGAGTAATGTGTGCTTATCTTATTAAATAATAATTTAAGTGAAACATATATGACCTATACTAGGAATTGAACCCAGGGCCTTTGGCTTTACACACCAATGCTCTACCAACTAAGCTAAACTTTTATCACTTTCCCTATACTGGGAAGTGATCGAGGATAGCTCAGTTGGTAGAGCATTGGTGCATAATACCTAAGCATATCTAAGTCCTATATTTTTTAGTACAAATAATTATTTAATTATTAATACTACATTGGTAAAACAAATGTATAAGCATTAAAATCAATAAATTAATATTTGCATATTTCACTGCAGTTTGGACTCGTTAAACACCAAAGGTTAAAAGATAATGTTCATATCAGGGTTTTAAGAAAAGGTTCACATTCAGTTGTTGGTGTTGTGTTTTTCCATGTGTTACATGGATGTGTTACTGGATCCCCTGACTTCACTCTTCATAATCAAATGAGCTTCTTAGTTAAGACATTTAAGAGGAGTAAAAAAAATAAATTTAAGTGCATAAATGTTCTAAAATATTTTTTCCTTCATTCTCACATACCATTTCTCAATAGTTTAATGTAAATTTCTTTGACTTCACAAGTGCTAATGTGAAGGCCATAATTATTCCACATGATAGTTCCTTCAACCACGTAAGGAGTGACAAATGTTGTTTATCTTGTACAGTTATACAGTCCTAATAAATACAAACTTTTTATATTTTATAATGTATTGGGTAGTAAATAATTGTTATAGGTAATCAAAGTTAAAGTCATAAAAGAATTTTAAAAAGAAATAAGTGAAATTGATCATACTCTGTAACATCAAAAAATCAAGACACAAGGCAATTGCATCCTCAAATTTTTGAGGTACTAGCTAATTGTAAACTCTCTTTCAGGCCATTTTTTTTTTTTTTTTAGTTTGTGGGTCATAAATTAAACAAAATGAAAGTTATACACAGTAGACATAATTTCCACTTTTAATATGTACATTTATTTTAGTTTGGGATATGAATTGAATACAGCACCCGAGTTAAGTTTTCAACTATTTTTGTGGTATTTTCTACTTAATCTCTTATCTGGCAAACATTGTAGTTACTAAAAAAGGAACTTGATGACTCAGTATTAAATGTCAACAGAAGAAGAAAAAAAGTTAAAAATCATACAAGTATTTTCCTATGCTTTCTATCAATTTTCTTAATTTCATATTCTGCCTTTCTGTATGATTCAGTAGTTATGAGAAATGATTCTGTATGAGAGATTCCTGTTAAACTATTTCATATAGTTTTGTATGCTAGAAGTCTATCATCTTGAGTCAGAAATAACTACTCCTAAAAATATAATTAATTCAGTCAAAGCTCAAGTGTCAGTGAATAATGAGGAACAATTTTTTTACAGCTATTTTAAGAATAAAAAACACTGAAAACCCTACCACAAGTTTGGTACAATAACACACACACACAAATAAAATATTTATCTGCCTTATGTTATTATAGTTCCCTGATGTACATTTAAGTAACCAAGTTATCATCATTGGAGGAATTTTTAAGCCAAAATAACCCTTTATATTATATTCTATATGCAGGGATTTTCCAGGAAAGAACGTTTAATTATGTTTACTTTTAGAACTTTTTTAAAGATTAAAGAATAAATCAAACTAATATGTATTGAAATCGAAATAATATTTGGTAGATTAAGTAAGGTAAATATTAAAAACCCACTGATCATTACCTTGCCGCCAGGTCTCTGTGCACAAATTTTAATAATTCTAAATATTTCATCCCTGATGCTATTTGAGTTGCCATGTATATAAGGCAGCCATAACTGAAACATAAGAGTATTTATTATGTTGCATAAAACTAAATTTGTTTTGATAATATTAATAAATATTGTTTACTACAAGAAGAAAAAAAAAGTGTACTAAGTTTATCAAATTTAAAAATTTAAATTACAAAATTCTGATGTCATAACTTTGTAGTAAACATTCAAGTATAAACCTCAGTACCCATATATAAATATGTGGTCTGGTAGCTATACTACTGTAATGATAAAAACAATTAAAGTTAAAATTTTCTAATTTCACATTAAACTTCTCCTTCCTATAAATCTGTTAAAATAATTTTTATTAGGAATTGAATAATTAAAATTAACACATTTAAAATTAACACTTTTTAAAAATTATAGTTAAAATTAATAATATGACAGTCTTCATAGATGTATTGTATACAAGAAAATGAATTATAGAGTTTCCGTATCCAAAATTTAAAATAAGTAATTAAATTTGATGTTTGTTTATTTGGTTTTGATAATGTCAACCAAATTCATACCTAAGAGTGGTGGCGTTGGTTGGCAGTGGTGTTGCTGTTTCAGCTATGTGGTCTTGCAAGAACTGATTGAGATCTCCAAATTCTGAGTATTCCATAACTACATATAAAGGATCTTCTGAAAGTCCTGCTCCTAAAACTCTTGCTAAATTAACATCACGAAGCCTCCACAAAGATTCTACTTCATCGCAGAATTCACACCTAAAGACATTAAATGTATAAAATAATTTATGTATTGTATATATTACTATAACAGAACGGAGTTAATAAATATGATTTGAGTATATTTTTCCCCGATACTAATATTGCTTATAAAATGCAAATGCAAAATTTTAAAATGAAGAATGTACTCTTAAGATAATCGGTCTTTACTTAAATATTGATAATGAAAAAAAAGTTTCCTCAATTAATTTGGATGTTATAAATTTGTTTTTAAAAATAACTTTAGCTAAATAATATAAAACTCTAATGGCTTCAATTAATTTTCAATTTGTTTATATAATATGTTTAAATCACAAAAAGCTTTTTATTTTTCCATATTAATTTTGTTTTTAAATCTATAAACAAACTCAATGTCATGTTGTGGATATTAGGTGTTATTTTGTCTGGAGATCATGACACAAAAGTTATTGTCTAAGTTTAAGTTACATTATTTGAATTGGATTGAATACTCTCAAGATAAAATCATATTATTAATCACAAAATCATTAAATAAAAATACCACAAATTAAAATTATGTTAAATATCAAATAAAATCAAATAATTAATCTATTAATTTTAAAATTTTAGCAAAAAGTAGTATGTTACAAGATAAAGGTAATAACAAAGTCAAATTCATGTGAAATAAGCAACACTTGTTGGAACTTCCATCACCAAAAGAATGAAACACTGAATTTTCCACAACAAGTAACATTTTATTGATAACAAGATGAAAATCAATGTCATAATTTTTATTTGTTCATGTACAGTTGTATATATGCCACAAAGTTTTGTGTATATACACCAACTGAAGATGATGACTATGTCATTTAAATTTGTATTACAAATAAATTATTTGAGGTAGAAAATTGTGTTTTTTTCATTTGGTGACTATACTGACATTTCATATAAAATAATCAATAAAATCAATAAATAAAAAAATACCTTGTGTCTTCTGAAGCACCTTGTCTTAAATATTTAACTGCTACAAGTTTACATTCAGTTAAATCTATCACATAGTCTGGTAGTTTAATAACTTCACACAGTTGAACCTGCAAAGAAATAAAGTAATTTTTAGTCATTAACTTCATAATGATTTTTAGACTGTATTAATAGTTTGTCAAATATACATAACTGAAATTAAACATTGTACTGACTACATCTCAGTTCCATCACTGTTTTTTTAAAACTTTGATCAGATATAAAAACATACTGAATATAAATGTTAATGTATTAAATATTCATATATATATATATATATATATATATATATATATATATATATATATATGGATGACCAATGAATAGATTATTAAAAAATAGGTCACTTGAAGTATGTGTAATTATAAAAAATATGTCTACAATATATCCTCTTATATCT
Source organism: Aphrophora alni (assembly GCA_963513935.1). NCBI lineage: Eukaryota > Metazoa > Arthropoda > Insecta > Hemiptera > Aphrophoridae > Aphrophora > Aphrophora alni. The sequence goes on from OY740766.1 coordinate 69,320,312, forward strand.
TAAATTTCAGTACAAGGCCAAACACTGATATTGTAAGGGATGTTGTGGAAATGGAAATTACCAAAAATATTCAAGAGTTGTTGTATCTATCAGTATGTCAAAGAATATATTTAGTCTACAAAAAATGGCTCTTATCAGGCTGAATAGAAAAGATCTTGGATAGTGATCAGTTTTTTAACAGGGCACTGTCTTCTGATGAGAAATCTATGATGGTAGCAAAGATCCACTAGAAGTAAAGCATTTTATGTAAAATACTTGTAGATTTTTACTTTGACTAAACCTTTGTGATAACGGTCAAAAACCCTGTTGACTGGTTAGCAATGCTAACCTAAGGATGACAACTTATTAAAGGTAGTAAAACTAAAAATTTTGACAGCATACCTTCAGAACACTTTTACAAGACTGTGTATTGATATTTTACAATTTGATTCCAGTAACTATCCAATAGTAATGGATCAATTATTTTTCCTAAAAAGTAAAACTGCTAAAATGTAAATAGTAAATTAAAATACTCTTTTACCAAATTTGGTTGCTTCCATATGTATAATATAGTTTGGTAAAATGACAGATGGCATTTTAGAGTTTAAAAACATTCTTAATAATTAATATTTTGAATCAGCTACATTTTCGATACAATGGGTTGACTGAAAAAGTAGTGTTAATAACTAAAAATATGCTTAAAAAAGTAATAATGGAGGTGAAGATATCAAATTCTTACAAATCCAGAAAATTTACTACAATTTTTTATTATTATTTATTTATTTTATTTTTTAACAAAGTAAAATATTAGTGAAATAATATAAAATCAACTTTATAACATTGGGTCTATACAGCTATAGTATTCAGTTAATACATACACAGTCTTAGAACAATTAATTATATTTTTTGAAATAAAATTATTTTAGAAAATATTAAGAAGTTACATACTTTTCGGAAGTGCTGATAAAATGAGGTAAAATCTCTTCCTACAAATAACCTTTAAATCGTTAGAATATACCAATGGAACACTAATAGAACTACATTTCATAATTTCTACCTATCATAAAATTTTCAAGTATCCCACCCCTTAAAACAGAAATTAAAGGTATTATTTTTAGAGTAGGTCTATCATTAATTTACTTTAAAAAAAATCATGTAAAAGAATCAACAACATATTTGATTTACCTAATGATTTCATATGTAGATTTTATTAGTAGTATTTTAAATTAAATTGAGCAAAAAATAAAAGTAATACTACATTCACTAATTTCATTAAATTATTTTTAGTTAGACTATAATTTTGAATCTATTCATTAATAAACATTGAAAACTTAGAATTTACATATTATGCAAAAAAAAATTAAAGTAGTAATTTTGTTTAATTAACAGTCTAAACAACGAAGGACTTGATTGTAACTTACTCCTCAGTGGAGTGTGAGAGAACAAGTCATCCTATGTCTTTTTTTGTCATGAAAAAAGTATCTAAACCCATTTAGTATAACACAATTAATTATTGTTTTATATATATTAAAGGTCCTTTTTTAGTAAAGACTGTTTTGAAATAAAAAGAATATATTAAAAGTTAAAATCGACCCAATATAACCAAATATATCTATATATCTTATTTATTTACACAAGATAATCACCATTGACAACTACCATTAAAAAAAAAAAAAAAATAACAGTTTCCTCACTTTATAATAGTCCACTACTATAGTCTCATGAACCAGTTGATGGTGGTTTCCTCAGTTCATCATTGTTTTCAAAGTGCTGTAATACAACTCATTTCTTTAAATATTGGAATGTGTGATATTACCTGGTGTGAGATAAGGGTGTAAGGTGATTGGTCAAAAATTACTCAGTCAAATTTTGCAACATTTAAACAGTTAGACTTAGGTATTTCAGGAGGTCTAGTGTTATCGTTCAAAAATACAATCACATTCGATAACAAGACAAGTATATTTTGCCATACCTATGTTTCCACAGGGTTTAGACTATAAATTAGCATTAAATGTTGTTTCACATTTCATTAAGCCAATAATAAACCTCAAAAAATGCCATCCATATCCAAAAAATCAGTGGCCATGTCTTTGAGGCTGAATGTGCTTGTTAAAACTTCTTTGCTTTTGGAAACGATGAGTGTTGCCATTGGATTGACTGCAGTTTTTTGTTTCAGGTTTAATCTCCAGTACTGATGTGTTCAAACAGCCTATCTTCTTCTTCTGCAAAATCTTAATTTTGAGCTGTAGCCACTCATTTCTGTTTGTGTCTGTGCATTTTAAAAACCCAAATGACATGCTGTTTTTGGTATGGGGAGATTCCCTGTCACAATATTATAAATTAAAGATTGTGAAACATAAAAATGAAAAGACAAATAATCACAATTTTTATGAAATTTACGATTTACTTGTTTCACGAAATCATCCCTCAAGGGCTTACTTATCGTGATTATGGTTCGATAAATCCTGAACTCTAGTTCTCTTCTGACCCTGACACTATTAGAGTATTCAAGGTCTAGGGAGTCTCTGTTAAGGCAATGATGAACACAAGGTTTTATGCCATTAGAAAAACATTACTGTAGAACTTTTGTTCGTTTGTTTTTAAACTAGCAACACCACATTGCCTAACTTTAATATCACTCATGATTCTCAAAAAATTGATTATGAATTTCAGCAACATTATGTTTTTGCTAACAAAAAAGTATTACACAATGAACTTCACAGTTAGCGGGATTATTTATCAAAGCACCCATTTTAAATCACACACACCATACAAACTATTACCAAATGCTGACAAAATAGCCAACAGGTGGTTATTGTCGCATAATACACAACTCATGTGAACTCCTGCTTCATTGCCAGAGCGTTAATTTTAAAATAGAAAGTATAAAAAGAAATTTTATTGAAGTCTAACCATGCATCTATACAACTTACAAAATTTAATTGATATGCTTCCAAAAATGCAGTTAGCAAAGTTATTTCTTTGTTTGTTTTGAACGAACACCATTCAATATTCTGATATAAAATAAGGCATCTAAAGAAGGCCACATTTCATAAGGTTATAAGATATAATGTAGACATTGTCTATAAAATATATTTGTGTAACAATGTAATAGAAGAAAAAAATATTCGTTTATCTCCCATACAATACTTCTAAAATAGTAATAACCATTAAAAAAATATGGTTTAAAATCCTGATTAAAAAAAAAATAATAAAATAAAATAATAAAACAGTACAGTACCCGGTACATAATTAAAAATGTGCAAAACGTACCTCACCGAAATGTCCTACACCTAACCTTTGTAGCACTCTCAATTGCTCTCTAGGAAAAATCTGTACAGGAAGTAATGGAGAGTCTTGTTGTGAGTTTGAATGTGGAGCAAGATGAACGTAGCTTGAGGAACCACTTGTTCCACCATGACTGCTATGTACAGATGTAGCACTAGGTGGTGGTGAAATAGGCACTGGTGGAGCTTTCTGTAAAAATATTTCTTATAAATTACTTTTTATATTGAATTTGGTAAGGTTATTTAAAAAAAATTAACTTGTTTGTATAAATCGTTTTAACCAATACGGTAAGTTATGAGTATAACTTTGATAATTAGGCCTACATAGTTTTTGTTTTATTATATGATCTGGTATGGTTCAAAATAAGTGGCGTATTGTGAGCTGAATATATCTCATTTCATATATATTTTTCCGATATATTTTCCAATAAATCATGTACTATATTACTCATTTAAATTTTTTACATATTTTTTCGATCCAAATGCAATGATAAAAGCAATGAGCTATAGTTAAGAGGCACTACTGTACAAAAAAATATAGTATAATAATTATGACTGGCAGATGACTTGAGAGAATAATAATCCTCTCAGCACCTATATTTAAAAGTTTCAAACAGCTATTTTGATACAATTTATTTTATAGATTGAAATTTAACAAGAATCTTAATCATGCAAATAGCTAAGTATGTTCATAAACAAAATTTGTGGAAAGTAACGGGGATCAATACCAATTTTTTTTCTAGTTTTGGAAATGAACTATATGGACAGTTATCAATATTAACAAATAAATAGAGAACTTTAGTTTTTGAAAATAAATAATAGGGAAGACTACAAATAACTCTCTGAGATATCATTTTCCCATCTTATTAAAAATTGTTTCAGAAGAAAAACACTTTGGCTCAATGCTCGCTAATTTAATTATAACTTTTTCTATTATATTTGAAGATTATAAATTACTCATGAGTTCCAACCTTCTCTATTATTATTCTTTATCTTTGTATTGTTGCTTTATACAAAATGAATCCATTGTCGGACGACTAGTGAGAATACATTTAAAAAGAAATAACTATGTTTGGTTGTTGCCACTTTGAAACCATTACTAATCGCAAATCTGTGTATGAAATTTTACAAAATTGTCCACTATTCAAGGATTATGCTACAAATGGTACCTAAAAGAAGGAATTCATAGAGAATTTATTGTAAAAGTTTTCATTATACATAGTATTTTTAGAATTAAATTTTATAAATAATAAACATTATCTGCCATGGGAATTATTATAATAAACATTTATTCATAAGAATAAAATAAAGTATTTAAATCATCTACATCTGTCTATTATAACTAAAACATTATTCCAAATAATGATAGTATTTTTATTGTGATTTTGATAAATTGTGATTATAACAAAAGTTGTTAATACCATACTTAAACACAAATACTTTTAATCGACAAAATTGGCTTGGTGTGAATGTCAAAAGAATAAAAATTAATCTTTTTCTTTATTTCTTAAAAAAAAAACTAAATATTTTAGCACAATTTTGATAAAATTAGATAAACATCATTCATAATATTAATTCACTATGTTGAAAAATATGTGCACTTGAACTATGTCAGATATTATATAATTTTGTTATTCTAGTTGTTATGGCAGTAAAGAATAAATGCTCATTTTTAATATTGATTAATTATATATTTTAGCAGCATGTTCTCACTATACTTAAATGGTGTTTACAAATTACATAATTTTTTTAAAATATATATAATTTGAAAAAAAGAGAAAAAAAAAGAAGGAGAAATAGACTTTGTTATATCCCTCAGAAATAAGAATGGATGACCAATGATATTCTCAACTTAATGAATAAAAATAAAATATATTTGACCAAAGATATTATAAAGTATAAATAAATAAATTATATAATTTAACCAGGAATTCAATACCTGTGTTCAACATATGTGTTGTTTATTGGTAATTAAGGTTGGAGAGTAAGACACTCTTCCGCAAAGAGAAAAAAATACTATTTACAAAAATGAAAAAAAAAGTAGAAAATAGTTTGAAAAGTTTTACAAGAACAAAATTGTATTCACTGGAATTCCTAAGATACCATCATACTGATGGTAAGATACCATCATACTGATGGTAAGATACCATCATACCATCATCCTAAGATACTATCATACACATCATAGAAAATGTGAAAAAATGGTAAATAGAATTTATAATAACCTCCATAATGATATCAGCTAAGTATTGAACTAAATGAATTTAATAAGGATCAAATATCATCTAAAATTACCATGAATTAATATATATGAAGTGAAAATTGCATAATGGAATAGCAATAGATCATAACCAAATTCATACCAAATTATTTACTTTAACGTTAAAAGTACAATAGAGAAACTTTTGTGATTAGTAAAAAAATCTATTTCGAGATATTTTATGAAAATGTCTGTTATAATTTTTGACATTTCCTAAATTAAAAAAGGGGTTTAAAATTATATCTGTCTACTGTACAGTAAGTTAGAGTTATTAGGTCATATTTTATTAAATACCAGTGATTCAATATTTGTAGTCTATCTTCACAAGATGTTGATTTTCTTAATATGTGTGTCGAAGCTGGTTCGGGTTTAGACTAAGGATAGAGGTACTATCGTTTAGGTATCAGAAGGGGTTTTAACAAAATGTATATTCAGTAGGAAATGACGTGGTAGGAATTAGAAAGGCGTTCGTCCAGAGGGAATCAGCCCTCAGACAACAAATAAGGTAGAGTGTGTCGGGATCAGCCGACACAACACTTGGAGGTTTGGAACAACCATATAGATACACTAACATTTAAATCCTTCGCATGCCATAAATAACTTGTTTTTTTACAATTTATATCTATGTAGTTATTTTTTTTCCTAACTCTGTACATTATTTATTATTATTTTTAAAATTTGGAAACAATTAATTCCTGTAAGACTAGTGCATGTTTTGTTAACCAGAAATTCTAGTATAAGCATAAAATTGTAACATAAAATCATTTTATAAACTAAAATGTTAGTTTATATTGAGATTTTCAAACCTTTGATTTTTACAATTTAAAAAATGATAAATAACACAAAAATGTATTAAAATTTGCAGTTTGAAGTAAATTATAATTTAAAAACATAATCATTTGAGAGTTATCAAATGTATTTATGAGTTTTTTCTGTAATTATTAATGATTATTTCTATTTTTTGGGAAATCATTATAGCCATTGAGGCTTCCGATAAGAGTAGTAATTTGTTTATTCCAATTTAACAAAATGGATTTTTTAAAATAGCTTGTTTGAAGTGGATAAAACAAGAGATTTTAAAGTAGATACTAGGAACTAAAACTAACAATGATGAAACAAACCTGAATAATTTCTGTTGCAGCATAATACTTCTCTGGAGGAGGTGGCACTGGTGGTGGTTTAGGAAAAAAGTTGTGCAATGGTGGTAGTGTGCGTGCTGGAGTTGTAGGAGGATACTGGAGTTTCTGGTTTGCAATGTGTGGTATAGCGTAATCCTGTGCCACTATCTCTGGAACATCTGAAAGATTATCAAATATTATAAAAAGATATACAAAAAATCATTAGTATATTAGTTAGTTACATTCCTATTACGTATAACCTATCTTAAATTAAAAGGAAAAATACTTTAAATAATTGGAACTGTGATGACTGAAGCGACACTGCAAAGTTAGAATTATAAAATACCCTAGAAAAAAACCACAATCTTTTAAGAGGAACCAGATTTAAGAAAATACATATGTTTTATTTTTTATTCATACAAATAAATATGATCATTAATAAATAAAAGTTGATCATTAATCACCTTACAAACCCTCTATGTAGGTTAATATTATTTGATAGGGTGATGTAGAAGTAGATTTATTTTCTGTAGTAACAGAAGAGGGGAATCTGCACTAAAATATTGTATTATATTTTATTAAAAATTAAAATATTACACATAACTTACTGTAATGCTAACCAAATATTTACAACGATTTTTGAATATTGTTACGTACGACAAGTAGGTTTGCAAGATTTTCATTAACATTATAATATTTTTAAATTTACTTATTATTTTGTTGTTGTTCTTATCGATTAAAAAAAAAATCATACTAATGTAAACCATTTTTAAAAGACTGGATATTATATTAGGAGTATATATGTACTAATAATGATTTTTCTTCATAAAAGTCTGTTTGTGGAATGTGTATTAGATAGATGTAAGCTACACGCTAGAAGCAACAATGTCTTTCAATATCCCAAGTATCATTATTTTTCCTTATGAAGTGGGTCTCTTTTACGTGTAAATTAACCTCTACAACAAGTTATAGTTTGGTATAAATCATATTTATGTGTCCTCTTAGAATATAAATAAAATGTATTGATCACCATCTCTCCAAAAATATCTATTCATGAGTTATCGGTAAAAGAAAATCTACAATAAAACACATCATTTCTCAAAATTGGCACTACTGATTTTGTTGAAGTGTTAGTGAAATGTGAAAATAAATAATCAAATCCATGTGCAAAAAAATGAAAGGAAAAACAAACTACAGCTCAGGTATAATAAGTAAAAAATTAACCATCATTAATTCAATTCATTTATGACAAAAGAGAAGCAAGTTTAGGCTTTATTTAAACACTACATACTTTTTTAAACACCATCGGTGGTTCGTTTGTCTTATTTGGTGATAAATAGATTTAGTTGGTTTTGGAGAGGTCAGTGAGTAGGTTTGTGCAATGTTTTTGCACCATTTATAAACATGTAACATGGTTTCAATAAAGCATTGACAGTTTTAATTTTGTTACAGTTAATATTTTGTATTTATCTGTTTTAAATGTAATGTTGTCATCCTAATATTGTATTACATTTTTCCTTCAAAATTTAAAATGGATATATCTATATCATCAAAATGTGATCTTTGAACAAATTTATGTTTCTGGTAAATTTATAACTGTATTGTGTAGATTTTTTATGTAGAAATTGTAATGTGTAGTTAAGAAATGACAATTCCTACGTTTCCATTAGTTAATCCACTATTTGTAAATTTAAGAGAGATAAATAAATAAAATTTTATTTCAACATTATACAATAATACTGTACGATAAGAGTTTCTTTAAAAATAAATAATTTTTCTAAAAAATATGTAATTTATTACGTTTACATTTTACTAGAATAAATTATAAATAAATATGTTTTACAAATCATTTTCCAAAATGTTTTAGAGTTATTGTTTAATTGCTTAATGTTGATGATTTTAATTTTATCATCAAATATATAAATCATCAACTATGTTTGTTAAAATACCATAATAAGAAGTTCATAAGTATAATGACTTTGATTTCTCAAAACTCAAAAAATTATCGAAAAGTATTTTAAACAAAAATAAGTCTAAACATTTTTATTTTTAGTGAATAACAATCAAAATATTTGCTTGCATTAAACTCATTTAAGTAGTTTCAAAAACATGACATAGTTCGGAAAACACGGCTGAGATAGATATTTAGATTACATATAGGTAAGCAGTGTTTATTGATGCTGGCAAGAAGTCAAATCAAATGGCAAGAAGCCATTCATCCCTTGCCTTAGGCTACAGATGTTTCATGTATCTTTGGAGTTTCTCCAAAACATTTAAGAATTGCCATAAGCCAAATCATATAACACAGTTTTAGAGAAAAAGTTAAAATTATTGCTTTAGTCAAATAATGTAAATCTATCGTCTAGAAAAATAAGGATTGACTTGCGATACTTACTCAATTGCAACTGACCTGCATAATCAGGATGTCTTGCCAATAAATGATTGTCCACCCTCATTGCATACATGTTGAGGTTATTGAATGGTTCATGATATAGTGCGTTCTTCTCTGGTTCCTCCATTGATACCTGCCCGTACACATGCCCATTAGCGTTAACGTTGACACGCATCTGCAGCTCCTGGGGTTAAAAAATGGGTGGGATAAAATAAAAGAGGATTATGAACAGAGGCTTTAGGAATTTACTAAATGGAAAACAAAGCTAGATGATATTATATAATAAGAGGGTTTTTAATAGCATTTAATATTTGAAACTCTTTGTTTACGTAAAACTCGGCAATGTTTGGCTTAAAAAGATAAAATAACTTTAACCTATGAAAATAGATCATTTGTTTTATTATTACTATTTCTAATTTATACAAGATAAATATCTGGAGTTGAACTTGAAATGTCTATTCTAGCTAGACCAGGGATGATGTATTTTTTATGATGTAAAATATTTAACTCTATTCGAGAAACCACCAATAGTGAAATACATTTTTTTATCTATATTTTAAACATTAAAAAATACCAGACCCGTTGATATTCTTCAGCAGATTTTTGAAACTTATGGAAAAATACAATGAATGATAGAATGGTGAGAAAGTGGGTAAGGCAGTAAATGAAGGATGAACGAATTATGCATCACGTGGTGAGGAGTGTGTAGCCTTCTATCATCAATGAAAATTTGTTGAGGATAGTGGATGAGAAAATTTTTCAGAGTTGACAATTTACAATTTCCTTATTTTCTAATGAGTTTTTTCTGACAGACCATTTCAGGTTATCGGAAACTATGCTAACATTGGCAGAAAAAAAGCTATATGATTAGCACAAAACCAAATACTTGGTACAGCTTTGGAGTTTCTTACAAGATACAATGAAGGTATTGGTTTATCAAGGCAAATAGTGACCGGTTATGAGATCTGGGTGTCTAATACCACTCAGGAATTTAAGCAGCAATCTTTAATGGAGGCACATGGAAATTCCAAAAAACACAAGTTCAACATCAAAAATCATGTGCACTGTGTTCTGGGATAGGAAAGGGAAGTTTCAGAATGATTTTTGTCGAGGTGAAACAGTAAATGCTGAAATCTATTGTGAGACTATAGTAAAACTGTTGTGAAATTCAAAACAGAAGACAGGGCATAGATTTGTTTTGTTTCATGAAAATGCTCAATTGTATGTCACTAATTCCACACAAAACCTGATTACAGAGTTTGGCTGAAAAAATTGGGTGCATCCACATTAAGCTCCTCATGGTGCCGAATGACTACCGTACTACTTTTTTCTGTATCTGAAGCAATCCCTAGGTGGCCAGCGCTACTACAATGATGATGATGTGAAAAATGTTGTGCTACAGTGGTTATAATCACAGGTGGCATTACTATATGAAGGGGAGATAGAAAAGCTAGTAATCTGATATGGAAGCATCTTATTAATGGTAAAATTATGTAGAAAAGTAGTTTAGAATATGACCTTTCTTGTAAAAATTATATATATATATATATATATATATATATATATAAAATAGAATGGTTAATTTTCAATACCAAAATGATAGCCTACTTAGTTTTTGGACATACCTTGTATATTTGTCCCTACATTTACATACAACAAAACAGGATTATAATGCAACAATATGCACAACACCAAAAACTTATGTTAGTTGTGGATGTTGTGATAATGATGATAACAAATAAATAGTAATGCATATAATGCTGCAATGATGTGTCTTTTAATTTAGTTCAATATTTAACATATATGCAGTGTTGAAGTTGTGGAGGAAGATATATTTTAAATAACTTTTACAATAAATTTATATTTTGAAATAAAATTAAGTGTATTGTACCAAATTTAATTGACAATAATTTATGAAATTTGGAAAAAAAAAACTATTTAATTTATAAAATGTGACATTGGTAAGGTGAACAATTGGAATAAAACGAATTATAAATAATATTCTGGGGAAGACAGGAGTTACAAAGTAATGTGGTATAAATATATGGCATACTCACTAAAACCTAGTAAATATTAAATACAACATCATTTTCGTAATATAATATTTAATTTTATTGTCATATTATTTGTCTTTTTAACACTATTAACCCATTTTTCCTTTTTAAATTATCTTAATAAATTCTTACACTTTTAACAAGTAACACCAGTGTTTTATACATAATTTAAAAAATGAATTTACTTTGTCTATAATTCTCTCAATGATGGTACATTTTAATTAACAATAAACTAGCAAAATATTATGAGTTTTGAATTTCATAAATAATAATAAATATTATTAAAAAGTTGAAGCCCCTCCCCATCTACTATTCATGGTTTGTTAATGAGATTGGTATACATGTTGATACCATATTAAAAGTATGGTGACAGTTAAGAGATCACTTCAAAAGCTACAAGAATAGATGGATTTAAGTGCTCCACTCATATAATTCATTTATTTATTTACAACCGTAATCAAATAGGTAAAAAAGGAATGATCAAACGATACAATAATTATCTGGTAAAATACTGTAGCAGAGAGCTTTATAATACTAAAAAAAGGACAGTTGATTTAATAATATACAAAAATAAAACAATAAAAGAAAAGACATAAGGTAGATGGTATGTAAGTAAATGTTAAATTGTTTTATAATAAAGTATGTTATTTCTTTCTTTTGAATAGTAAATAATATAAATGGAGACAGAATTGATTGAATAATCTCTTTTACATAAGTACAATCTTTACAGACTATATGCAAATTTTGAATACAGTAAATTCCATTAAAAATAATACTAGAGCTACTATTACTGATTTTGTTGTCATTTTTTTTTTTTTTTTTTTTTTTTTTTTTTTTTTTTTTTTTTTTTTAATATTGAGATTGTGGCATTAAAAATCAAATGTTTTAGAAAATTTTATAAAGACAATTTCATGCACATTTATGCTCAACTTTAGGGTTCTTCCAACAAACTTTTACAGAATGACTTGATGGCACTCTCCTATTTCTCATTGATTAGCACTATGGGTGTCTGGGAAAGTGTCCATTCTCACAGTTCTGATTTAAATTGGCAAACAAGATGATGGATTCATGCTTAGAAATATATAATAATTACTGAAGAATAAAATAACTGAAAGATAAACAATATCTGTCAAAAAACTGCAATTTCTATCTAAACTGTCTGATTAAATTAATAGTTATATGAAAATTGAAATTTATAGAAGCAAACTTTCACATTATTATAAAATATTTTGTAGTGCAAATATTTGTATACATTGATATTTTACCAGTAAAAGCAGCACTTAAATCAGTTGAATAGTTTAAGATATAGGTTGCTTAAAAATTATTAACAAGTAGTGACATGCCTACCTAAACATACTCATTTATTAGGTTCATTTTTTTAGAATGCAAATGTGCCATTCCCAGTGAGCAAAGCAAGTAAACTTAAGCTGATACATTCAATCTAAATGCATCTTCTTTTTCTACCCCCTCATTTTGCTTGATGCAGTTGCTGAAATTTTGCATATTATGCCTAAATCTCTATGTACATAAAATGCAACATCTCTCCATCTGTCTGTAGGTACATTAATTAAACAGGTTTTAATCTTTATTTTAATTAAATTGTGTAACGTGGTACATTTTAAATTTTGAAATTAGCACAAGGTATAGAAACCTTGAAATGTGATTGGTCCAAAATTCAAGGAAAAAGAATCTTAAATGTGTTTGGTCCAACGCAAGATGACAGAACAAACAATATGATTGGTCCAAAATGCAAATGCAAGATGACGCCATTAATCAAATTAGGTTTAATAAATGAAAGAATAAAAAATTTAAAACAAAGTAAATGGTAGAAATAGCCAGAGAAATATATTGGAATGTTAATATAATTAGAATAAGTATAGTCTTGATAATTAAGAATATTTTCATGTAAATGTGTTGTGAAATCGGTTACTATGAGGAAGATAGGATGATGTAATATAAAATGATTTTATAGCGTGCCCCAGTATTCAGTTCAGTGGGAATAGGGAGCCCTTGAGTAACGTTTGAAGGGTTTAGACGTATTAGGTTGTTTGTGTGATTACATATAGAACAATGAAAAACCGGTAAAAGTGTGAGTTATGCGGTTTAACGTGAACAAAAAGGTTTGACGTCGGTCAAAGACAAGTTGAGTAAATATCAGTGTACAAAAAGTTGTTAGAAATGGACTTAGAAAAAGATTTTTCTGTATGTTAAAACGAAGAACCATGCGGTTATTTGCAATGGCTCGCAATGAGTCAAGTGGTTTGAGATTTGATTAGCTTCGGGACAATAAGACTATAAATCTATATTCAAGTGTTAAATGTGATTATTTTGGTTTGTGAACTTTTAAACTAATGTATAAACTTGTAAAACGTGACTTGAAAATAAATACACGTGTTTTCAGTGACAATGCTGAGATGGCATTATGACAGACTCTACTATTGTTTGTGAGAAGTATTGAACAATTAAAATTGAAAAGAACATTAATTTCCATTTTGTTAAATAAAAAATTCAAAGGAATTCCATAAAGCAGAAAGAGAGGCGATTTGATGATGTCATCACAAAAGGAGGGAACACTTCGCATGAGGCAGAATTATGGTGTCCTGGTCAACAGAAGCAGTTAACCAAGGATTCAAAGTGTTTTCAACGAAACAATATCCACGTTTAAGAAACTTTTATTTTTGAAATATACATGTATCTAATATAATTAATATTGTTTGATATTAGGTATTTTGAATTTTAATAAATAAGTAAATTCTTAGCTATTAGAATATAAAAGATATCTTTATAAAAGCTTTAGATAACCAAATGAAATAATATAACTTGCTAAATTTCAAAGAATCCAATTCTTATTTCAATTAAATTTATTCTTTTTTAAAGTTGCAACAAGTAAAATAACATCATTAAACTATATTCAGATCTTTTTCTGATCAATATCATTTGAATAAAAGAAATTTAATAGGATGTATTAATATAAGATATTGAATATGATTATTCAAAATTTATATGTGTTTATCATGAATATGTATTAATAAAGATATGTACTATTTCAGCACAAAAAGGACTTCTAATTTCTTAACAATATTCTATTGAAGTACACTGTAGAAAGGGCTTGCAACCCTAGAGATTTCTAATGCAAATTTAAATTCATTTCATATAATAATTTGGTAATTGTAGAGTTGCCATGGCGGCCAACATTAATAGCACTTTTAGCTAACTTCATTTTATAAATAACTCATTCATAAATTCAACACCCTTATATTTCATATTATTACAATTGATCTAGTAGTTCCCAAGTTATAACAATATTAGTCGAGACTGGTAATACAAAAACCAAAATTGTTAACATATTTTACACATTAGGCCTATCTTAAAATGTTTTGTCATTGACAACTTTGATACATGATTTAAACAATATTTATTTCAAATTAGTGCATTATTTTATGAGTTATAACCATTTTGTGCTGCTGAAAAATGGGAAACAGAGTTTGACATATTTTTTAAGTATTTTCTTAAAAATTTTAGCAGCAACATATGTTTTGTTAGTAACAGAGTTGCTATATGATTTAAACTTTAATTGAAATTGAATATGTTCTTTAAATCAATGACGTAGTTCCCAAGTTTTAACTATTTGTTTGCTAGCAAATAACAGGAAATCCATATTCTCCACATATTTTAGACATACCAGTAATATCATATATTTAATCAAAATCAAAGTTATTACCAAGTTATTTAGGATTGAATGAGTTACTAAAATTTGTTTCACAAGTGGTTATATGTGGTTTTAGATGAATGTCGCCATAGAAGCAACTTGCAAGCGTATATTACTGAAATGTAGGCTGAGCTGGAACTCTAGTCTAAATACGCTGAGGTACTGAGACTATTGGATTGGTAAAAGGAAAACATTTATTTCTAGGATTGAAGTATAATGTAAATTTTGTAGCAAACTTTATGGCATTTAAAAAACTATAATGTGAGTTCAATATATATAAAAATCATTTAATAAAAATAAAAAAATAAAAACTACAACAAATATTTTTAATTTTTTTTTGGAAACAGCATTTATTCCAATTTTAAATTTAGTTCAAAGAATAACCAAGATAATAATACAATTTAAATTCATGAAAATCAGTCGAAATACATAAAAATTTTAATGATTATTTATTAATAAAACAACTGAAATATAAATTTTAATAAAATTTTAGTAGTTAAAAAAAGAAAAAATTGGAGTCAGTATAATAATATTATTACAAATAATTTTTTAACAAAACTTAAAGACAATGAGATTAAAACAATTCCCACACCTATAAGATAAATTATCTCAACTGACTTCATCTACCATGGGTCACATATTTAACACTTGTCCCCAGACCTAGACAATAATTTATAAAATATAAAATTTCTTATTTTCAATATTTGATTACAAACTGAAATTTGTTTTACAGCTTTAAAGTTGGCAACTACCAATAAATGATTAAAATTTCTGTCATAATAAAAAAAACCAAAAACAAAGAAATTAGCAATTGAATTGTTTAAATTTTTAAGTTTATTGTTTTTATTAAATATATGGTAAATATACAAGTATGTGATCTTATATCTTCTCTAATACAGTATTACGAAAATGTTGAAAGTTATTGAAAATTTCTTATCGGTTATTATAATTTTAATGATTTTGGGCAAAACAAGTAAAGGTTACTTCTAAAAGCAAAATTTGTATTAAGTCAAACAGTATAACAAAATATTGACCCGTTTTCATGTAAGTGATTTTCCTCACAAATATTTAGAAATGTTGTTACTATAAAAAAAAAATCATATAAAATGAATGTTTTTTAACATTTACAGCATAATAGTTAAAAAAAAATACTGATAAAGAAACAAAATTGCTACTTTGTTTTTATTTAATAGACACTTTATATGTTTACAGGGGTTCATTTGCATAGCATAGTTCCAGTTTTTAATTTAAGATTAAAGGCAATATATCAAATTTTAAAAACAAAAAACTTTTCCTTTCAAACCTAATTAATGTTAAATCCATTAACAAATAATCCAATGATCTCCAAATGTATCACATTAACATTCTAAATGACTTAACTGATGACTATGGTGCTTTTCATTAATCTCTTCATTCGGTGGTCTATTTATGTAGGTACTATAAAGTCTAATTTTTATTATTTTTTTTACTTCTAAACCATGAATTAAGTCACAAATTTTATAAAATATGGTGGAATTTATTTTTATTTTATAAGAAAATACACGGGAAAATACAGAATTGAAGCAATGATAATTGTTTTTATATTAATAAAACTAGCAATACACATTACTATTGACATCCAGAACAAATATGTTCCTCTAACTTTATCATTTCTACTACAAAATTCAGTGGCATTAATAATTATGTCTTAAATAATTCAAGATTATTATAAATTCTGTATTGAATTTCACTTCTGTCTTATTTGTCTAATCATCATTTATGATTAGAAATTTACCTTCTTTAGCTAATGGGGAAAAAAAATGTTATCACATTGGGACTGTGAAGAAACTGATACCCAGACAAAAGTTCTCCATTTTGGGTCCTCCAGAGTTTGAAAGCATGCCACTCAAATTAGAATATAAATATACATAACACATAATACGTGTATTTATAAGCTTTTCATGTAAACACTCTAGAAGGAGCATTTATTATTAAATTTTCTTCCTCCTTGTCATAAATATACCATTTTATAACTGCTCGAACAAGGTTATTTGTAAACAAAATATTGGTTGTCATCTTAAAAGTTTTTCGGAAATGATTTCTCAACCATTGGTCATATAATAGGCTACAATACATTTAAGGGAATCTTTATAACCTACATCCAATAAATACCCTTAGGGGAAAGTCGTTTTGTATCAGAAAGCAGGCGGTATGGGGCAAAAGCAGTTTTCCTTACTTCACACTTGAGGTACCACCTATCAAGCATACAGTGAGGTGGTGAAAATGAACTAGCCAAGCCCACGCCATATTGGATTGGTCCTATGAACAGTGTGTTTTGGGCTTCAAATATTTTGTATTTTTAAGAGTGATCTGGTGCACAGCGATAGTTTTGTGTGGCTGCAACTTATTACGATATAAGTGTATTTATACATTATTGCTATCACACCATTTATTAGGGTTTATATATAATAATTTAGGCGTATAGTTTCATTCCTGTTGTTAAAAGCCGGTAGATAGCCATTCATATGTTGCAAGTCATTCGGCTGGTATCAGACAAAGTGGAATCGAGTGGTATCGGTCTTCACACTGGTAAATAAACTTCAATTTTTTTAAATAGTTTCTGGCTTTTTCAAGAAAACCAGGGGGGAAATACGTTGCAATTGGGATGAAGAATATATGAAATTGGCCATGGAAAAAGTTATTTGGAAGAAAATGGCAGTATGTGCAGCTAGTGCTAGATATGGTATTCCTAAGATTACTTTAGGAGATTGTGTTAAAATCCTGTTGGAAGGGAAAGAGGCTACAGCTAAGCTTTGCTGCTCAGATAACAAAGCCACGTTTAGTAGAATGTTTGATTGTGACCAAGATGAAAAACTATACAATCATCTAAAGGCTTTGGGGAATCCACTAATGCCACTAAGAAAACCTGAATTTTTGAAATTAGCTTACAAATTTGCTGAAAAACTAAAAATCAAACAACACTTATATAAAGAAACACATATGGCTGGAAAATATTTTTATTATGACTTTATGAATCGACATCTTTATGACAACTTCGGAACCAGAAGAGAGACCAAAAACTCAAGTTCAGACATCGCCCAACTTTATCGGTCAGCTGGTGTTTCAAACTTCTGTGATAGGTGAGAACCTAATTCAGATAATCCTGTTGATCAAAGTCCAATACTCAACTAGTCTTCAAAAACAAAACCCTCTCATGCTTCCAACTTGCTTCAGTCTCCAAACCAAACTTGTGTCCAAAGCCAAGAAGTAGCTACTTTGGTGTCACAAAGTACTGAACAGATATTGGCACAAATTTCACCATTACCGAGCACTTCAAGTGTGTAGTACAAAATAAGAAAAAAAAGCACTGAGAAGAGTGAAACACTAACATCTTACAACTATTATCTTACAAAAATATGGTTGTGGAAAAAAAAGCCCTCATCGAAGAGAAGAAAGCTAAAGCAGAACAAAGAAACAAGATAAGGGAGATAAAATAAAAAAACAAAGAAGGAGAAAGACAATGCTCATAAAAGTAATGCAGATAAGCAGAAAATTAAAATCCCCAAATTGAGAAATTACCTTACATCACCAATTCTCTATAGTTTTCTATGTGTCCGATACCACCCTCCACTTTTGAAAGACGCTAATTGGTGTTAACTTTGTTTTTTTACAATGATATATTGTTATTAGATTTACCTGTCAAATCATTTTTAACATGTTGTGTATAAGATAACAGTGTATCATTTTGTGCAGAGAGTAATTTTATATAGCTATCTTTCAGCTTGGCAGACTAAAAATTGTTAAGGTGTCCAATACCAGACAACCTTCCCCTATATGTTATGTATTATAAAAAAAAGAGAATACTTGTTAAAAAAAAAAAAAAAAATTGTAAACCATAATTTCAAAATTAGTAATAATGGAAATGATATTATTAACACACTCCTTAAAGAATGCATCTTTTTATATTTAGTTTTGAATATAATACTTGATATATATATGTCTAAGTCTAAACATGTTAATAAATTTAGCATGACTCAAAAATATACACTTATCTACTTATCACTTAAAAAATATTTTCTCAACCTACATATACTTCCATTAAAACCAAGTTAGTTATTTTTCGTTAACAGATTTATATTTATAAAGATAGAATCTGTGTTTAGATGATGTTTATACTAAAAAGTTTTAGTTTCATAAATTGACAAATCATTTACCTTCATATTAATAGTTACACTCTTCTCCTGCCCAAAGGGGCCAGACAGTCCAGCATGAGCTGCTGCAGCTTTCAATTTACGATTTCTAATTACAATGAATGCAATGGCTGCCATCAGCAGAAGTATCACAGCTGATAGCATTCCTATTACTAGCCCAATCAGTTGGCGAGACTCAGGCTCCTTGCTAGGTGAAAAACCTTGAACAACAAACAATGCATTATGTTTTAAATCACTATAAATGATCCTTAAATATTGAATTGTTTTTCTTTCTTGAAAATTTGTACATAAACATCAGAATATGTGAAAATGTAATCATTACCAAAAAAACTTATTTAAATAAAAACTTTTACTCAAAAACATCAATTTTATATTGAGCAATTTGGCACATTGTTTTAAATGTGGTTGAAATTAACAAGAGCAGAGCTTAGGAAATTGAATTAAAGGCCATGGAAATATTAAATAATGAATGTATTACATACACTGTTTTGTTTTGTTTAGAGATTGCTCTGGATTCGAGATATTTGAGCGGGATAGTAGCCAATAACTTGTAATTTAGATTTAGGGACTACATTACCGAAATTAATAAAAAATATAAAATTTTAAAGAGCTTCAAAAAAATCTGAATTTTGTATTTTTTAAATTATTTATTTTATTTTCCCCCTCTTTGATGTTTAAAGGCAAAAGACCTTTAGGTCAATACCACTTTATAAAAAAAGGAACAAAGGATATAAAATTAAGGACCCCTAGTCTTCAAATACTCTAAGGCTTTGGTCACATTGGAGGTACGGTTGTGCAAGTAAAATAGAAGCGCAAGCTTGGCGAAGCTGCGCTTAGAAACAAAACTTGTAACAAAGCGTTTGAAACAAGTGGTGACTTGTTGGTGCTGGTCACATTGCTCACCACTCGCAAGCACACACACACACACTTTCTTATCCCTCATCTAGAACCAAATAAATTTGTTTTTTTCGGGCAAGCGTGTCAGTTTGCAGATGGTTTTTCTACCAGTGCTTGAGTACAGACTGTTTTTTTTCTTTTAGTATTTATTATATTTTATATTACTATTTCGTTAATAGTATTTCTATTTTATAAAGGAAGTTGAATTGTTGATTGCTGCCGTTCTAGACCAAAAGTTTATGTCATGTGCAACCTCTAAAATGCACAGCAACAGGGATTGCATAAAAAAAACTATGGGAGGAAATCGGAAATGAGGTGCCTATTGGTTGTAAGTAAAATTTTATTTTGAATTCTAGAACTACACAAGATGGAGATCTTTACTTATTAAATTTCCTTCCATTATAAATAAAATTCCACCATCATAAATATATTTTGTTACAAAAAATTACTCTAGTTTGTTGTAAAATGCATAGTTTTATTTAAACAACATAAAAAGTGCAATAAAAAAAAAAATTGTAAGCCATAACTTCAAAATTAGTAATAATGGACAGGAGCTTAATGAGAAACTCCTTAATGAATGCGTCGTTTTTAATTTAGTTTTGAATATAATACTTGATATATATGTCTAAATAGCTGTTTAGTGTTACAATCACTGATTGAACCATTTATAACATTTCCAATCATTTCTTCTGGGAATGGCTAGGAGCAGGAGTGTAACTAAATTTCATGTTATGTTATGTCTCAGAATAATTTTTTGGTTCATAAGATTCGGCGTATTGATGTTCAGATCGGGGGCGTATTGATGTTGTAAAGGTGGACTTTGTCTTGTAGAAGTTCGGCATTGAGGAAATTTGAGTTATCAAGGTTTATCATTATTCCTCTAAGATGGTCAAATATTTGTCTTATTGAGGTTTTTAGCCAGTATAATTCGGGCTATAAGAGGGTATTTTTTTATCATTAAGTATTATGAGATATTCACAGAGAATTTAAATAAAAAAAAGTGATATTGAGCAATTTTTTGTATTGAAGTTTGTGATCTTCATATCATATTCAACTAATAGTTAAATCTAAAATTATTTTTTATCGCTGATTTTTGCTTAATTTAAAGGTTATATTTTTTAAAATTTTATTTTACACTCATAAAAAATTTACTATTGCTTACCATGAAAGATTTTATGGCATCATTGTATGCATATTTTAAAGTTATACAAACTGAGTTTTTTATGGAACTTTATTATAAATCCCAGAACTAAAGAGTTACACTTGAAAAGCCATTTTTCGAAATTTGGATACAGCCACAATTTTTCAATTTACAAACCAATATTTTGTATTTAAAAACTTACCAAACAATTCGTAAAATCACTTCTACATATCAAATTTGAGTGATAATCAAAAAAATATTACAATCTCTAAATCCTTATTAACACATGTACACAGTGAGCCAAAGTGTATGCAGTAGATGGTACCAAACTACTTCTATGGCAGGATCGGTAGATATATCATAGTCTTAGAGTTTCTATGAAGGATATAGGCAATACTAGAATTTTTATATTATGAGTTCACTAATAAGCAGAACAAAAGTTTATAAAAGCGTTAATGTGAAGCACAAGTGATTTACATTTGTTATCCTCAGTTAATTAGTATAAATTCAATATGGATTTCATAAAATAATAGAATGTCAGTCATTAACAATGTTTTGTAAGGTTTCATCTGCAAAGTTCATCATTACACAATGGTAATTTGTGGCCTACTTAACAACAATTGCATTATGAAATATCAAAGGTAGGTCCATGTTAATAAATTAATATCAAGCACAACAATATAATTTAAGTACAGTATAGTATTGCTGCCCCTTAGAGTAAATATAGCTAGATGGAAATTATTATTAATTTATCATGAATTAGTTGTTATCATTTTAATGTAAACAAAAATATATTTTAATGTTTTTCTTAGAAATTTCACTTTAAAGAAGAAACATAGACTGAAAACAGGACATTTCTATTCTTTCAGACCTATTGAATATATTCTCCATTTATTACCAGTTAGACTACATACGATATATACAGTGATAAAATACATTGTCATAGACAATTTCCTTGAATGTGATATTTTTACTATCTGTTAACCTATAACATGAATTATAAACAGGCCACCAATTTAGACTTTTTGAACTATCGGTGTCTATGACGGCTTTTGAACTTGGTTGTGGAAAGTCCTGTGTTGCTGCAATAAAGCTTTTTATACCCCTAAAATAAGGTAAGTTGGAATAAGGATGTTTGATCAAATATTTCGATATAAAGGCATCATTTAGGTAAAATTTTATCAAAATAGTCAAACTAATTGTGAGAAAAACCGATTTTTGTATTTGGTCCATGTAATTCAAGTTTAGTTATGGTATTAATAATTTATATAATTGTGGGTTATTCGTACATATTTCACCACAATTTTATAGAAATTAGTAAAGGTAATTTTTAGAAATTAGGCTTTTTTGAGCTCTATATAGTTTACCTTTTTGTTTTTTATTAAACATCTCATACTGACTTGTAGCGGAGATAGCTATCAATAGGTTGTATCACTTAGGGGTTATATTTTAGTCTTATTTATTATAAATCATTAAAGCCGATTTTGAGTAACTTAACCCCTATGTTTATATTTTTCCCTCTAAAATGGAAAACTTATTTTAGATGCATAATTAAGAATCAAAATCTCCTAGAAAACTAATTTTTCGAATTATTTTGATAATTACATTTAGACAGACATTTTAAAATAAAAAACATTCATTTTTTAACATAGCCGAGGATCAAATCTAATATACTCGTATATTGATGAAAAATCTAAATATCAATTTTGCTCCTATCATAATAATTAAATTTAATGTTAAAATTAAAATCTAAAGAAATGATGAAATAACAGAGTTTAACATAAAGTAGACCTAAATTTTAAATAATATTGACATGTTCAAAATAACATGTATTATTGTAATATGTAGGCCTACTATTGATTTCATCACATAACATGTTAAAGCTTGAATTAAATTAATAATAGGAAAGTTATTATACATATTTATGTTTAACTACAAGACCAATGTACATTATAAACAAATATAAGAATTGCAAAGCTTTTGAAATCATTACAAAAGAATTGAAAACAGGTCACAAACACAATGGTTAGAACTGAGTGTAACAGATACCTGCTTTCCTATGCTGATCTCTGGTTGGTGTTGTGTGCACTTCATCTCTTTGTGGAGGATCCTCTTTAGTTTGTTCAATGACATTTGCTTGTTCCACTTCCTCTTCTGTCAAATTTCCTGCCACTGCAACTGTAAATCATTATTTAATTCATGATATAAAGCTCTCCTTTAACCGAGTTCACAATTTAACATATATCTATATAAATGTACCAAGTATATAAGTAGTTGTTTATGTCAGAAGTTTAGAAAATATTACATAAATATTTGAAAGACATAAAATAAAATAATACAAATTATCTTTTATTGTTAAAATTTCCTAGATTATTGTTTTTCAAAATGGAGTATTAAATAATAGAATGTTAACCTATTAAGTTTCTATTTTTAAAAGTTATTAGACAAAATTTAAAATTTCCGAGAAAAACTTGATAAAATTTTATTTTAAATCTATAAAATCAGAAGACTTCTAAATGTATTGTTTTTTTAACCTAAATGTCACATAACCCTAATTTCTTGCTGTTTTCACTAATCTCATCAAAGAAGTGGTGTAGTTGCACATTACTAAACACGATTTATTAATATTTGTATTGCAAAACAATTAAAAATAGTTGGTAGTCGAGGAAAACTCAAAAATTAACATTTTTAAATACTGAACGAATATTTAGCTCTCATTTCCTTTATTTATTATTTTGTACAAACAAAGCTGTGTCAGTTATTCTAGAATCACACTTCTCTCTTGTGTCTAATATTACAGTAATCAAAAATGTTGACTGGATTTCACATAATTATATTTACAAATTATTCGATAAAACTAAACAATATATATATTTTTTAAACCATAGCATATTTTGTTCTGAATGTGACTGTATGGCAATATTAACCAATGCGTGCGCATTAAGTACAACTCCGAGAAGACTATGCACATCTAGCAAGATTGTAGAATTTATACAATCATAGTCTTGCATATGATTTCCGAGAAGCTCTATTTTCTGGCAAAGTTTAGAATATTATTAAAAATTGCTATTTAAAACATACTTCATAAATGCTTACATTTATATGCACTGTGCCCAAAAAGTCTCACACCTCACACTTAATATTTTTATTTTTTTAAATAAACAATTAAACTTTGGTACATATTTCTAGCATAAGATATAGTAAGTAGGGGTTCCAGAGGGCAACTTTAAAACTTTTAATAGGAAGCGCAGTCTTGATACCCTTATTTAAAAGGTCTTTAAAAGACAAAACCAATGGTGTGCCTAAAATTTTTTTTCAATGACCCTATAAAAAAGGCATCTTTGGACAGATTTTAGTTGAACAAACTCCTGCCAAGAGTTGTTATTAGCATATTATGGGATACCGTACAACGGCATGGGTTCAGGTTAACCTCTGTTTGCATACAGAAAAATGTAAAACATTACTTGATTTTGATATAACCTAAACCCATATCGTAGTACAGCATCCCATAATCTGCTAACAATAACCATTGACAGTAGTTTGTTCAACTAAAATCTCTCCAAACATTTTTAGCTGCCATTTGATATAGAGCCATCGAAACAAATTTTTAACCAAACATTGGTTTTGTCTTTTAAAGACCTTTAAAATCAGTGGTAGCAAGATAGGTGTTACTGTTGAAAGTTTTAAAATACCCCCTCCAACCCCTACATCGAGGCGGGGGATGAAACTCTAAACTATGTAAAAACCTACGTAGTTTTTGCTATATTTTATGCTAGAAAGATGTGCCAAAATTTAATTGGTTATTAAATATATATATATATATATATATATATATATATATATATATATATATATATATATATATATATATTAAGAGGGGATGTGGGACTTTTTGGACAAAGTGTATATTGAGGTTTATAAACGCCTACCTGTTATAAAGTAATTCACCACACCTCAAAGTAGGTTTTTGGGGGACAACACATTAAAAAATAATAAAGCCACATGGAGTGATACCTTATATTGAAGGTTTCATTTAACTGTGCAATTTAGAGTGGGTTATCTTACTCCAATACAAAATGACGGAAATGGAATGAAAATAACAGAGGAAACATGACTGTAGCAAAATATGTACTGTGGTTTGGTGAACCTAACCAACAGTAACAAAACTTATTTTAAACATTTAATTATTAAACATGTTTGGTATTCTATTTAAAAATTATAGCTTTGATAAATAAATTAAAATTAAAATTAAAATTTATGGTATTGTAACATCCTGGTCAAAGTTGAATATAATAACAATAAAGGTTTTGCTGTAATAATTTAGACCTTGAAACAACCACTCCTAGAGCAACACTCATGCCAGAGAAGATTCAGCATACATCGATGGAAATAGATCAGCACCATTATTGCAAAGCATCTAGTGGAATTCACATTCATTATTTTTATGGGATAATATAAAACAAGAATTTTTTTGAATATTTAGAATATACAGGATGTTACAAAAAACGTTAGCAAGATTTACATTTTTAGATTCTACACACCAAAAGGAACAAAAAGTGCTCTGTAAAATATTTTATAATTTCCTTTCATTAGAGGCTATCCATCATTAAAAATATTTTTTAACTATATAATTTTGGAAACATTTAAGATATTTGGTACACACACTATAAGTGTTACGTTAAACAAGCTCTTTTGACCATTCTTGTTCTGTATTAAAGTATATGAGGGCTAAGGGTCTCTATTTCATGCTCAGTTTTTGTTAAGATGATGTTGACTACAATGGTTTTTTTTTTACCTTTAAACATCAAAAAAGTAGGGAATAAAAGAATATATATATATATATATATATATATATATATATATTGCTTAGTTATTTTGATAAAATATGATTGATATCAGATCAACCATTTTCTATGAATACATATTATCAGAGCATAGTCCAAATACCAAACACTTAAGATTTAAATTTACTAAAATAATAAATACTACTTAGTTAAATGAAACATAATAGAATTAAAACTTAAAGATATCAGGAATCGGATGCTATTGGTAAAAACAGTAATAAATGTCTCTAACTTTATATTTAATTAGTTATGATGAGTCAATTTACTTAATAATTTATTGAATATCCCAAATCATCATAGTGTACTGAGATAGCATGCCAGTGTTGACAGAATGGAACTACAGAACTACGAACTGATCTCATTTACATAATGTGAAAATCGGACAGCTGTCTCAGTGAGAAACACAATTCAGTGGTCTTCAAACTCTCTATGATTATATCCATACTCATTCGAATTCACATTGAATAGAATCCCAGTGTCCTTATAAACTGTTATCACTTTGTGATAAAATATTTATAGTTATTATTATATGTTGGAAATAATCTTTGGTTATACAAAGCACCCTCCTTTAACTTTTTTACCATTTGAGGTAATTGAATTCTGTTTGTGGCAGTGCATTCAGATGCAAGAGGCTAAACGAATGAGCTCTAAACGAACCATTTTGAGCCTCCGGTGGGTAGGGGTAACTCAAAATGTTCAAATGGGACCTGTAATCGTGTTACACCTATGTTTAAAGGTCTTGATGAAACGAGAAAAATTACGCAATGAAAATTAAATTTTAACCACCCAAACCAAAATGGCGGGCATACATGTAATTTAATTCAGGAATTTGCAATTTTATGGTACACTTTTTCCTTAGCACGTGAAGAATATTTTCTCATCTCATATTAAATGTTCAAATTGTTCTCCTTGATCCTCTATGCACAGTAGTACAGTATTTGTTCAAAACCTTCTGGCACGTTTTCAAAAGTTTGATCTGTTATCTATTGAATTCATTTTTTATTCGTTTTCGTAGATTATCCAGAGAAGTTAGCTGTGAATTATACACCACTGACTTTAAATGGCCCCACAGAGCAAAATCTAACGGCTTTAATTTGGGGGATTGAGCTGGCCATTCAATACACCCTCTTCGACCTATCCATGGTTAGGGAATCTCTCATTTAATGTGGTCCTTACATTTCGAGCTCCGTCATGTTGAAAAATTATGTTTTCTCTGTTGAACACTGGGGTCCCAGCAGGTGATTTAGTTGTTCCTGTTAGATGGTCAAGAGCTGGAATTATTTTTGTGATCAGCATTTCATTGTAATCACCACTATTCATATTTCCATTGATCACAATTGGTCCAATAATATATTACTTATTGTTCCTGCCCATAAGTTTACCCGTGCAGGTTGTTGAGTGTGGCTTTTTCGATACCAGTGAGAATTAAGGAAACTGAAGTCTCATTGCCAAACAATATGTTTAAAAAAAGAAATGTTATGATCATGAAGTATTTAGTTAAAAACGGTACCAATACTTTGGTTGGTCCTTACACCTATCCAAATAGTAAGACAATTTTTACTTTTTTGAACAGAAAAAAAATGCATTTAAAGTAACGTCAGTAAAGTGTTAAATTAAGTTTTTTACTCCAATATTTTTTTTTCTAGGACCGGAAATTTTGTAACAATACTGTGATATATTTGTGTGTTTGGAAATAACTGAACTCTTACTATACAATACAGATCGGGCGGTGGCATCCTGTTATAAGTCGGGACATTCATATGGTCTATTTGCATGATTAAATGATAGTTATTAATAAAATAGACTAGTTGTAATATTTAATATATAAAATCAAAGTAAAGTATTCTAAACAGTGGTGTAAATAGTACCGCCGCAACCCTCCCAGATCGGGGGGGGGAGACAAGGATCGCCGCGACCTGGCCAAATAAAAAAAATATATAAAGGAATACAAACATCAAAGAATCACATTATCATCAAAATCAATTTTACAATGAACAATATTTAATTCAGACATCTTAATGAAATTGTCCCATAATAATATAAACACGGATCATAAGTATGAGACCGAAATCATTATGGTTGCACAACCTGTTTACTAGCAGTTAAATATAATGCCACCCCGCCCGCTCCTCGCCATCGGCTTTCATGTTGTGACTTGAATTCTGCCAACCCCTCCCCACCAGTTGAATCAGTTCCCACTTATCGGCGCACTTGGCTGAATACAATATTTATAGTAGTTTGCTTTACATAATATTAAATTAGTATAATTTAATTTTTAAATTTATACACAATGTCTAAAAAGCCTAGTGGTGCAGAATACAGAAATCGACAGAAGGAGGACAAAGAAAGTTAAGAAACACCCAAAAATCAATTTGGTTTTTAAATCTACTTCTGAAACTTCTTGCAACAGTAAGGATACAGTCAGTTGTGTTAGTGTAATGTGAGTGATTGTGAATCTGGTTCAGGTCTACTGACCTCTGAACTCAAAGGTGACAAAACAGACATGAGTTTAGATGATAACTTAAATAATACGCCTAGTTAGTAGTAGTTGTAGTGTAGCCGTAGGTCATGATTTCAAAACTGACGTTGATAAAATCTATCAACAACATAATAATGAAAACAAATTAGGCTTGTTCAAAACTGACAGGGCGTTTTACTGACATTTTAAAAGAAGATGATTTGACGTTATTTTAAACTCCAAAATATGTAGACCCAAAGGGCCTTTTCAAAAAGATCCAACGAGCAGAAGGTCGTTTAGTATCGATTTTTATTACCAAACAACCAAAACTGGTCAAACATTAGACAGGTTCTGGCTTTGTTACTCACCTATAAATGGAGTTTACTGTGAAACTTGTTGGTTGTTTGGCGACAGGAAAGATCAAAATATTAAAAATGCTTGGTCGAAAGGTTTGATTAAGTTAAAGCAAATTAAGTAAAATTTGTCACAATCCAAAAACTTAGATTTCCATGAAATACATGGGAAATCTAGGAAAATGTTATTCTTGAAAAAATTCAGGAATAATGGTTAATTCAAAAGTTAGCAGAATTGTGCTACTTATAAAAGTAAGACAAAAGAAAATTAAAATAAAGTAATTAATACAAAGATAATTAAGATATATAAAAGCAATGACGAATTGAGTAAAAATAAATTCCACACCAAAATAAAAATTTAATAGTTTTCACAACTTTTGCGGGAAAATAGAAAGAGATAAAGAATAAAAATTTCAGAAAAATAAATAATAATAATTAAAGAAAAAGAAAATGTACTGTGCCAATGGACTGAAGCTTATAGCAGATTAACAACTCAAATCTACTCCACAACCAGAAAATGCCAGGAAATCCAATACGTTGGTCAAAGTTTAACATTTTTATAACATTTGATAAAACAGTGAGTTGCCACCAAGTGCAATAAAAATTAATTTAAAATACTTTAATAGTTTTTCCTGGGATATATTTTTTTGCTGGGAATAATTTGATATGTTATGTGTAATAAGTATTTAATATGTGGTGAAATTTAATAGAAAATGAATTGTTGAAAAGTCAAATTCTCAAATTAGAAAGAAATAAGAAATAAAATTAGGAAAAGTTTTATTTGTTTAAATTTTGGTAAAATACCAATCTGCTCTTAATTTTAAGAATTTATTTAATTTATATTAATATAGAAGATAAATTAATAAAAGAAAAAAAATTTGTAAAAAAGTTGAAGAAAACTTAATTGTGTTTAAGTATAAATGAAAATTTAATTTGTTGCAAAAAGTGATTTGTGCTTGCAATTATTTTAATAATTCACACACAGGTTTACAACTACAGCTAAGTGACTAATATAGATTGTGATCGAGGAACTTTCCAAAGAACTCGCTCTTGAGATAAGTAAAACAAAAAATTGCTCATGAGCTCTCTGAATTAAGAAAAAGTGAATAATAATTACTGGAAGCGTTAAGTAAAGGTGGGTACTAATAGTATAGGCCCAACCTAAACTGTTGAAGGGATTAAGAGGTTCAGTTGAAAATTGAAAAGTCTATACTTCCAGTGAACTGTTTAAATCCACTCAATATTGTCGAAAACAAAGCCTGTAAAAATATTGTAGGGTTTGAGGAAAGTGCGTTGGAAGGCGCACAGCTGAGTTATAGTAAATTGTGCCTCGCATAATCTAAATTTGGTACTGAATGATTCTGTTAACAATATAACAGAAATAATAAAATTGTATTTTACGACTTAATCAATCAAAAATCATTGTGTATTTCAGTGTAAGTCTGCCAAGATGGCAAGCTGTAAAAGAAATATTTGACGATTCCAGTAATTAAAGTAAGACTTGGACTCTTAAAAGATTATCCCGACTCGTTGGTTATCTAAGCACGATTGTTTGTTGGCTGTTAAATAAAACTTTATTCAGTTTTATGCTGTTTAAAAAATATTATTTAAATTTCATCAAAGATTAAAGAAGTTGTAGATGCGACTGTACTCAAGAAACAAACGGCTGGCTTTCAATTTGTGTTGATGCTGGTCTTTCAAAGTAAAATTTGAGAAAGGAACAACATAATAACATATTTATTATTTAATTATAGCCAGACGATTATACACCAATTATATATTAAAGAAGTTTAACTTATTAACCATATTTTTTGGAGGGTCGTATCAATATATTTTTGTTCTAGATAATTTTCAAAGCTCAAACTTATCCAGACTTATTGGAGGAATATGATGTCTAACCCAATACAGTTAGACATTAAAAAAAAGAAGATAATATCATTATTTTAATTAGTAATAGTAATTAAGGAAATGTACCACTATGATTTATTTTTTTATACTTTAAAGTAGGATAGACAGTCAAGGATATATATTCATCTTACAAAACAAAATCTAAGTCGTATATATAATTAAACTTCTTGTCTTGGTGGAAGCTATTACTATTATATAATATGTGTATTTGATGTTAGTAAAGTTGTAATGTAACAAATTTCTTTACAATAAAGGTAAATAAACGGTGTTAAACATTACACATGTTCCTCACTCATCTCCAAAACTAAATAAAAACACTTCACAACTATTCTTCAGCATACATTTTATTTCGGTAGTTGTCGGTTAAAAATTGAAAATGAACGCTGTCCATGGACGTTATCTTTGAAAACAAAAATAATTATATATTGAAATAAAGCCTAAGATTGTGTCATAAACACGTCCTTAGTATAAATTATATTTTATTAAAATGAAGGTTTTAATGACGACGATTAAGTTTTTTGCAAATTATTCCTGAACCATAATATTTTATTATTTACAATTTTGGACGACTTTCGTTAATTAATCTTCACAGTTCACTAAAATTTTATAACCTAGAGGGAATTTATATTTTTTTACTGATAACTCACGAACTGAGATTTTTGGAAAGATAGCGATGAATAATCTTTGTTTGGCTCCTTAGAGGCTACTTTTGAGCAAGTTTAGAGCTGATTTTAGTAAAATATATTTTTTATGGTAGTTACTCTTAACGTATTTAGATGGTAAAACCTGCTTACATACTGAATTTGATTCTAATCAGTCACCGCGTTAGGACCGTAGACGACAGAGTACCAACAGACAGATAGACAGACAGAAATCTTTCCTAAAATCACTTCTTGCATTCAGGGGACCTCAAAAAATTGACATCGATTTTTTAACAATCCTTAGTTTAATTTAATAGCGTCACGATCGGAAGAAAAGAAGATTTGGAGACCTGATAGGAATGATAATAGAGGGGTATCTAACCCAATACTATACGAAGAAATGTGTAGATTCAGCTATGTTATCTCGGGGTTACTACACACGTTACTTACTGTGAGTGACCTCTTGAGAAGTACTTTAATTAATATAACGCATATAGATAATTTTAAACACGTTACTACGTATTTGTGATAAAGTAAATATTCGCAATGAATGATTCCCCTAAAACAATTTATAAGGGTAAATAATTTAAACGAATAACTTAAACATTCTTGGGATATTTGACATGATGAAAAAGTAAACAATGAGAAACAAAGAAGAATGTTTGTGGCATAGAATCACGGAGTGGACAACCATTTGTCTTAGGTGTTGGAAGGGTCACGTTCATTGCCCCTTCAATGCTACGCGATACTTCCTCTCTTGCACACAACCAACTTTGTTTAGTGTCAGTCCATCTGTACATTCCGAAGGCTCTTAGACAAATACCCAACATTTATTGCTTATAAGGGAAGAGCTGTCATTTACAAAGTATTTTAAGTAGAATTCTAAGGGTGACCATTATTTTATGTCTCAGACAAATAAATAGACATTATACTTAGACTTAATGATTTTGTGTTTAATTACTTTTTTACGTATAGCAGTTTGTATAGCAGCGTCACATCAATGTGTAATAAGTAAACAACAATATTATATAAGTTTTTAATAACAAAACAAACAATACAATTATATTAATAAATACTCAGACACAACAAAGAAATCATACAAAGTTGGACAAATATGAGAGCAGAAGAACCCAATTCACAAAGGCTATGAACAAAACTCGCTCTCCGAGTACACATACCGCAGGAATAAAAATAGTTTTAATTTGGATTTAAAATCGTCATTTATTGTCTATTACCTTTAGAAACTCTGGGAGTCTATGAAATAGAATATTTCCGCCATGGGTAAGGCGTTTTTATAGTTGTTCAGTTTTTGCTGATTACATCTAAAAACCCATTTCCCTCTGTGTCACAATAATGAAACTCACTTAAAATATGAGCTGTATTCGTGAGCTACACAAACCGCCACAAATATATTCCGTTGAGGGAGGTGCCTGACCTTAGAAACCAATAGGAACCCAGCAAGTTGGACAACTCGTTTCTCGCTGCGTCACCTCTTGGCACAGCGTTTTCTTATGTACGTTCATTTAGGTGCTCGGAAAAATCATAGATACTGCACTTCATTTTGCATCGCAGTTGCAAAGAGCACTTTAACGAACAAAATTAAAAAAAGAAATACACCCGTAGCTGCTTTCCTTCCTTGTAAACAAATCATCACAATTTTCTCAACGAAAACAATATTTTTTCGACTAAATAAATAAATGCAAGTTTGGAAAATTTCAATTAAAAACTAATATTAATATTTGTACTGGGTTATATTTTATAATGCATATTGGGGAAACAGTTATTACCGGTAAAACAAAAAATGTTGTTTTATGGTAAACATTACCGCAGACAAGCAGTATACTATCTTGTCTCTGACATTACTAATGAAGTTGTAAATAATTACTACTTTACACTTTGTACACTTAAAATATACCAGCATTATAAGCAAGATGTAATGTCTTTCTAGTACTAATGTTCATATTGACAAATTTTAGAATTAAATGAAAGTAACAAAAGTTATGAAAATATTGATTATTCGGAAACTTTCTGTAGATTCAATATCTGAGCCTCTTTGTCTACAGCACTTCCAGATTATGTCCCTTATATTTCCTCAAACCCTTTTCGCTAACCTTTAGGAAGATACGAAATATTATCTCTATCACTTCTGGATGGTAATAAACAACATCAGTAGATCTGTGGACGACCAAGTTAAGTGATATCTTCGGATATTGTAATTAGTTTCATTTACATTTGTTTATTTGTTGTTGTTATTAGTTAATAACAGTGCTTAATACATTTTCTTAACCAAGCTAATAATTTATATTACTGTATCAAGGAAATTTATTAGATATAAAAGCAGCATATTCATCCAAAGTGCTTAAACGTATATACAATGTGAGATAAGATTAATACTTTCAACCAAATTTGATATACATTTCTTTTATAGGTTCATGTTTAAGTATGTTAAGTGATATATAATGTTAACGTATCTGTAAAAATTATAAAACTATTTATTTTCGTAATTCTGTTAGCATTGCAAGACGTTGGTAGCCTCGATCCCCGGATAGCCTCGTGCAGGGTGTTGTTGGAATAATTGATAACAGCACGCTACTCTTCCTTCCCTATTCGTTATTGCCCAACAGACTACATTCGTAGCGGCTTGTATAGATATTATTTATACATGCTTTGTATTGTTAGTATTTTCACACCCTTTAAAGTATAACTGCACGATGCTCTGTGCTTTAATTTTGAAATAATTCTTTTGGCATTTTTTTGTAAGACAAGTAATTTTGAAAATCTTTAAAGAATTGCTCATAAAATAATTCCACAATTAAACTTGGATTTATTATACATTATTATGGTAACTTGAACATATGGGTGTTAACCAGTATTTGACCAAATTTCTAAGTATAAACAATCCTGAAGTAATTTTGTGACATACTTAATGAATTCTATAAAATATCTCCAAGACACCCAGCTGACTTAAACATGTTTGGGTGATCTCTTTGAAACTTAAATCTCTTCTCAAAAAAGACGTATTTCGTCTTATTAGAATTAATTTAAAGATGTATTTCATCAAAATATTGACATGTTACATTTACTAAACCTTTCTGCTCAATATAAAGCGAATTTCGTTTATATTTTTCTGTGTATCTGTTCCTTTACCGACTTTATTCTGCAAAATAATACATGCAGTTCACTAGGCTGCTGTATAAACTCGTGTAGGACCTAGGTAAAACAAACTTTTATAAGTCCCAATATTTGAAATTGTTTATTTGTTGTAGTTTTCTACAGTTGGAATTCAAGCCATCAGTTTTTTAGGATTGTAAAATAATTATTAAATCTCTTCAATTTTGATCCTTGTGTAATATTAATAGCTTTGTATAGAAAGAGAAAATATTATGTTTGTTTGCAAAACAAGAACGTTTATTATTTGTAACCAAGAAATAGTTTAATTAAAAAAAAAAAAAGTTTTATTTTATCTTCTATAACCTGATATTGTACCATAAAACAAATCAAACTAAAATTCATATCAAATTGTGTAGGTTGCAAAAGTTGTTAACTAATTAAGTTAGTCTATTATTTCGTAGTTATTATTAGTAAATTATGGAAAACCCGTGGATTCTCTTGAATTAAACTCAACATAATTAAGATTGACAAAAGTTATAATAAATAATATACTTTTGAAATAATTAATCTAGTTTTGTAAAGTGTCATTTATACTAAGTACATTGTAGAACTTCATTATAAGTTAAACAATTTAATGTTTAAGCTATGTTAACTTTACGTAATATTTACATAAATACTGTGCTAATTACGTACAAAATATTTCATTTATTAAATAGTCAGTTATTAAATATTAATATTTATTAAAAAGTCATTGACGAGGGATTGTTTATTATAATTAAACATAATAAGGATATTAACGAATGTACAGAAAATATTGGAATAAATTGAAATATTTATTTACTGTAACATGAAATGCATTATTTCATAACGTTTCTTTACACATACTATTGCAAACTTCTGGTATATCAATAAAAAATAAACTAAAGCGAGTAAACTACGTAGATTTTTATTATTTTTTTCAGAAAACGATCAAGTATTGTCCACTCTCGAAAGCTAATAACATTCTTGTTTAATCTATTTTGCATAATTGGCAAGAGAAAATGTTATTATATGTAAGGCCATTATTACAGTCCCATTGTCTCTTAACAGTGAATAGAATGTCAGTGTTTAAGACGTAGGTACACATAATATATTATTAATTTCATTATTACAATATGCATAAAAGTGTATTGATTCCAATCTCGTTACTTTAAGATAATGAAAACTTTGGTCGTAAAATTAGGTAACATAAATGCACATGAAAGATGGAGGGAATGTTTTTAAGTTATTGATCTAGTCTGAGACAGTCACCAACAGTCGTACTTGTCATTTTTGATTGAGTTCAGTTCAGTGGTTTCCCAGAACAGACAAGAGTACAAGAATTTAATAAACAAAACCGCACAAAACATTGCCATAGTGCATTCTTTTAAGTTCCGATTTCGTCAATTTTAAATGTATTCATTTTAGTGGTTTCCCAGAACATAGAAGAGTACAACAATTTCATAACCCAGCCACAAATTACATTGCCATAATGGATTCTGTAAAGTTACAGTTTTGTCGATTTTGAATGATTTCAGTTCAGTGGTTTCCCAGAACAGAGAATAGTACAGCAATTAAATAAACACAACAACACACACAAATATGCCATAGTGCTTCCTTTTAAGGTTCGTGTTTGTCAATTTTGATTAAGTTACGTTTAGTGGTTTCCCAGAACAGAGAAGAGTACAGCGATTTAATAAAAACAGCCACACTTAAATTGGTATAGTGGTTCCTTTTAAGGCTTTTGTTTGTCAATTTTGATTGAGTTCAGTTCAGTGGTTTCTCAAAACGGAGATGAGTACAAACAATTTAATAAACACAGACACACAAAAAATGTCATAGTGCTTCCTTTCGAGGTGCGTGTATGTCAATTTTGATTGAGTTCAGTTCAATAAATTCCCAGAACAGAGAAAAGTACAAAAAATTAATAAACAAGGCAACACAAAAAATTGCGTTTCCTTTTAAGTCTTTGACAATTTTGATTAAGTTCAGTTTTGTAATTTCCCAGAACAGGGAAGTGTAAAAAAATTAACACACTCACACCCACACCCTTTGTGGTTCCTTTTAGGGTCTGTGTTTGTCAATTTAGATTGAGTTCAGTTCAGTGGTTTCCCAGAACAGAGAAGAGTACAACAATTTAATAAACTTAAGCACATAAAAAATTGCTATGTTTGCTAATAAGATCCGAGTTTGTCAATTATGACTTGAGTTTAGTCCAGTGGTTTCCCAGAACAGAGAAGAGTACATTAATTTAATAAACTAAGGCACATAAAAATTACTATGTTTTCTAATAAGATCCGAGTTTGTCAATTATGACTTGAGTTCGGTCCAGTAGTATCCCATAATAGAAGAGTACAAATAGACTATATATATAGATACATATAGACATGCAACGCAACTTCGTTTATCGCGGAGGCTATGATTAGCCTCTAACCATATTTAAGACAAACATTAGTTTGAACACTTTTTACTATAACCAAGCTTTCTTTCCTTTTAATAAGAAAATACAATCATTTAAACGAGCCAACAGCAGGAACACATTATTTCTCCATTTTTGTAGATTACATAAAACATTTAAAGGAGACAGTAGCGGATTACAAAATTTAGATTTGTACTACACGAATTCACGTTCACTAAGTATAATCGTAAATATTTGGAACGAAAAATATACGCAGAGAAAAATAGGTTCACAACTACATTTCCAACCTTGATTCTGGATTTGGCTCAAATGGATAAAATTAAAAATCCCTACATAAAAAAACAACAAAACAATATTTAAAATGGATTTAAAAAAAAATAATGTCTGAGATTTTATATTATAGTATCAAATTTTCAACAAATAGAATTTTCGATACTAGAGGCTATTACTGTTTGTTTATTTTATTTTAACAATATTATTTTGAAATATTTTTATTGTTTTGAACATCACTGAATCCAATTTGCAAAGGGACTGAAAATTAGCTATTGGAAGAAATATAGTTAAATTATTGACTATTCTCAAGAAATCACTTAACAAAATTAATAGGTCACCATTTTTAAATTTACAATCCGATTTCGGAAGTTAAAATGTCCTTTGGCGTGTTTTTTTGCTGAGGAGTGAACTTAAGTGAACCGTCACGCTCGGGTCGGTTACGCTGAATCGGGTTTATTCGGCTCCAGTCGTCATCAGCCACGTTTACTTTCCGAATGAAGTGCATCGATCCAATGTTATTGTATATGATCAGTGTATTATTTAAAGTGTTTACAACGTATGCTGAATTTTACTAATACTGAAAAATTTATTTCGCATCAAGGTATTATCTTGCTTTTCTCAAATAATGTGAAGGACTTAGACATCAATTAGTATAAGTTAATAATGATATGAATAAATTTCTCGCAGAAATAAATAATACATACAACAGTTTACTACATGTAAGTAGTTAATTTTTTTTAAGTAAAAATTTCATGTAGGCCTACACTTTTCCCAGTGAAATTTTCCTTTAAATTTCTTTACTTAACTATTATTATTATTTATTTACATTTACACATTGATAAATCTGTATGAACTTTAATGTACATGTATTTATTTATTGATTTTAGTGGCATAAGGTTTCCTATCCTCACTTATTGTACGGCGTCATTTAAGTTATATATATATATATATATATATATATATATATATATATATATATATATATATATATTTATAAATATTTTTATATATTTAGACTAATTGACATTTAAGTCGTTTATACTCAATATAAATTACTTTTCACTTTTATTGTGTGGTCCTAAGCACACACCCAAATTTTGTACTTTGCAAAGTTATAGAATGATTCATAAAACCATGGTTGGTTTCGTGAGGTTATTGGTGAAAACAAAAAATCGGCTTTGGACTGTTACGTAATATGCACTGTTTTAAAATTGACTCTACCGATTTTGTTCAAATTTTAGTGAAATATGAAGATTATTAACTCAAATCCGTGCACAGCATTGCAAGTAAAAGAATAATATTTGTTCAAAAATAATAGTAAAAAATAGCAATGAACACAGCCGTCATTGAAACCTCGATTACATCAAATGTTTTGTACCGATTATTAGGTTTTTATTGTATTAAACACTACTCTAAAGAAGTTAACTGTTAACTACTCGAAGAAACTAATTTCATACTTGAAGATGTCCACCATATTTACATTTATGGCACTGCATGCATAGTAACTCACACTGGCAATTTGTATTCTATGGTACTGCATGTATAGCAATTTACATTCGCAATTTGTATTCTATGGTACTGCATGCATAGCAACTCACATTGGCAATTTGTATTCTATGGTACTGCATGCATAGAAACTCACATTGACAATTTGTGTTTTATAATACTGCATGTATAGCAACTCACTCTGGCAATTTATATTTTATGGTATTGCATGTAGAGTAAACTCACACTGACAATTTATATTTTATGGTACTGCGTGCATAGTAACTCACATTGGCAATTTATATTTTATAATACTGCATGCATATTAACTCACACCGGAAATTTCTATTTTATGGTATTGCATGTATAGTAAACTCACACTGACAATTTGTATTTTATGGTACTGCTTGCATAGTAACTCACAATGGCAATTTGTATTTTATGGTACTGCATAGTAACTCACAATGGCAATTTGTATTTTATTGTACTGCTTGCATAGTAACTCACACTGGCAAATTGTATTTTATGGTACTGCTTGCATAGTAACTTACAGTGGCAAATTGTATTGAACCCAATGAACCCATTAAACCCCTATCTGATCTTAATATTAAATCTGACCGTAGGTGTTGTTGGCATTGTAATTTTCCTTAAAAACGCTTTCCTCTCTCTCTCTCTCTCTTTCTCTCTCATTCTCTTTGAAGTTAATTGGAAGATCAAAGTAGGCTACTAATGTCTATTAAATAAAAATGACTATACTAATGTTTATGAACGATTCTAGTTCTGTTGTTCTTATAACAAGTTTTATTTTCTAGATGTATGGGATAAAGTGAAAATTTTATTTTGCTTACAAATTATCTAAAAAAATCCGTTTATCCTCTAAAGTCTTCTTAAATCTCTATTATTCACTAGTAAAAATAAATACATAAAATAATAAAAATAAAATTGAAATTTAACAAATTACAGAATTCTCATTACTTTGGTTTTAACACCCTCAAGTTTTGAGTTATCGAAAAAATAAAACTCTTACTATAAGCCCGAAATACGCGGAACATCATTTCATTCGTTTGAGTTACACAACGTACTGTAAATAGATAGACAACAAATAGACATCATTCCAGAAAGTACGTATTTGGGTTCAGGGAACCGTAAAAATTTTCCTACGCTCCTCTAGTAAAACTTACGGAATATATAATACATAGATTCCATCGTGTCTTATGACGGGTTAAAGTACCATACTTAAAAAAAACATATTTACGTGTTTATTGTGTGAAATGTTGAGTAGTTTTTTTGTTTTCATTGTGTATTTGTAGCATTCTAAATTCATAAATAATATCTGCAGACAATTTATCAACTCATATCTTACCGCAGTACCTTCCGTCCCTTGACAGGTGCTGTCGCGTAGCAGCCTTTTCTAGAAAGTATCGCGTGATGCATGTAAGTACAAAGTACAACGGCTAGTTAGCCTACCTGACAAAAACACGTAGTCACTCTGTCTCAGGATTCTCAACATGTACAAAAAACTTTCATCGCTCCGTTAAAATCTAAATTAAAGTTACATCATGACAAATTATACTTCAGTTTCATAGAGAAAAAGTAATATCTTAGTTTTACAATTCAGTGATGTGTTCTTTTTGGTTTTCTAAAAAAAATATAGTTGTGTAGTTTTTCATTTTACGGCACATGTTCACGTGAACTTTCGACAGGACTCCAGGTAACCAAATTTACAGATTTTATCATATCATAAATTTTGTTAATGTTTTAAAATTTATTCATTAAAATATGTATTTCATGTTTTATTTAATATTCAATGTTTTTCAGAAACTAAATAATTATAAAATTGTTTTTCATTTCTTAAAACATAGTTTACAAAACCTTAAGCAGTCAGATTTTAAGTTTTGAGCAATTATGTGAAATTAGTGCAAACTGGTGATAAACATTAAACAATCAGAATATCTTATTGAACATGTCAAAAAACTAATTAAAGAAATCTCTTCTAGACCAGAATATTTGTTTTACAGATTTTACAGATTTTTCAAGTTTCATACAAGCTTTGTTTTAAACAAAACCAAGTATATATATACAGCTTTCTAACCATCTAAGAAGCATTTAATTATAAGCTTAATGAATTTCTGTGATGCAATCAATATTCTCTAATTTTGACAAATAACCAGATATTTTTAATAAAGAACATTAATGCTACAACATGTCTGAATTTGCACAGATGCTAGTAAACGTGTTTTTTTGCTTTAGCTAAAACGCTGGTCGGAGAAACTCACCAATCTTGTTTCATTTTGCGTACTCCAGCAAAAAGTGCATAGCATGTTTCTGCCTGCTTTTAAAACATGTTTTATATAATAAATCAAAAAACTTCCAAGTGCACAAAAGTGACCTTTTGAAAATTGACTTCACAGAACTTTGTTTAAATATATATGTATTGTACATGTACCTAATCTGGTTTAGCAAAATGTGTTCTTAAAACTGTTATTTAAATGTAATCTTGTATAGCTATTTATAATTTAAAAGAAAAATACTTGGGTGGTGTTGCATGCAAACTTTTCGGTCCTGACAACCTCCAAGAGGTTATTTCTAAATTAATAAAATTGACGTCAATTTAAAAATTTCAATATTCTAAATTTCATCTTTTCTTTTTTTTTTAATCTTCTAATGTCATAAACAATTTACTTTTATTATAAATATATATATATATATTGGCCAATTTAGAATTTAAGAAATTTAACAAACAAAATTATGATTTGTAATATTTAATCTAATAATGAACTTGTTAGAATTAAAATATTTTTTTTTTTGAATTTAAAATATCAATCTCATTTATAGAATCCTTTTATTGTTAAATTTTGTAACTGTTTATATAAACTAAAAAGGGGGGATAAATTTTCAGAATCTATTCATCAATTTTTTTTATTTATTATATTTTACACTAAGGGCGTATAACTTTTTTTTTAGATTAATTAATTATAATCTTGTTAATTATTAAGCTGTGCTTATAATAATCTATCTTAGGATGTTTTTTGCTTTGTAAATGATAAAATCTGAACCGTCGAAATTTCTTTCTTGTTTAATAAATTTGAGCCTTGTTAATTATTAAATTTGTCTTTGTCTTTTTTTTTAAATTTTCAAACATTGTTACCATTTGGTTCCGCCTTTTGTTTAATTTAAGTCCCCTG
This sequence comes from Aphrophora alni, assembly GCA_963513935.1. Lineage (NCBI taxonomy): Eukaryota > Metazoa > Arthropoda > Insecta > Hemiptera > Aphrophoridae > Aphrophora > Aphrophora alni. The sequence goes on from OY740766.1 coordinate 69,362,034, forward strand.
GTAACATATTAACAACGAAATAGCTGTAATAAAATAAAACCAAATAAAATAATAACCAAAGGACTTTTTTTGAAGTAAGTACTTAAAGGAAAATTTAAATGTATATAATTTTATTTGATATGTTAATATATATATATATATATATATATATATATATATATATATATATATCAGGTTCTTTATTGGCATTTTTATCGTATGGGTAATATTTATTGCGGATCCGTGTATGGGATAACGTCATATGAAATATTTGTAATTAAATATATTTAGGTTTTTCTAACACTTCAGGGAAGCCTAATAAACTAAACTATATTCACAATTTAATACTTAAAATGATACAAAATTACTAAGTTGTATATACACAAATATTAGAAATATAACAACATAGGCGTAATATTTGTACAAAGATGTGGGTGAAAAGTAAAAGACATTTAGCAGTAAGCAAATATTGTCACGTTTATTAAAATTAAACACGTATTAGTTCAAATTATCATTATTTGAGCATTTTTAGACAGATTATTTTCCATGAAACAGGGTTTTATTTAAAATGAAACGAAGTTTTTTCTCATAAATAATATTTCGGAATTTAACAAATAAGCAATTACTACTTTAAACAATAAAACTGTTACTGCTCATAATGTTCAGAATCATATTTGTGAAAATAGTTATTTAATAAACGTCAGTAATTATTTCAATGATAGTGAAAATTACCAACAACTTATTATTGATAATATACCACTATTTCATAAATTGGTTTAAAACGATTATTTCTAAAAATATTTAGTGTAATAATATAATAATATTTAGGCTTCTTTTAATTTTTTTTTAGAATTGTAAATTGACTAGAGAGAAATAGGAATTTCGTTTCTTTCTCATTATTGGACAGTCCCCTTGTGGAGGTGATCTTACTGCGTGATTACACTTCGATTCGTAGCACTGCTTCAATCTGTATTAGGCCATAGGGCTTTGCTACTTTTACAACCCGTCCAACGACATGGAACAACCATTACTACTCAATCCATAGCGAGAGTAACGTTGCTGTTAAGTCTCAAACTCAAATGTTTTCATTCGTTCAAGTTCTCGATATTCCCAAAGCTTTTCTCGTTATCTGTCTTACAGAACAGTTTTAACAATAAAATGTCAAGAATTCATCTTGTTGGCAATTGTAATTACTGAATACAAAGATCTTTGAAATTGAAAAAGAAGATATATACAATATGACTATATAAACGTGCCAGTTATTTTAATTAAAAAATATTTCATATATTAAAAAAAGTCAAATGAAACTCCTTTCCTGAACTTTTTTAAGATGTCTTATTTGTGGGTTTTAAAATTTTGATGCTATCAGCCATTTTACAAATATGATAGCAACTTTAAAATTTCTTACTGAAGTAACTACTTTTTATGATGGTTTAAGATTCTAAACATAATTTTAAGAATTTTTTATTCTATTATACACCTAAGTATTTAAGAGCTACAGAGGCAAAATATTTTAGGCGTTTTCAGAAGTCAATTTACTATACTTAAAACGGTTGAATTGGATCGTAGATAGAAATAGATTTTTTTACTCATGTGGGAGGTCAAATAAGTGGCGATATTTAGGGAACAATTGATAATACTTAATTTTACTGATTAACGTTTTATAGCCTAAGTAATTTGCAGTTTTTCAAAAAATTCTATAATTTGTCACATTCAAAATGTTAGTTCTACAAAATATGCTAGTTTTAACTCCCTTAATGCTGAGCAAGATGATATCTTTACTTTGATTATAGGTCATAAGGTGGCAGAGATATTAAAAAAAAAAGTTGAAAAAGTCTTAATAATTAACTAACACACAGGAGTCCATTTTACAATAGGATATTTAAATTTAATTAATCAGAAAATGCTATTTTACCATTTTTATTGTTCTTGTCTTTTTTTTTTGTAAATATAAAAGTGTAAGAGCCAGAAGTTTGTATAATACAAATTTATAATAAAATATACAACAATACATTTGAAAGAGTACAATTTTTCGTAGCCAGACATTGTTAGAAATCCAGTTCACCCACTGTGACTCTGGACAGCATACTAATAATCAGCTGTTTTATCAAACTATATTCACATCAACGAACCCGTCCAGCTTATTTTTGTGCAGATAAAACGCTCAAATTTCTTTGTTACTTAAGAAACTAAATGCAAAGAATGGAAGCAGCGAGTGATTGGACACCAATAAGGTTAGACCATAATAGGCTAATAAGGTTGAACACTGAAAGCGGAAAAGTTTTGAGTTTAGGAGACATAAGTTATGAATGAAAATTAACATTAAAAATACATGGTTAAGTAAATTTTGCTATACAGATGTTTGTGAAAGGTTATACAGTGATTAAAATATATAATTATATATTATTAATTAGACAATAGTCCGACACTGAAACTGAGACAAATAATACCAAAAAAATAAATGAAATTTAACTATCTAAACTAATTACTAAAAATTTTGGAAATTTTAAATTAATTAAATAACAAGATTTAAATGTGTTTAAAAATTACAAACGAAATATATGTATCGGAAATAGTTAACAAAACTGCATCGTATGTATTCTAAGCACTTTAATTGAAACAGTGGGAGTAATTGAAATGTCAGAGCATGAGGTTTAGAAGAAGTCTGTAAAGATTTTAGAGTCAAGAATTGAAAATTATTAATTATATATAAGAAGACTTACCAAAAATGTAAAAGGCAGTGATGGATATAAAATTGAAATTCCTTTTCGATTTATAACAGTATCATTTAAGGGACAAACCTAATCAAAATATTTTTGAATAGGATATAAATTTGTTATAAAGCCTATAAATACAACCCCAGAGCTATTTTATGTTATATTATAACTGAAACAGATATGGGCCCATATCATTTAGATGTACAAACTCCAACTAAAAACTTTCGTTCCATTAAATGGTACTCATTTAATAGGCAATTCAAAATGCACGGAATTAAAAATACAATTAAACATTCAAAGAGAAAAACAATATAAAGGAATAAGTTATAGTCAAGCCGTTTGTAGCATACAACTAGTCTTAATAAATTCGTGGAAATATATCGGTTATCTAATCAATAAATATCCTACAAACATTAGTTTATAAGGGCAAAGTATGCTGACTTTATGAAAAAGCAAGTAATGTGTCTAGCCAGTACGAATGTTTAGATATTTTTTTCGAACAGACTCTAAAGCTGATATTAGTGGACATTGTGAACATCAAATGTTAATAACACCTAATTCACAAAAAATCTAATAGGCCTAGAAATGCTATAAAAGGAAATTAGGACGTGGTGGCGTACAAAAACCAAATAAACCGAAAGACAACCCATTAAAGATATTAGAAAACCATTCAATTCACTTACATAGAAAATAGTGCTCTTGTAGGGATTGTATAGTCTGGTTCCACAGACACAATCACCACTACATTTATTAAGTCTACTTAACAAATTAGGGAAACATTTATAGACTTGATGCAACAATTGAAAAACTATGTTATAATATCTAATAATGAACTCGATTATCATGTTGTAAAAAATGTAGCCTATATAGCTGATTTGTACATTAAATTATCGTTTATTATCTATTGGTTAGCCCTACTCGATTAAGTTCCACAATAACTGATGAAAGTTAAAATTACAATATTGTAATGTAATCATGGAAGCCTTAATAACAAGATGGCAGAGTTTGGTAATTTATAACAAAATAAAAAAATCGATATTGCTATTTTACAAGGTAAGTATTTAAATCCACGGAAAATGTTAATGTAAAAAAATCTTGAATATTAAAATATATTTTAATGAAGATGTATATAGAGGAATTGCTACAATAACCCATAAATCGTTTAAAATTATTAAAATTGAATATCACAATATAGTTGGGATAGACATGATAATGTGTGCAATGCAAAAGAAATAGAAATACAAATTTATTTCAAACTCGTGTTTCTTATGAAAAATACTGTAATTATTATACAGGGTGGTACCAAACTTTTGTACATCATTAAAAATTAAAAAAAAAAAGAAAAAAGTTTCTATGAAGGTATATCCTACAGTATTCAGTTTTCCGTCTATCTGTTCTGTATGTGTTTTTTACTAAATATTTTTTATCCAAGAAACCAAGTTAGTTACAAACACCAAATTTGGGGTAATTACTGATGAATGTAGTGTTAGTGACAAAAAAAGAATTATCAAATTTAAATAGTAATTTTCAAAATGGCGGTCGTTACAAATATTCGTGTTACCTTTACAAAAAATACACAGGAGACAAAATTTTCTTTTATTACGACAAACGATTTTTTTTTAGGATTTTTATAGGTCAAATTTATCGATATAAAACTGAAAACATAATTTCTTGCTAATTACCTACAACATCCAAAATTAGTTTTAAAATTATTTTTTGAATTCTAACAGTACTGATGTCAGATAAAATCCATTGCTCTGAAATTGATTACGAATTTATGTTAATAATAATAACTCTTCCAAAAACAGCTAGTGATTAATGATAAAATTCCTGAAAAATTTTTTTTATTTAAAAACAATATTCATCCAAGAATATTGCAACAAATTGTTTTGGACACATTAAACAATCTTTGGAAAAGCTATAATAAAATTTTTACTAGTGATTCTGTCAACTTATTAACTAATGAATGTGCGACAGCTATTTATCAGCTATTTATCATGCATAGACCAACACTGGTATTGGATTTAAACTTAACGGCCATTGTTCAATTTTAACGGCAGAGTTGCATGGGATTAAATTAGCAAATAAATTTATAGAAAAACATAATAGTAACATGAAATTCGTAATTTGTTCTGACTCATAAATAGGCTTTTATCTAATCATTAAAGATAAGAAAATTAATAATCCTTTAGTCAAAATTATACATGCAAAGTTAAATAATAACGAAATAGCATCCAGTCACTCAAATATTAAAGGAAATGAAGCAGCAGATTTTTTACTGAAGATAAAAACAAAAGAATTAAAAATAATAAATAAAAAATAAATAATAATAAATATTTACAGATATGAATTATAAATTTATAGAAGAATTACAGAAAATATCTCAAGAAATAAATACAAAATATTTGGCGTTTAAAGGAAATTGGATAAATCAGCATTCAGAAAACATTCCAACTAAACCATGGTATGAGTAGATAAACAAAAGTAGAAATGAGTAGAAAATCAATTGTAATTTAAATAGAATTTTAAATGGACACGCTAGAAAAAATTTACTTATAAAATTTAAATTTCTCACGGCCTAAATTGGAGTGATTATTTTACCTCATATGTTGATGGAGTGCAAGATACCCAAGTCAAAGACAGAAATTGATTGAAACCGCACAAAGAAACAGAGCAATACATAATTAAAATGATATAAATCTTCTTCTGATATTTAAACACAATTTTAAATATAAACTTTAAATTTTATTAACATTTTCAGATTGATTGGACTTTATAGCTAATTAAAATTCATGCAATTATATGTAATAATGTTTATTTAATTGTATTTTTAGTTCTTTTTGTTCAAAAACAATAAGAATAACAAGGGGTACGCTGTGTTCAAAATGAGGTGGGTGTAGCCTAAAAATACAATTAATAAAATTTCACCCTGCCTAAAAAAGATAATGTATAGTTATGAAAAAAATGTGAAAGGGCAAATAAATAAATAATTAAAAAAATGTAAATAATTATTAACTAGCTGCTTATAAATAATCCATTACTGTGTAGAGTTAAGTGTTGTTATTATTCAACAACATTACCAATATGCAAATGTACAAATGTATTAGCTTTTGTGATAGTGGTTTTTCAATTAATTAAAACATAATAATTTTGGTAAGGTAGTTTTATTGTAAACAATATCAGGAAGTTAGTTTCACTGAACTAAGGATGTAATGGAGCCTAAAGTCCTAAACCTAGCTTCCATATTTAAAGCAATTTACGATTAAATTTTAATCTCTTTTCAACTATTTGAAGTACAGAGAATGGACCTCTGAAAACGCCTCAAATCTTGTTTTCACTACTTTAGTCTTAGTAGCTCAGAAAAAGTTTGATGTATAATAGACATTAAAGACAGACTACAAAATAACTTTAATTAGTTCTTAAGATTTAATAATATTTATTTTTTGGTAGTACTAGCCCAGTACTGGCAAAAATGTCGTAAAAGTACTGGCTAGTTACCATAAACACATACTATATGCTTGCATTTTATTCAAATGTAATTGTATCAATATTAAATGAAAATATTTCCAACTAGCCTGTGTCAATCAGGCGACATTTTGGAATTTTTTTGCAACTACTGGCCAAGTGCTGGTACTACCAAGTCAGTAATGAAACAGGACCATCTTGGGAGCATACACTTTCAAATGAGACCAACCCCAATGGAATCGGTTTAGCCATTCTGGAAACATACGCGGACATACATAAAAAAAAATCAGGTTGAATGCAGAACCTCCTCCTTTTTTGAAGTCGGTAAAAATACAAAAAAATTAAAATAAATGTTTTAAGCTTAGGCCTATGTATAAAATATAAAACCATCATAAAATAGGTATTTCTATTAGAAATGTTTTATTCAGCCGCCTCATTGGAAAAATGGTATGCAAATAAAAACCCCCCAAATAAGAAACAACATAAATAGTTCTCGGGAGTTCTCGGCTTATTTTACATATTAAATAATTTCCAAGTGAAGCAACTGGTACACTTATATCAGATCATTGTGTATGTTTGTAATGTATTTAGTATGATCAATTTTTGTATACATTCAATAATAAAAACTTATCTATTGAATAGATATTTAGACATATCGTATGAAACACGATTACAAAGTATACTATAATCAAAGATTAATTTACAGTTCTGGCTTGTGTAAGATATCTAACATATTGTAAAACCTAGCTGTAATCATTAACGTATAGCTAATTACACATAACAAGTCCCCTAGTTGTTCTAGGGACAGTTGATTTTGTTCTTTAGAAATTTAATTCATTCGATAAATTATTGTTCTTGTAAACCTACTGTAAATACTGCCTACTACAGGCACTTTACAAAGGGACAGTTCTTACAGTATGAGATAATAATCGAAAAGATTTCACCTTGTGATAGTTACTTATCATTTATTGGGGTTACAGTGGTAGTAAATATTTTGCTATAACCATCAAAGTTTTAGTTAACCACCCTGAAGTTTAGCAGACAGTCTAAACTGCTAAACTGAAAAACGATCCGTAACCCCTGCCACTGAGAACCTCGGCGGCTGGTGGCCAAAAACAGCATAAAGGTGTAGAGGATCCGAGAATTGTTTACGTACATTATATTATTATTCGTATTGATGTATATCTATAAGTTACTTGGAAGTTATATTAAGTTTCATAAGAAACATCTGGAATCACACAAAATTGTAACTTGTATGTAAATAATAATTGTTTTGACTGTTTTGTACCCTTTAAAAAATTGACAAACTTTAAATTCATAAAAATGACTATACTAACATAAATGAATGTGTGTGAAATTTTTTTTATACTTTGGTCAAACTTGCTAGAGTTTTAGAATACAATTCAAATTTCATTTTTAATGAATTTTTTCCTACGACCCCTCGTTATGGCTCATCACTATCACAATTAATTATTAATTCGCAGAATGCACTATATTCCTATTCGGAACACTTGAGTCAATACTTTTTCGTAGCAGTAACTACTACGAGTATTCGAGTAGCAATACTTTTTTTTTGAGTGCAGTAACTGTTTTCGTAGCCACATTATAATACGATAAATTTTAAATTAAAAACCTTTACATAAATCAATCCGCATTTTTTCTAAATTTTATAGCGATCGATATACGCGTTTTGTTGTATCTACGTAACATACTTAAAAAAAATTTCCTCGGTCAAAAATCTACTTCCATTAATTTTTTTTATCGAATCAAGTAGCCTAATCATAAAATGACGACGTTTGCTTTTCAAAATTGTATTTCTCACTTTCGGTGGTTGAAATAAATTCTGTTGTGCCAAAATGTAGTTCTATTGACTTAGCCTATTCCATAATATTTCAATAGGATGAAACTAAGTATAATAGATGTTTATTATTTCACACGTCACACGGAAGGAATAAACACTAATGAAGCCCAGACTTCATTGACAATTCCACACACATGAGTTCGCTTTCAACGGTTAATTTAATAAGAAACTCACTTTGAGCTGAATGACGCGGGCTGCGACAACCTGCTCGTGGTTAGTTTTTAAGTGTTGTGTATTTTGGGCACGTATAACCCCTCACCCAGCCCAAAGGGAAGCTGTGGCTTGATCTTGTCGCTCAAATTAATCGAGTTTAAACACGTGACCCACAAAGTTGCTTTTCTCAATTCCGTATCAGATTTCAAACTATTCCTGTGTTCATTAGTTTGAGTTTTGATGTTTGATTGGTCTGTATTGTCTGGCCACAGAATTGTCCCTTACTGTTGATACAGTCATTTATTTAATGCTAAAACAAACTTCTTAAAATCTAAAAGATTCATATTTGTTGTTACTGACATCATTGATTTAAATTATATATTCAGTAAGCATTGCACATTTTACTCTTTGTGGATAGATACAATCAACAAAAATTCTATCGTAATTTGATAAAAATAAGTTCAAATGTTTTAGCCAGCATCGATGACAGTGGTTAATCATCAAGTTTTTCTACTCTTGAAGCTTTTTGGATTAAGATTTATTTGAAAACTCCACCCACAGCAGAAAGTGGTAAATTTTTAATTAACATACTATTGAAAATATTTCTTCTTTCTAATCTAAAAGCATTGTGTCAGTTATTTTCATCCACTCTATATAAGCGGTGAGCTACGATTTGGTTATGGCCATTCGCCTTCACGAGTGTAGACATATTGAATAAATACGTGATTTAATAAAACATATGTCAATTACTATAATGGCCTCATCAAATGTTTCTAGTAATGTGACTGTTACTGAGGAAATCATATCAATAGAACGCTTAATTGTTGTAATTCATCTAACAAAACATCATTCGTGAAATCATTACACGGTATTAGAGAAAAAAATAATTTAATTATCTACGTATTGACTGACATTCATTTTTAAATTGACCATTGTTGAAAAGTCAACATAGAAAACAATAGAATAAATTAAAAACTCTCAGCAAAATAAAAGTATTTTCAAAAAAAATATTATTATTAATTTTGGGGTTTAACGAAATAACCTGAAATCTAGAATCTACAAATACAAAATGTTGGATTGTTGTGTTTGTAAGAGAATTTGCTTTATTACTTTTTTTAATCGCATAAATAATATTTGTAAACCGATGGCAATAAAATATTTGCTAAAGTCGCAGCTATTGTGAGTGAAATTATTTAATTTATATATTTTTTGTTTGTACTGTGCTGATCTACTTAATTTCTTCGAGGACAAAATTTTCTCACACTATTAACATTCTCTCCATAATGGTTTCCAAAATATATACAATTTGTAAAGACATGTATAGAAACAAATCCATTTTAAAAACACTTGAAGCGCACGCGTGTGTGTGTGTTTGTGTGTATGAGTGAAAAGAAGGCTTTTGAAATTGATTATTCCTACAAGCATCAACCTGCAAAAGTCACAAACATAAAGCTAGAAATTTTTCTCGACATATTTTATTAGGTGCCAGCGTCTGTATACTAAATTCCTAACAACCTATAATCAGATTTTTAAAGTTATTGTAGTAAAAATTTCAAAAAATAGTGGAATACATTTTTAGGACTTACTAAACTTCAAAACTGTTTATTTGCTGACTACGACCAAGATACTTTATATGCAGATCTCCAATGCAAAAGAACATAGACTGATGTAAAGCCTAACATATAAGAAGTAACTTATCGTAATATTACAATGGTCGCCATTTTCAAATGTGTGACATTTTACCTTAATATTTAAGTGAAGAAATCACTTAACCTAGATTATAAGTAAAGAATATTTTAAATGAAACTAACTTTTAGAATACTAAATTAACAATTTCTAAAAATTAATAAATTTCTGTTAAATTAACTGATTGTTTGGTGTAGTATGATTTTGAAGTTACAGTTAAAAGGTGGACTACTGCTCAACCCTATTATGTATTGACCGTAAAACAAATGTGTGGATCGTTGTTGCAGATTTTTAATTTACACACAAAATGCTAAGTCGTCCAACGATTCGTAAAGACATAAAAACTTTGAATAAAATTGGACGAAAATTGAAGCAGCTAGAGGATTTATTTATATACAGGGTTGCTGAAAAGAAACCACTACCATTTTTTTAAAGTATTTAACATATTTGGATTCTGTAATCTCTATACGTTAGAAGGGCAACATAAAAAAGGAAAGGTTTATGTTATTTTGATTTTAGAGCTAGAAGATGGGTGGGGGGTTGAAAAATATTTCAAACAGAATGGTGGGCTTGTTACCTCACTTTAAATATCACCGTGAAACAAAAAAAAAGAGACAATAGAAATTAAATTCTGACCACTCATAACAAATTAACGGCCAAATAAGTCATTTCATTTACGAACTATTGGTATGTTACATCTTCTTGTTACGTTTGTGTGTTTTTACCTCATAATAAATGTTCAAATTTAGTAGTACAGTCTTTTTCCAAACATGTTTTCAACAGTTTGGTTATGTTAGGTTAGGTGGTGGTTTACGATATTTTCCCCAAAACAAGGAGGTTTTCTATTTGAAGCAGTGACCTAGCATTTAGAAAAAAAATGATTGTCTTGCTTTCTGAATCGATCTTCCGTACTAGCTTCTGTCTAACTTCGTAAATAAAATAACTGAATTTGCCACCATACTTGGGAGGGGGGGGGTCAGAATATAACGTTCTTTGTGTAATTTTTCTTGTCTCACAGAGATTTTTAAAACGAGGTATCTTAAGCCTATTAATGCCATTTGAAATATTTGTGTAACACACCATCACCTAGCCCCACACTATTAAAATAAATTATTTACAGTAATTACTTTTTTAAGTTATCCTACTCACCTAAAGAGATTGACGCAAACAGATTAAAAAAAAAAAAAAAAAAAAAAAAAAAACAATGGAGTGTGGTAGTTTCATTGTAGTCACCTTGTACTCGTGTGTTTTAACATGATTATTTCAAAATTTATCGAATTATTGGTCAAATTAATATTGGTGGACATTTAAAGTGTATCAGACATTGCATGGTGGCAATCAAAACTTTGATATTGGAATTGACTAATAATGAACAAATAGTAGTCAACCTAAATTTTAGTGTTTCAATACTACAGTACAAGGCAGGAAATGAAATGAAATATCCGTACAAATTTGTTACTGACATGAAGCACATATGGATGAAGTATTATTGCTCTGTAGATTGAAATTGCATTATCACATATTCGGTCGCGTCTAGTTAATTACCAAAACATATTCACTGTAAAAGATAAGTGTATATACTTTATACAAGACAAATGTTTATTGTAGATACGAGTATATCCTGTATAATTTGTTTTTATAATGAATTTTTGTTGATACTTCTACTATAACCAGCTATTTAGATTAGTCTATTAATAATCAGTTAAAATACTAATGTGAACATTTTTATTTATAAAATTAATTCCATTATTTCATGTGAATATAAAGGTCTAAGTGTATATAAATAGAAGCAAATATAATGTATTTCACAATATTTGGTTTTGTAAAAGTCTCATTTATTCCTGTTTTTAATTCCAAGTTTCGTTTATCGGGTTTCATATTTCAATTTCGCTATACATACATTTAAGTGCAGTTTAATTCAATTCCACGATGAAATAATGTAAACGCCCTATAGACAGAAATAAGTACACTAAATTCATAACAGCTACTTTGTGGATCTAATTTATTCTTGTGGTTGTATAAAGTTATATTATCCACTTCGGCTCAAAAAGGTTCATTTCGCATCAGTTTTGACGTTTTAATTTCCCCTATACACCTGTAATTCCATGACAGGCGACAGATTAATATTGATGTATGACTTATTTTCCTTTCTAAGTAGAAATGGTTTTGCACTAATTACTGTTAATAATAATAATATATAAACTAAAAACCGATAACGTTCTAAACTTTCAATGTCTGCTTAATTACTGAGTGAATGGTTTAAATTTACCTTAAAAGTAATTTCAAGTTGAAAAAATATTTAAAATGGAGACTACTTTTTGCAAATAAAGTATTACGACAAAATATTAGGAAGAATTGCAATGTGGTACAATTTTAAAACAGATAATAATTTATTGTGTTATTCTGAGGTTTGATTAGTTTACTTAGCGTGCAGATAAAGCATCTACTGTATATGTTTTAAAATATTAAACAGAGAATATTTCTCTAGCTATGGAATCAAGATAACTAAAGGATATAGTCTTGTTCAGTAATATATTCACCGTGTAATCGAATTGCAGAGTAATTAATTTGACTTTAAAGTCTACTTTGACGCCTAATCCTATCAAAGTGGATAGATTTACAAAGGTTAGTTGGTGAGTACCTAACTACTTTACGAGTGGTATCAACTTGAGCTACCTCAGAGTTCAGACTCCAAAGTTTTACTTAGTGTAAGATATGCTGTATGTTATTCATATACTCATTGAAGTGACTTAAAAGGACAACTTCTTAAAGAAAACGCGGTAGGTTTTAGTTTTCAACATTACTGATTTAGCTGAGTAAAAAAAGTAATTGATACTATTTGCTTGTTATTATGTAACGAAAAAAAATTTATTAAAACTAAATTTTTAACATAAAAACTAAAGTAATAAATCAAAGTGTTTTTACAAAACATAAAATATGGTCTCATTCGGTGTTATGTTACAGTAGTTTTATGACATCCCAGGTCCAGTATCAGCAAACTTAGTTCAAGGTCAAGATAAGTTATTGGCTGCATCTTGTAACTCTTGGAGGAAAGTTTATCTGTCAGATCAATTCCCACTAATCAGAATTCCATCTCTGTTACTATCTCTTGCTTCGAATATTGACATTACGTCAAATAATAATTAAATTTATTAATAAGTTGTACAACATACACAAAATAGTTTTAAATATTTTATTGCATACTTTATATTGTATTTATTTTGGTAATTAATGGTGATTTATATTTGAATTTTCTCACCAAACAGTTTAAAAATAATGTTAAGCTTTTAATAATTTATGTAAATTAATTAATTATCCCTTTATGGAACATGATGCAGGTTATCATATATCATTAGCGCTTAACGGTTAGAAACATATAATTTCTTATTTCAGGGAACTTTGCTATAACGTTTTTATACTTACTTACTTATTTAACAAGGTACACTTAATTCTTCTAAAATTTGGAACTTGGGGATATAATTATTATAAGGAAACGACATCAAAATCCGATTTTTTTGAAAATTGACCTAAACGATTTCAATTTACTTAAATGTTGCTTTTATAAGGATCCTAAAAACGTTTTTGGTAGTGACTGTCTCACTTAAATAATTAATATTCGGGAGATCTATGGTTATCATTGAAGGGTGAGTTCTTCTAAATAACTTTTATTTCAACAGAATTTTGGTGAAAAATTAAGAGTTTTGGAGGAACTGACGGAAAAAGGCAATGATCCATCACAAATATATATTGTCTTAGTAAAATATACATTTCAAAATATTTGTATGGTTCTGTGATTTCATTTCCTTATTATTACAGACTAATAATACATGTACAAGTGATAATCGTCACCTACAAATACATCAAACTTTAATGATTATCCACGTTTTAATTGCCCAAACCGGATTAAGAGTTTTCTTTGATAGAACGTTCTAGGGTTTTGCTGTACCACGATAGTCTTTACAAAGTTTGATTCAGGAGCCATTTCACTGCTCTTAAGAGTTTTCCAATAACCCTTGACGTTTTATTAGCATAACGTCCAGTTATTAATTCTTTTCGCAATTCTTGTGCACATTAATTTTTCATATATTTATAAAAAGGAAAAATCTCTACAAAAAAATAGAAAACAGAGATTGGCATACACTTTGAGTACAAAATTCTACAAAACGTGTAATACATATTCATTTCAAATTAAAATTGTTCTGATATTTATAATCAGTTGGAGCTAAGAGTTTTATGTATACATTATATAGTCGTTAGAAAAAACCATAGGACGCCGTTCCCGCGAGTGAGTATAATAAATAACACCACTTTATTTTCCTGTTATAACCGGATTAACTACAATACTATCCCTACGTACCTCACAATATTAATTACTTTATTTTTGGACATAGACGACCATCAAGATAATTGTTTGAGCAACCATACTGTTATATAATGGAATACTACATTCTCTGACATATATTATTTGTTATTTTTAAAATAGAAGAAGATATAGGCTAATTCCTTTATTTACACTTAATAATATCATTTTTTGAAAATAAAAACGTAAATATCGTTACCACGACTGAGCAATTCAGGTATTGATTCTGATTTTGACAGAAATACTGTGTTGTTTGATAAAGCTGTAAGTACATTGTTATACCTGCTATGCATAAATCATAAACGTACATAAGAAACAGGATTGCTTCATGCACGGATCATTGCGGAACGCTATATTCGATCACCATACTACTTCCTATAACACCATCAACTCTAACCGTTTGGGTTTTACAACTCCAGTAACTTTTACACCATTCTGAGGTTGGCCTGACACCCCGGCAGACCAAACCTGCAGATCTTTTGAATAGAATAGAATGATCTACCATATCAAATGCCTTCTGAATATCAATAAAAAGTCTAGCAACCTTCAGGCGAGTTTAGAGATTAATGATTTACTAATAAAATGTAGAAGACATTTATCTGAGTTATGATCATACTGGATTAGGCTGAAAAATCTGTTTTTTCGAAAAACACTACAAAAATTGTTTAATTATTTATCTATTATTTTTAAAGACAGATAATAAAACTATAATTTTCAGGATCTTACTTGTCACCCATTTTAAATAAGTGCATCAAAACTGCATATTTTAAACAATTTGGAAATATACCAGCACTAAAGCTCAAGTTACATAAGGTTGACAATATTTATGATTCTATACGCTTAATTAAAGTAGAATTTATTCCTGGAGCTTATTTTTGAAAAAAAGAAATAAAAAATAAAATAAATAAATAAAAGTATATTAATATTTTACTTTTGGATTTCAATGTGTAACAAGACCTCTCAGGGATTTTTTAAAATTAATAAAAAATTTTATTGGAATTTTCAAAGAAGTAATTTTTACATAAAATTTATATCATTCGAATTTCAGTTATCATTTCTCAAATAATTTGCCTTCGTCTTTTGACAACACCTATACCGTAATGCATTTGATCTGCAAAGGATTTTCTATTCAATTATTTTATTTTTGCGTTACGCCAGTGTTTCTGATTAAAAATTTAGAAATTTAAAATAAACATTATTATTTAGCCTATCACAGGTGTCGTTAAAATATTTTGAAAATGGAATTCATCCGAACAATTCTGACAGTGCAAAAATAATGTAGCCCCATTCAATTTAATTAATTCGAACAATATGGGCTTAACTTTCATCAAAAAAGTGTTGTTTTAAAAACAATTGATTTAAAACATAAATAAATAAATACTGCATATTAAATCAAGAATTTAACGGAATAAGTACGATACTTTATACTGCATGATTTGATTGTTTTGAACATATACATAAAATACAATATCTGTATTTAGTATAAAAGATGTTAACATCTTGTCACTAATGTGATCAACATTTGAATCGAGTGCCTATTATAAATTGTGAGTTATGAAAATTGTATTTTTATTTATGTATTTTATTTTAATTTTATTTTTTTACAAACTGTGTATAAACTTATCTTAACTTTTGTATGAATTTGTTTTAACACAGCAGTAATACAAAATATCATTAACAGAATATGATGTCAACCTTTATCCTTCAATTGATTTCAGAAATGTCATATAAATAACTGTATTTTTAAAGTTACTAACTTAAATTATTTTGCTCGTATTCGCTTGATTTTTTAATTTCCATGTAGATTAAATCCATTCTACAGAAACTTAATTAGAATAAAAATAGGTAATCTTGCTGTGCTCCAATTTTTTAATTAAAGCGACGAAGAGGAATTAAATAAATATCCCATTTTTATATTTGGTGTTATTTATTTGATCACCTACATACAATAAAACAATATCTTAGAAAAAACTGGAAATAGAATTATAGAAATATTAATGTCAAAATCAAACACTACTCTATTAGTTGTATCTTTATAACAAATTGCTAATAATTTAATTACACTCTAAAAGATTTACTTATTTGTTTTATGTTTAATGTTATTTAAATAATTTGTTGCTTTAATGAGCACTTGTTTGTCCATGTAATTTTTATTTCATTTGAGTAATGGATACAGCAACGTATTAGGTAGCTTAATTTCATAGCAGAAAATTCAAAATCAAATTGAGAATGGTTTCCAATGATATTGGACATTTTAGAATAAAACTCGATGTTATATACCCCAAGTAATTTATTTGTCTACAGTAATAATTACAACAGCATGAAAATAGTATTTAATAAGTGAACAATAAATCGCACTATAAAAATGTGTAACATCAATAGATCAAAGCAAAAGAAATATATTTCATTATTTAAAAACGTTTATTACATCTAAACATTAATCAATAAAGCTTAAAGTTTCAAAATATTTTAATAATATAAATGAGCTACAATTGTTTCGCCTTGCGGCATCATTGGCCAACTGGTAATTAGCAGGTTTATACAACTATTTATACATACACAAGTAACAGAAAACTGAATACTGTAGAGAAATCGGGAAAGGTAGGGGGAATGACCTAGCAGGTAGATGAAGGTTGATGAACTATGTTAAGGATGGGTTTTAGAAGGGGTGACGAATTTAATACAATTTGGTCATTTAAGTTGAGAATAGGCCTAAGTGAAATAGATCTATAAATAATTGTAGATCTGTTAAATAGTGTAGACCTGTTAATTATCAGTTGCCCGATGATGCCGCAAGGCGAAACAATTGTAGCACATTTATATTATTAAAATATTTTGAAACTTTAAGCTTTATTGCTTTATTTTATCCTTGAATATGGAGTTTCAACAAGAAATATCTGCTGTTACATTAAAATTGATTAATCAATAAATTCGTAATTTTGACGAAAAACTAATTTTAATGAACCCTACATATTGATGAGTTTGTTTTGGGTTTTCAAACAACGTGCAGTCTGTAATTTGATTTTGTGTACGTTTGTCCCATTGATTTTGTTATGAACCCTCATAATTAATTTAAAAAATATTTTAATCGCTTCCGTTGATTTTGAGATATTTTTTGATACTTAAGGCTTAAGATATTAACTCCTTAAAAACTACAGAATCTAGTATTACAGTCTATTTTAACTGTAATAATCATCAATTATTTTGATATTGGCCTCTAAAGGCTACATATCGATACAATTTTATTAAAACCGTTTGAGCTATTTTGAGAATGTCGTAATTTTGTGTTTTTATCTTATGTTCCTCTTAAATTTTTAATTTAATTGGTATTTTATTTTGCATATGGGCGTGAGAAAGTGTATGCAGTTTTTACCATTTATTTACTGTAAGGCTATTTCAAGTGTATTTCATGATGCAAAATTGAAATATGTTCTTAGCTCGAAGGTAAATATATCACTTAATGAATAATTTGCAGGTATAAGACTTTTGT
Source organism: Aphrophora alni (assembly GCA_963513935.1). Lineage (NCBI taxonomy): Eukaryota > Metazoa > Arthropoda > Insecta > Hemiptera > Aphrophoridae > Aphrophora > Aphrophora alni. The sequence goes on from OY740766.1 coordinate 69,379,745, forward strand.
AATAATGAAACATTATTTTTGTACTTTTAAGTCAAGATACGTAACTTTTGATTTACTCTGTATTATATTAAGTTGGCAATCCCGAGGTAAAGCTGTTTCTACACATTTTTCATGTAGTCTTGGATTAGATCTCTCTGTTTCCTATCAGATCTTTCTTGACCAACTATTGTTTTATCCGATTCTGACGCCGTTATATTTGGGGCTTTTGTTTTGTTATTTTCTTTCATTTCATATAATGAACTTGAGGTTTTTTGTTTTAAAAAAGAGGAAAATATATATTTATATGTATACAAATAACATAACTGTTATGTAGCCAATTAGGTAGATATTATAACTTAATACGCCACACCAGTTTTCAAATACAACCAAGGTATTTAAATATTATTTGTGAGTAAATTACGAAATGTTGTTTACAACTAATTAAATTAAGCAACAGTTTACTTTAGCGTTATATTTCGACGCATGTGCATTAAGTTTAAAGTTAATTTAAGCAATATGAAATTAAGCTACCTAATACGTTGCTGTATCCATTACTCAAATGAAATAAAAATTGCATGGACAAACAAGTGCTCATTAAAGCAACAAATTAATAAATAACATTAAACATAAAACAAATAAGTAAATCTTTTAGAGTGTAATTATATTATTACAAATAAAAGTGTAAAACTAAAGCTAACGTGGATTCAAGGCAATTAAATGGTGAAGTTAGATCAGTTCCCATTGACTTAAATATATTAAAGATTCATTGCAATTATCTCAAAGCCATCGCGTTACGAACTTAATCAATTTGTCTTTCATGTCGAGCTATCCTCAGAAGATCAATGAAAGAACAAATATTGTGTTGTGGTACATCTTGCATAAACAGTAGTCTACACCACATTAAACCCTAAAGGGATTATCTGTAGTACATAAAGGATATTGGTTTTATTTTTATATGATTTGCTTCTTTATTAACATGAATAATTGTCGTTTAATTGTTTAAAACATTTATTTAAAAAGAAAAACGGTTGCCAAAAAAAAAAAAACTATTTTACAAGTTATTTAGGAACCATACAAAAATATTGTATTACTTATTATTGTATTGTATTGCTTTTATATTTTAAATACTTCATAATTACTGACAAAAATTATTTCTTCATAAAATAATACTGTAGTTTGTTAATATCAATACAACAGCTGTTTATCAAACATGTCTTTAGATTGATGAACACAATATATATATATATAAATATATATATATATATATATATATATATATATATATATATATATAAATACAAATTAGTAAAGAAAAACTTGAAGTAAAAATAAATAGATGGAACAGTCATGTAATATAGAATATATTGATTTTGTTTGGAATAGATTATAATACAATAAAAATATCTGTACATACGAGTACGTTGGAAAATAAATGAAACTTTCATTTTACTAGACAATTAAGTAACCATAAAAGCACAGAAAACGTTCAGTAAGGAAACTGAGTTTAATGTTTTTCTTATTAGATAATAAATGACATTTGAATTAATAAAATTGCCGTAATTATATCTGTTAATTTGTTATACCAAATTAACGTAATTAAAGATAAGTATAATCAATTCTTATAAATAAATGTTGAGTTTCACTTGTGAGATAATATTACATAGATTAAAACTTACACAGTGTTGTGTTTACGTTATAATTGTTTGAGTTATAGTTTAGTTATTGTAGCACATGTATCACTGAGGATGGCGACTTTGTCGTTGAAACGCGTTTGATTAAGTAAACGCAAGTTTTGTGAGAACTTGTGTTCAAGTTTTATTCTATCTAATCGATTCTTGTCAGAATTCGCAGTATAATTTACTACGAGAGAAAATCCAGATTTATAAATGTTGTCGAATATGATAAGTGGAAATTCCTTACAAATAGTAAATAAGGGGATAAGCTGACGAATAAAAGAAAGAGAAAAGAATTAAATGAACTTGTCAACTCTAGACTTTAAACATATCCCACATCAGTGTATAATATTACGAAGTAATGATAATTAAAAAATAAACTATGCAAAAACTAGAAACTTAGCTTGTCCTGAAACTAGTCCGAAGCACAAGTTGTATTTATTTGAAATTTATTTTCCAATAACTGTGGCTAAGCATGTCGTTTTTTTGTCTGTAGGGTCAGTAGGTAAAACTAAAGACCCTGGAAATTTATGTTCCTGTCTCCGTCTGTCCGTCTGTAAGTCGCAAACAATCTACACATACAAGACGATTAATGCTGTATATTTCAAACTTTGCACTTATATTATATGCATTCCCCCAAATATATAGGAACAATATAGAGGTAACAAACAAAAAAGACTTTGGGATTTTTAAGGGACAAAATAGGTTTTTGGAAATATTATGTGGTGTATTAAATAAAACTAGAAGTTATTCTGATTGGGAATATTCGTGATCATTTGACGAACAAATTAATCCATATATTTTTGTATGACAAATACAACTTAATTTAACCACACAATGAGAAATGTGTAGCGTGTAAGTTTTAAAAGCAGTTTTTGTGCGTTGTGAGACAAACAATTCAACATCCATTAATAGGTGGATTGCATCTTCATTCTATTCTTTACTAGGTGAAACCAAAGATCCTACCCATTCACGTGCGTCAGTCTGTCGTCGCAACCAGTATACACATACAAGACGATAAATCCTATATAACTTACTTCCAACTTTGCACTTATATTCTTTGTATTGTCCCACATATAGAACAAATTCACGGTAACAAAAAATGTAATTGAGCTAGTTAAAGGGAAAAAATTATTGAGTTAAAACAATTTTTTGGAAACACTATGTGTGGGTATCAAATAAACGTTATTCTGATTACGTATGTAAATGTTTAATTGACGAAGAAATTAATATGTTGGCGCTAGACTGTTTATCGATTTTATAAAAATAACTGTCCCTAAATGCCTACGAACTAATAATTCTTGTGCTTTTTTACATTTTATTTTAAAATTACTTCTGGAAAAGTTATTTTACTTGAGATTTGGCACATTGTATTATGTCAAAAATTTAATAAAACCTTTAGCGCCAATTTTGATAAATTATGCCTTCTCTATCAGTTTAATGGACAATTTGTTTGTTTTGTTCTTTTTGGTTTTTAACGATAACTACCAAATAGTCTTTTTTGTGGAAAAACAAATAAGATTTGTTGAAGTCCTTACCGGATACATTTGAATTGAATTTGATAAAAATTTGCTTTTTTTTCGCCATCGTAATTTGTTTCCTATGGCAGCAACATAAAAAGTTTTAAATTTTGGAATAAATGTTTAAAAAAACTCGAGTTACGGTTAAAATATGGTCCATACGGTCTCAAAGTGGTACTTCCGGGAAACATTCCACAGCGGTTTTCAACTCATGATAAAAATTATAATACATACAGGTATGAAAGTATTAACATCTAATCAAAATATCACACTTAAATAAGATCTTAATTATATTATAATAATTTTAGTATATTTTCTGAAGAATAATATACAAGATATGGTTGTAATATTATTACCGTAACAATCTGTGATTTTCTATTTTAATTTAAATAATTAAATCAAGCAACAACCTACATTTTAATTAAAATTGTATCTAATTTTTGCATTGAAACATTCTGTGTATGATTAAAACGAAATAAATTTAGTCATGAATTATAGGCATAGCATGCGTATCTGCCAAGCCCTGATGTTCCTCAGTTTTAATAAAACACCTCATGTACACAATAATTAATTAGAACCTGTAATAATTGATTTATTAAAGCGGAGCGTAGCGAAGGCAAGACACACGTGCGCTATGCGCCTATCACACATCAGAAACAGACGTGGCTTAATTAATTCATTTGCCCAGGACACTAATTAAGTCTCAAGCTTGAACAAATGATATCTAATTGCTACTTCAGCAGACCTATATGCTTACCTGTTTTCTTAAGAAGCAGGTGTGACATTTATTTTATAATACCTATTCATTAAGTAGGAAATATATCTATAGACAAATTTTAGTCCTGGAAAGAAATCACGTTAAAATAAATTGATTTCAATTTACGACTTATTTCGTGAGTAACTGTTGAACTAATTAAGCTTAGTTTGTTGTCTGAAATTTTTGTTGTAATAAATCAGTCGTAAAACAAATATAGAATAGTACCTGCCATAAGCAAAATAGATACTGACTGAGATCGAAATAACAAACTATAATAATTTAAGTTTATTACAGTAATTGTCCTAGTTGTTCTATCTCTTAACGTTACAAGAATTGATAAAATAAGGAGTGTGTAAGAACTGTCATCAGATAAACAATTAATAATAACACGCTTCTCAAATTAACCTGTATTTACGAAAATATAACATATTGTAATAATGAAACCAATAAAATTACTGAAATGTATAATACATATTAATAGTAACCAGTTAAACAGAAATGTTTGGAATGTTTTAATAAATTCACATTTTTTATGTTATTTGGAAGATGGTAAACAATTTTTGGTGACGTATAATTAAAAAAAAAATATATATTTTCAAATATACATGGCAGCTAACATATAATGTAACTCGAGTTGTTTGTCTTTAGGATTCCTCAAACTTTGGAAAGTTTGGTTAGAAACGTACATTGATTTACGAGTAGAACAACTTGAAAAACTTCTAGTATCATAAATTCCTTTTAATTCAATAACATGTCATCTAACCTATTATGTAATTCGAGTTGTTTTACTTTAGGATTCTTGAAACTGTGGAAAGTTCGGTTATTAACTTAAGAAAGGCAAGTTTAAATACTTCTAGTATCGTACATTTTTTAAAATTTAATAACATCGCATCTAACCTATAATATAACTCGAGTTTAAGATTGTTTTTAAGATTTTTCAGTGTGGAAACAGTGTACGAAGTTTTTTAATAAATGTGTATTGATTTTCATGTAGAACAACTTCATATGATACACTATTTTCAATTCACTAACATCGTATATAATATATATTGTAACTTCAATTGTTTGTCTTTCGTATTTCACAAAACGTGGACACAGTATTCCGTTATAAACTTGTATTGATGTGAAAATAGGCCAACGTGAAATACTTCTAGTATTATAAAGTTTTTGCAATTCAATAAGATAGCATCTAAACAATAATGAAACACGAGTTGTATGTCTTTCGTTTTTTCACAAAATGTGGACACGGTATTGGGAGTTTGGTTTTAATCTTATACTGATTTGAAAATATTCCTACGTCAAATACCTTTAGTATCATAAATTCTTTGCAAATAAATAAAATAGCATCTAAACTATAATGTATCACGAGTTTCATGTTTTTTTGTGTTTCACAAACTGTGTGACACAGTATTGGGAGTTCGGTTTTAATCTTGTATTGATTTTAAACTAGGCTTACGTCAAATACTTTCAGTATCATAAATTCTTTGCATTTCATTAAGATAGCATCTAACCTATAAAGTGACATGAGTTGTAAAGTCTTTCGTGTTTTACAAACTGTGGACATGGTATTGGGAGTTCGGTTATAACTTATATTAATTTGCAAGTTGGTATACGTCAAATACATAAAGTATCATACGTTCTTTGCATTTCAGTAAGATAGCATCTAATTTATTAAGTAACATGAGTTACTTTTTAAATTCATTACATCTCAACTACAGAATATCGTATAATTATTTTTGGCATATGTATTGTATGTTTTTGGAAATCCTCAAGACGTGTAGATAGCGTTTGGAGTAATAAACGTATGTTGATTTACAATTAGGCTTACGTCAAGTACCGTAAGTATATATAACATTAAATTCATTACCATGAAACTAAAGAATATCTTAACATAAGTTGTAAGTCTTTACAATTCCTGAAAATATGTATATAACGTTGGGAGTTCGGTTATAAACTTATTGATTTATAAGTAGGCTTACTTCATGCACAGCTACTGCATTACATTAAATTCATTATCATGAAAGTAAAGAATATCTTAACATGAGTTGTAAGTCTTTACAATTCCTGAAAATATGTATAAAACGTTGACAGTTTGGTTATGAACTTATTGACTTACAAGTAGGCTTACGTCATGCACAGTTAGTATATACATTACATTAAATTCATTACCATGAAACTAAAGAATAACATGAGTTGTAAGTTTTTAAAATTCCTGAAAATATGTAGATAACGTTGGGAGTTTGGTTATAAAGTTATTGATTTACAAGTAGGTTTACTTCAAGAACAGTTAATATATACATTACATTAAATTCATTACCATGAAACTAAATAATATCTTACCATGAAACTAAAGAATATCTTAACATGAGTTGAAGTCTTTTCAAGTCTTGAAAATATGTAGATAACTTTGGGCGTTAGGTTATAAACTTATTGATTTACAAGTAGGCTCATGTCAAGGACCGTTAGTGTATACATTACTTTAAGTTCATTAACATCCCAAATAAAGAATATATTAACATAAATTGTATGTCTTTACAATTCCTCAAATCGTGTAGATAGCGTTGGGAGTTCGGTTACAGACTTATATAATTTACAAGTTAGCTTATCTCAAGTACCGTTAGTAATATACATTACTTTAAATTAATTAACATCGCAACTAACTAATAACTTTACATGAATTGAATGTCTTATGAATTCCTCAAAGTGTGTAGACAACGTTGGGGGTTTGGTTATAAAGTTATATTGATTTACAAGTAGGCCTACTTTAAATAAGGTTATTATTACATTATTTAAAATTCAATAACATGGCATCCAACTATTAACGTATCATGACTTGTATCTCTCTCGAATTCCTTAAACTTTGGAGACAGCGTTGAAAGATCCGTTGTAAAGATATATTGATTTACAAGTAATTCCATGTCAAATACCTTTCCTTCATAAATACTTGTCAATCAAATAGCACTGAATCTGTCTTATTAAATAACATGAGGAAGGTTTATTTTATTATTTATTTTTTTTCAGTTATGTGACCTCGGTTCCCAACCCATATTAAAATTCTTTTTTTAATTATCTAACTTATGCCTAACTATTTAACATAAGTTTTATGTCTCTGGAATTTTTCAACCTGTACAAAATTTGTCTCCGGAGTTTGGCTGTGAGGATAGGTTGGTTTAGAAGTAGGTCTCGTCAAATGCCTGTAGTATCGTAAATAATTTACATTCGAATAGCACTGATCTATTTCATTAGATAAAACAAGTTGTGAATCTTTCGATTTTGTCGATCATTGTAGAGTCAATATTGAGTTTTTGGCTATGTGTGTATATTGATTTCGAAATAGGCTTATGTCAAATACATTTACTGTCATAAAGCCATTTCAATCCAACATCACTGGCATATCTTATTATTTAATGATTTGTGTGTGTTTTGGCTTTTTCAAACTGTGGATAGAATATTGAGGATACGGCTTTGAGCCTATATTGTTTTAGAAGACCTCTTCAAATATATTTGCTGTACTTAATCCTTTGCAATCTAATGGCACGGGTTTAAATTATTAATTAAATGAGTTGTGTGTCTTTCGGCTTTCACAAACTGTAGCGACAATATCTATAGTTCAGACATGAGACTATATTGATTTGGAAATAGGCTTATGTTAAATATCTTTACTATCATTGATATATTGAAATGGAAGTGTCACTGCATCTAACGTAATAATTAATATGAAATGAAAATACTCTTTAAAATAAACTTAAAAATTAACTTTAAAATTAACATGGTCTTTAGGTTTTCTCAAACGATAGATACTGTGGTAAATACTTGGGATTATAATATCACTATATTTGCCTCATTATGGGTCATTCGGATTTCTCAATCTTTGGATACAATATAGAGTTCAGATATGTGCCTGTATTGATTTGAAAGTATGCCTACTACATTTATTGAGTTGTGTGGTGGGTGTTCTTGCTGCTTATCGTTGTCGATTTGTGTATTTTATTCAGTTCTTTCAGTGATAGGGCGAAAAAGATTTTTGTCAAGGCCTCAATTAATTATTTACTCATTATGATACAAGATTTTTATTACGAAATTTTTTACATACGAAAAGAAACCACATGTAAAGTATTTTACAAAAACAAACCACTTAGCAATGAGGTATCCATATGATAGTCTTTTTAAATAGATAAATTACGAGAAAATGGAACTATGGTAATGTAAGACTGACTGAATGGTCTAATATTGTCTAAACTATATAATATTATTATGATATTCAAAGTCTGAACAACTAATATTAGACGTTTAGAGTGTAACGCATTACAATCTAAAGGAACAGGTGGGAATTCGGAGTTTTGTAAGAGGCGCCAATTAGAAATAGTGTAACGTAATGCTTAGAAATGGCTGAAAGGTATTGTCAAAATCATATAACCTCATTTTGAATTTATAATGTACAACACAATAAGTATTCGACAAGTTATATTACAACGTATATTAGGGCAAGTATTGTTTCAGTGTCATTGGTTATTTACCATTTAGAATTAATAAATTATATTTAATAAAGTTGAGTTTTTTAAGACTTTACCAGAGTGGAGTGTTAGGTACTTTAAACGATTTTATAACGTAGTTGATATTAATAATGAGTTCCATGTTTTTCGGATTTCTTAATCTTAACAAACAATATTGGGAGTTTAGTTATGTGCCTAAAACAATTTGGAATTAAGCTTTCGCCAAATACATATACTCTATTATATCCTTTTCAATTCAATAGCACTGCGTCTATCTTTTCAATGAATATGATTTCCATGTTTTTCCGATTTTTCGAACTGTATAGACAGTGTTGTAGGTCTATGAACCGAAATCGATTTCTACGTAGGCTGAAGAAAAATCCTTTTACTATTGTAAATACTTTGGAATACAAGTGCACTACAGTAAACTTATTAATTTCCTTGATTTATATTCCTTTAGTCTTTGTCACACTCTCAATACTGTATTGAGACTTTATTGCGCCTATAATAATTTGGAAGTTGGGTCTGCTGCCTTCGTCTAATACATTTCCTGAAGTAAATAATTTGCATTTCAATATTATCGGATATATCCTGTAATTAACAAGAGTTATTTATCTCTCAGCTTTGCAAGTCTGTGGAGACAGTGTTCGACTGTGAACCGGTACTGACTGATGGAAGTAGAGTTCTTAGAAATAATTTCACTAGAATAAATTCTTCGAAATTCAGTAACATTGCTTCTAATTGAATAATTGCTACGTATTGTATGTAGCCTATTTAAAATTTGAAAATTGTGTTCGGAGTCCTATGATAAGTCCTAGATTTAACTAACGTTAAGTCCATGTGCACAAAATAATTTGCCCACTCCCCTATTTTCCAATGAGTTTAAAAAATGTTATAAAATTGTGCTATTACGCAATTTGTATTACACATTCAATTTTAAGAAAAAAAAAGTACTCTGATTGAAAGTTTAAGTTATAGTTTTTTGTTCAAATTACGTAGATATTTAGAGTTAATATGCGTAAAAACATATATGATATTTACCATAATTCTAATACAAAAAGAAAGAAGATAATCGGTAAAAACAATTTTGATCTCTTTTGCTCAACTAAGATAATAAAATATAATGGCGATTCGTGAGTTGGTTAAAACAAAGAAATCACCTGTTGGCACAAACAAATTTTAAAAAATCTTTTCTATAGATTAGAAAAAAAACCCTTATTATACAACATAAACCTTAACAACTCAAACCAATGTACCGAAAAAGGAAATTACAGTTCCAGATTAATGTAAAACAACAAAAAACAAACAAAGAAATAAAATATGAACACCGATTGTCATCATTAACAAATTTATACCATAAAAAACCATTGCAGTCCCATTAAAGAAAAGGTATTATTTCCAATAACAATACCATTTCAAATGTTCAATATGGATTTTTATGTACAAATTAAATGGTTAGAAGTTTTGTGCTACATTTATTCGAAATCAAATTACGCTAAATTTAAAAATAAAAGGCGATTGAAGGGTTGAGTTCAGATTGAAGATGACAATGTTATAACTAAGAATAGTAGTTAAAATATATTAATTTGAAGAACATGCCAGTTGAACAAATTTTACTCCTCACCAGAATCAAAACTCAGCTCACTTATGAGGATCCATCTCGCAGCAAAGTAAAGCTCCAGTTTTAGAAATCGACCGACTCGCTGATGAAGTTTGACGGTAACGTTGCGAGCGTGCTCCATGATGAGGTCAGGCATATAAGAGAAATGAACTGGCTCACCAGCAAAGTGCCGCCCACCGATGCTGAAGTACACTTTGGCGTGCGAGAATACCTGCAACACAAAGGACGTCTTTCAGTTACAGCTCCCGAGGGAACGTTGTCTACCTTCGTCTAGTTTATGTTTCTACGTTTTTATTATTTTCCTGGTAAACTTATGAACTTGCCAGTGCAATCCTATTGGGAGGGATTTTGTTTTATAACACGTTTTACGATATGTACAACACAATGATTTTACTACTACGGAGTAAATAGAATAAGACTTGGGAAATTTGAACAAAGAAACTCCACGCTGAAATGAAAAAAATGTTTCTCAACTTGGACTTTGTTGGAAATCTTATTTCTTTATTTTACCTAAATCTGTGTTTAGAAAATGAACATGTTTCACGTTCCCACTAATATATTTTAACTAAAACCACTCAACCTCTCTATACATGATCAGAGAGATTACTATCTACTCAAATTTCAGCAAATTATCTTTAACCTCTAATTATCTTTTTAATTTATTAAAATAATGACTCATAGATTAATTGTTTAATCATCATATTTACCATTTTATTATTATTATTATTAATTCATATATTTCAAAATTCATCCACAGGAGCATTTATAATTATAAATAATTTCTAATTATTCAATAAACAATATTCTATATTACTTCATGCTTACTTTCAACATATATGTAGTACAGATTAAATTATGTCAGAGGTCAAAATTTTATTTCGAGATTTTTGGCGATATATCCACTGGATGAGATCCCCTCAGTCCAATACGTTTTTTAATTTTATTTAATGACGTGTCTCAAGCGTCGATTGTCTGCGCAGTGCTTTTAGAGTCTAAAAGCCAGCAGCGAATTAAATGAAATTTGTAATGTGGGTATAATTTCGCTGAAATTCAGGAATTGGTTTTCATTGTTTAGATAACTAAAAATTATAATAACTAAAAATTATTTGTTCTGGTGCTGCTGGTGCAATAAATAAATAAATAAAATAATACAAGATCACGATTTTATAAAAATAGGCTTTAACGCGATTTTGAAACAAATTTGTCGTCTCCATGTACCCATACAAAACTTATTGGTGGCCATCTCCCCAAAAAATATGTTTGTTTAATTATCGGTAAAAATCAGCCATTGGGTTGTTGTGAAACTCATAATTTTCGTAAACTCAATTTAACATATTTGATTTAACTTTTAACGTATTGTGAACAATATTTACCAAAACCCGTACGCAAAATGGCAAGTGATAAAAAAAAAAAAACTTTTCACGACTAAATATACAGGTATATAAAAAAAGAACCTTAACCGTCGTCGTAAAAGCTCGATTTGAATAGCAAATACAACTTAGGCTAAGGCGCAAGCTAAGCAACCTTAGGTCTTAATTAAATATATTTGAAGACTTTTAAATAGACAGAATTTAGAGTTTATTTTCACTATTTGTTTCAAATTTTTTGGTGACGATTAATTATTTTCTATTTAGTTCTTAGGATAGAAGAGCGAGAAGGTTTGTGAAATTACATCATTTAATTTCCCTTTTAATTCACCAACAGATTTTCATGATGATCGATTTAATAATTTAAAAAAATACGATTAAAATAAAGATCTCTATTTACAGGTGAGTCATCACTCATTAGTTTTCCCGAAAAAAATTGCTTGAAAAATAAATATTACTGGAGTTTACATATAAATACACTCATAATAACCGATACAAAAATTGAAATTTACAATAGTTGATTAGTTTGATAAGTTAATTCATCATAATTCATCCTAGATCATTGTGAAATACTCGTATTTTTGGATAGACTTTTCAAATTTATTTAGTTTCAAAATATTTTACTATTTATCAACCTAACTCAATGAATGAAACTTCACATAGTCTAATTTTTTTTCTAAGTTGATTAAGTCAATAAAGATTATGTCAAGTATTATAATCAATAAATATAACATTTGTATCTGTTTTTACATGACCTATATTTTGAAATAAAATAATTTCATATTGAATTAGATATAGATCATTACTCAATCCAAATGATGAGTTTCCTGTGACAGCTAGTTGTAAATAAATAAAATAACATTGGCAAGTTATCCTTCTATTTATACTCTAAATTAGTTTATGATCTCATTGTTAGACCAAATGTTATTTTTAATCCATTGACATAAAAAAAAATTAATAAAAAATACATAATACATAGAATAAAGGAAAAAAAACTACTAGAAACTTATAGAACAAGGAAACGATAGGAAATAATAAGACAGATTACTAAATTAATAACTGTTTAATGTTTGTAAAATTAATTTGGACTATCATTGCTAATAATACTGTATGACTAATACAAAAAGTGATAAATACGCAGTTAAAATTAGACGCGGATCTGGAAGCTATGTTTTTACAAATTGAAAAACAAGTAGTTCCTTACGGCAGCAAGTAACTGGTTTTTCAACTTAGTAGAACGTAGACTAATTTTTCAAACTCCAGGCTTTGTTCAACTATAAATTTTATTTCAATGCCGTATAATATATTTAAAAATGTAATATACATATATTAATTTATAACTGAGGATAGACTAATGTAGATATCAAAGTGGGCTCGATTAATTTTGTAACGCCCATTAATAATAATACAGTAAAAATGTGAGGACTATGAACGTCATGCTGTGAAAGTAATTTAGTCAGTAGTTTATTTATTGAAAGATCTTTTGTAGTGGACGACAATGTATAGATATGCAAATGTATAACCTCTGCGTTCACACTGGTATCCGACTTGAGAAATGGAAGCTTAGAAAGACACGACAGAGGGATAAAGCCCGGATCCAGTCTTGGATTAGTTTCTCCATTCCGACAACAAAATAAACTTTCACCACAGGGAAGAACAGCTGACATCTTGATGATACGATACTTTGCCGGTGGAAGTATCAAACATTTCTTTATCCAAATAGTCTTGATACACATCCAAGAAAGGGTAGAAATAAATCCGTCTACATCCGTAAGATGAAATTTGAAGTTATTTCAAACAACTTCATAACGCGATATGTAATTACTCCTAAGTTGTGATTTGATAAGAATAATCACGCAAAAATAATATTTTGAATTTACGTTAATAATTGAAACATTGTTGCTTCGACAAAAGCGATTACGGTCGAAAATAATAAATTTCCTCTACTTTTCCGAATACAAAATTATTCAAAATGGCAACAAAAAACGTGAGTTCTATTTTTCAACTCAAACAATTTGATTATGACATTAAAGTAATAACATTCCTTATGATCATTTTGTGGGAATCGATATTGTCAAAGAATGCTGAACTGACCTCATCGCAGTTCAAACTAGTAAACTGTCAAATATTATGGATATTCGTGCTCATTAAAAAAATCGAGTTCAATCAAATACGAGCAAGTTTTTATGACACGAACAATGCAAATTTTGTCTTCATTAAAAAATATAAATATTAAAATCAAAATTTCGTCAACAAATTGAAAGTAACGTTTCAATTACTTCCCAAAGAAATATACACTTCCCATAGTAGTTGATATTTACTGGATACTATTTGTTATTTTGTTATATTTTTGAAGTATTTTTAACGAACAAAATTTAATATTATATCTGACAAATTAATTGATCATAATTTTTTGAAAGCATTCAACTCTCGTTAGTTAAAAAACATTGTCAATTACTCTCAGATCTATCCATTTGGGTTATTTCACTCTCTTTCATCTTTCCAAATGGTTTCTCTTGACCAACCCTTGTTTTCTTCCCACCCTGGCGTTATTACACTATTCGAAGGATAGATGTTTTTATTTTATGCTCTTTTCTTCTTTTTGTATAAGGCCAAATTTAGATATGACCAAAAGGTTTTAAGCTTTAAAATAATCTATACATTTTTTACTATCTCACGTCATGGGTTCAACAAATCGATGCCGAGATTTTTGCGGATTTTAGTGTATCAGTTTTGAGGTCCTATGAGTTCAAAAGATTAGTTTCTGTCATCTTTGCAGTGTTCTACAACCCAAGTGCGTTAATCGAACTTGGTATCATATTTTAGCCATATCTCGATGACGTGATTTTAACATCATTTCAATAATTAATAATCTCTATTAACTGCAAAAAAATGTGATGTTCTCAAAAATGCTCAATTACATGACGCACACAAAATATATTGTCCGCCATCTCTAAAAATATTATTCGTGAATTGTATCTAAAAAAATAGTTATCGGGTTGTTTAAGTTTGCTGATTTCGATCAAATTTCAGAGAAATAAAAAATTAATGTTAAACACTGGTGTGAAATATGGCACGTAAAAAAGAATATTTTGGTCGTCAATTATAAGCTTGATTTTAATCGTTTACGATTTATGGTGATATATTTATGACACGAGCGAAGTAAGATTAGGCCTATTACTTAAATAGATAAATATTATTTATAAGAAGGCGTCCACACTTCATTTAACTTTTTATCTGACAATTATCCAAATGACATCCTACATCTATTCAATTGACACATCTACAATTATACCTACCTATAGTATTACGAATATTGTGTTGGGGCAGTGGGATTGTTGATGTTGTATGACTAGGTATTATAATGTGACTTATTCTTTTTTTTATTAAATTTGTGTTTTTATTAATGCTATTTAAAACATATTTTGACAAATAATTATTAAAATGTTTTTTTAATGATTATTATAGCAGCCCTACTAATTTCCGTTTTCAGACTAAATTTCGTTAAAAATCAGAATTATACAACTTGTAATAATAAAAGTTACAGTATAACAAACGCACAGAATACAATTCTCATAAAAAAATACGCCTAAGTATCAGACGCGTTTCAACGACAAGGAGTTGTGGTTTGGTTGTTGTAGCTGGTGTATCACTGAAGAGGACGACCTTGTCGTTGAAACGCGTCTGATACTTAGGCGTATTTTTTTATGAGAATTGTGTTCTGTGTGTTTTTTATACTGTATAGTTTTTCTCATAAGTCAAGCTCAACATTTAATGTAATAAAAGTTGTATTTGTTAATATGTATTACCACAAATAAGGAAGTTTATTAATTTGTCTAAACGTTGTTATCCAAAAAGTCACACTTCGTATTCAAATAGCTTCTCTAAATTTATTAAGTTGACCTTTGAAAAGGTAAAACGGATAATTATTGTAAAACAAATAAAATATTTGTCCTACTTCAATAACTTTTGGTATACCGTTATTTCACATATATAGGTATATCATTATATTATTATTATGAAAATATCATGCACATATTTTCTGAAATATTTAAGTAAATCTGAAATTCTTCAAATAACCCTACCGCACCCTATCGCAAGCCTGTAGCGCCTGTAGTTCATTTTCATAACAATTACTCCATAACTTCCGAATCGTTGTTATTTTTTGGAAAGTGTTAACCAATGTGGTTTATTTAAGTCTTTTGAGCGTACAATCAAGCATTATATTTTAATAACACAATTTTGAGCAATTCTCAATTTCTAGTTTTGGTCTTGTGGGAGCTTCTTCTGGGAAAATAATGTTTCGGGAGTTTTAGTACTACAAATAAAACAAATATTTGGACAGTTGAAACATATGTTTAAGCAAAATAAAAAAATAAATAAAAAATAGATATAAAACATTTTAAATGATATCTTAAGCTTTTTCCTGAATGTTGAGGTTGTAGAGTATTTGGTTTTGCCACGAGTGTATGAGAAAGTTTGTGCAATATGTTACATTGTGTAAAATAAATATTGAACATTTTATCTTTGTTTTGTTAAAATCCTTAACTTATGTTAGGAAGTAAAATAATACAACAGATGGTTATCAGAAATTACATTACTAAAGAGATGGAACAATCAAGTTATAAAAAACAAACTTATGGAAGTTGAAAAATAGAACGGAAATTTTATTTTGCCATAATTGTGATACTGTATTGTCACAGAGCTTTAATCGAAGAAGAAAAGTACTTCTAAAAACCTCAATGGCGTTACAGCGAAAATCACTTACCAACAACACTTCCCGTATCTAAAATAGAAAAAAAAGTTCTTTTATTTTACTGTGTTCAGGAAGAAAAATAAATTTTACACTTCTTTTATTTTAGAGCGATAAGTTTCCAACAGTCAATGTCCGGCCAGTCTCGGATGGCGAGTATTTGATTAGTAGACCCTTCGCTCTCGCACGCGCAGGGACGGACCGCCAGACAATGGCAAGACGCCTAGTATACTACTACGATTATTTACAAATTTTAGAATTATTTTGTTGCGTTTATAATATCGGCATGTACATGAAATTACAAGAAAAATAAGTCCAAACTGGACCAACTTACTGCAAAATAAGGAATAACTACAATAAATAATTATATAACGATATATATATATATATATATATATATTGTAAATGTCGTTAATAAAAAGCGAGTTACTGGATATATCAATTAATGTTGTATCCAAAAGACTTATTGTATCTTCAACAAGATTTACAAAATTTATGCAATCCAGCGAAATAGCCATATTCTCCTAGGTTAGTAGCATCCGCCGTTTCTACACCCGCTTATAAATGAGTCAATGGATATTACAATGGTTATTGGAAAACTATTAGTGACAAACAAATCTCCTCCTTTAAAACCATTTCACAAATCTAAATTCTGCCATTATTAGCTAAGGCTCGTAACGGGCCCCACTGTGGTGTTGTAGTTATTTCATTTTGATAGTCTTTTTGTAAACACTTTTATCAAGAAGCTTTATTGTAGTACTGTGTTTACTATAAGTTCCGCACACGCAAGCCAGGACGATTAAAGTCTCTCTCTTAAATTACTTAATAAAAGAGAAGTACTATGGAGGTCCCCTTCTTGATGTGAGAGGTCATACAACGGTTATCGGATGCAAGTAGAATATCTTTCAGGACAGTGCAGCCGATTAAATCAGAAATGAAGCAAGTTATAGAAACCAAAGGAAATAATTACGATGAAGATTCTGTAAATGTGAAAGTCGAAGATGACACAACGCTTTCCCCAGTTGCTCCGAGGAGTTGTAGAACCAAGGGGAAGACGCCAGTAATGGGAAGTTGATTCGTTTGACAAAAGAGCAATTATAATTCATCGACATGTTCTGAAAGAGAAAAGAAGTTTCAACTTAAGAAAAGTATGGGTTTCTTTGTGTGAGGTTGGATTTTATACCGGTGGAAGATCATCTCTGTTAAATATAGTATATGATTTGGGATTTCGTTATAAAACACTAAACAACAAAAAAGTTCTAATGGAAAAACCGTTATCTGATTTTTATAGTGATATATCATTATATCATCTGTTGTAATATAATGCCATCTTTATCGTTGATCTTGCGCGTAGTAATTACTAGTCATGCCTCTGGTGGTCCTCTCTGCTATTCCGGGGTCAGTATAATGCATTGTAGTGTTCATACTCACATTGTCTACATTAATTATTGAAGAACGTTCTACGAAGTGTTTCCAAATGCTGTTGTTCCATATTGAGACGATTTATTAATTTAATGTTGTAACATTGGGTCTGTGCCAGATGCATTAAAAATCGTTATTCTGTCGGAATACAAACTTTATATTTCTGATACATCGTTGTCAACCCGTAAAAGTAGTTACGAAATTAACATTGGATAAAAAAATAGGTTTTAAAAGTGGTCAAACGTCGGTAAAAAAGAAATTTAATTTATATCTTACAAAGTTAAGGTTGTTCAGTAATATAAACGTGTCGATCGATCTAAAAGTTTAAAATATGTAGCTGAAAAGGAAATCATCTACTCACAAGGAAGTGGAACACTAATAACCGACACGCGATTCTGGAGAATACTCTAAAGCAGAAAAAAACGACTTTGAGTTTGGATAGTAATTAAGTGAAAACTTATTATTTTTGAAGATGTCAACAACTCGAAGTAAGAGAAATGTGATTCATATATTGTTTGTATATTCATAGATCAACATAAAGGAGTCCACATATCGCCACAACCTTCCTTTTATTGGAAATAAGTGGAGCCTAAAATAAATTATTTCTAAATAATAGTTCGAAGAGCATCATACTATTATATCATACTAACAATAAAATAGGAGTTATGAAAACTACACTAAATAATATAACATATTATTTATAGTTTAAAAAGCAATTTAACTTGTCATTTCAATAATTTCTTACCTGAACATCTTTCGAATAAAAGTTGTTCGTGTGCAAATACATTGCTGAAAAGTTTCGAACGTGATCAAACTCAAAGATAAGTTCGACTGGATGACCAATCATCCCTGGGGTGTCATTCCTCCATCCAATCCAACCAAAACCTGTAAAGAAAGTTCTGGATAAGTATGGGACCAAACATTATAAAGAAAATTACCTTCACTTTATTAAAGTGGTTAAACCCGTTTGGCTGAATTACAGTTAAGAAATATGGTTGACGTGATTGACTCGTAGAATTATTGCACTTTCTAATATATATGTAGTATAGAGAAGGTTTTGTCATGGGAGAAGCGAAAATAGATTTTGAATGTTTCATGGAGTTTTGATACTCATGTGTGAAAGAGTTTTTATATGATATTGGTCTCCATTCCATTTCTGAAAGTGGGCCTATTTGGTGGGATCTCGGGCATATTTGATCATTTTTTTTTATTGGGGAACATGATTTCAATATCGGTAAAGATTTTTAAAAACCCGTCACAAGGAACACCTGTCATAAGATAAAGCAAAAATTTCTAATAATCGGTTCTAAGAATGTGATTAAATGTAGTCCTTAAGGAGCGAAACAAATGATGGGTCGTGATCTCGGCAAAAATGACATTTTGTGAGTTATCGCTGAAAACTGTAATGGAGTTGTTATAAAAGCGCAATTTCTAAAAATAGACTTACATTTCAGTGAAATGTGATGATAAATGACCCACACCAGTAAGTGAAATTGCAAGTTATAGAAATTACGATTCAAAAGAAATTTATAAAAAAGAACACTTATATGATTTTGTTCATAAAAACTTGATTTCAATCCCCCCCCCCAAATAGGAATGTGTTCCATATTTAAATATGTAAAAAGTAAACCAAGAAATTGGATTCATTTTTGGTTCCTTTTTGAGTTTAATAAACATTTCAAAGAGTTGAAAAGAAAATCATACAAGCTATTTGAATGGATAGGTGTTGAAAAAACCCAGAGTTGTAAAACGTTTTAGAATGTATCTGTAGATTTATTAAATTGTTGGTGTATTGGTTACATTATACATCTTAACGAAGACACATTAAAATTAAAAAAAATTAGAGTGAATAGTATGGAGTACCATCAATGCGATAACGGCAAACCTTTGATTTGGATGCATCTAAAATGATAAACAACTATTCAAAGGCAAATTATCTGACAAGTTTTAGTAAGACATTAATGTTATGCGTAGTTAATAACATTTCTAATGTAATCGTTGGACAGATTAAAAAAAATACAATCCTCATGTTATAATTAATCCCATAAATAGAATGTAAACAGTACTCAAATTCATCTGTTACATTGAATATTTCAAAATAAACATTGTTCTCTTTGGTCCAGATTTGATTAAGTTTGTAATGTCCAGTTAAAACATCTCTCTCCTCATTGGAGAAATTGTGATGAATACTTTTTTGTTCGCTTACTATTTGGATTCGTGTATTGAGGTTCTTGTGAGAATGTTTATTCAATGTTTATGTACAGTTTGTTTAGGCATTTCAATTGAATTTTCCTGAATTGTTTTTTCATCCGCGTTTTATTGAGGGTGATATGTTATTATTTCTAAAACAAATAAGTTTTGGTAACCTACGAAAATTGGAAAAGTTAATTTTATTTTATTGTTCAAAGTGTGTATTGAAATAACATCTAACTTCCTACATTCAGGAGATCGGATACCCTCTTTACTGTGCTTCAATTATATAAGTGCAAATTTATCAAATATGGAACTGAAAATACCGACATCGGAAATCAAGATATACGCAAATAAAATATAAACAATTTAGGCAATCTATCAACTGCGAAGCGAGAATATTTTTCATTTTTTACTACGAAACTGGGATAAAAACCTATCAATCAATGAATACTTTTAGCAGGAGAATAATTCTCTTCTCAGTTAAGCATATTATACAGACAGTTCGTTGAAAGAAGAACCAAAGTAGCCGATATAACCTCAATGGATATATAAAGTAAGCTAGAGGATCTCATTACGCCATTAATCCTCGAGGGACTAATATGTAGTCGTAAAAGTTAATTCAGTTATAAATTATCTAAGAAAATATAATCCAACAAGGGGGAAATAAAGTTTCACTACACATCTCTGTAACAAGTAATAAAGTTGTGTTATCATCGCGGATCCAGTGTAGATACTTCGTTTCACGTTTAGTTGGAAGTGTATAAGATAAATTGACTCTTTAAATCAAAATAGGAGTTTCAGTAACACTAGCCATAATGATAACGTAAGATCCTCACATGAATTTACGTTTATTTTTAAAAGCGAAAGTTTCAGGTTTTGTTTTGTTTTAAATTATAGAATTTATATTATTTTATAATTCAACATACTTATATAATTTGTATAACTGTTGTATTTATTTTCGGCGATGTTTTTAGAGTGAGTGATAGCGAATTTTGCATTAAATACAAACTGCTAAATACATATGGAATAGAGTATAGGCAAACAAGTTCTCTCGAAATCTTCCATTAATTATTGACATATCTTACAATTCCATTGTCAATTTAAATTAAACTAGTTATAAAGATGATAATCTGAAGTGATAGCACATGCAAGTGGGTCAGCTTGTTTGACGATCTTCAACTTTAATAGAAATATATGCAGGATACGGACCGTTGAAAATATAGGACACTTTCCATTCGTGTCTTTCTTCCCCGTCTCTCGGCTCCAGTCGTCATCCACCACGTTTACTTTCCGAATGAAGTGCATCGATCCAATGTTATTGTATAGTTATGATCAGTGTATTATTTAAAGTGTTTACAACGTATGGTGAATTTTACTAATAGTGAAAAATTTATTTCGCATCAAGGTATTATCTTGCTTTTCTCAAATAATGTGAAGGACTTAGACATCAATTAGTATAAGTTAATAATGATATGATTAAATTTCTCGCAGAAATAAATAATACATACAACAGTTTACTACATGTAAGTAGTTAATTTTTTTAAAGTAAAAATTTCACGTAGGCCTACACTTTTCCCAGTGAAATTTTCCTTTCAATTTCTTTACTTAAATATGATTATTATTTATTTACATTTTCATATTGATAAATCTGTATGAACTTTAATGTACATATATTTATTTATTGATTTTAGTGGCATAAGGTTTGCTATCCTCACTTATTGTACGGCGTCATTTAAGTTATATATATATATATATATAATCTATATATGTAATTTAAGTATAAATATTTTTATATAATTAGACTAATTGACATTTAAGTCGTTTATACTCAATATAAATTACTTTTCACTTTTATCGTGTGGTCCTAAGCACACAACCAAATTTTGTACTTTGCAAAGTTATAGAATGATTCATAACACCATGGTTAGTTTCGTGAGGTTATTGGTGAAAACAAATAATCGGCTTTGGACTGTTACGTAATATGCACTGTTTTAATAATTGACTCTACCGATTTTATTCAAATTTTAGTGAAATATGAAGATTATTAACTCAAATACGTGCACAGCATTGCAAGTAAAAGAATAATATTTGTTCAAAAATAATAGTAAAAAATAACAATGAACACAGCCGTTATTGAAACCTGGATTACATCAAATGTTTTGTACCGATTATTACGTTTTTATTGTATTAAACACTACTCTAAAGAAGTTAACTGTTAACTACTCGAAGAAACTAATTTCATACTTGAAGATGTCCACCATATTTACATTTATGGTACTGCATGCATAGTAACTCAGACTGGCAATTTGTATTCTATGGTACTGCATGTATAGCAATTCACATTCCCAATTTGTATTCTATGGTACTGCATGCATAGCAACTCACATTGGAATTTTGTGTTTTATAATACTGCATGTATAGTAACTCACACTGGCTATTTATATTTTATGGTATTGCATGTAGAGTAAACTCACAATGGCAATTTGTATTTTATGGTACTGCATGTATAGTAACTCACACTGGCTATTTATATTTTATGGTATTGCATGTAGAGTAAACTCACACTGACAATGTGTATTTTATGGTACTGCTTGCATAGCTATTCACACTGGCAATTTGTATTTTATGGTACTGCTTGCATTGTAACTCACACTGGCAATTTGTGTTTTATAATACTGCATGTATAGTAACTCACACTGGCAATTTGTGTTTTATAATACTGCATGTATAGTAACTCACACTGGCTATTTATATTTTATGGTACTGCATGTATAGTAACTCACACTGGCTATTTATATTTTATGGTATTGCATGTAGAGTAAACTCACAATGGCAATTTGTATTTTATGGTACTGCATGTATAGTAACTCACACTGGCTATTTATATTTTATGGTATTGCATGTAGAGTAAACTCACACTGACAATGTGTATTTTATTGTACTGCTTGCATAGCTATTCACACTGGCAATTTGTATTTTATGGTACTGCTTGCATTGTAACTCACACTGGCAATTTGTGTTTTATAATACTGCATGTATAGTAACTCACACTGGCTATTTATATTTTATGGTATTGCATGTAGAGTAAACTCACAATGGCAATTTGTATTTTATTGTACTGCTTGCATAGCTATTCACACTGGCAATTTGTATTTTATGGTACTGCTTGCATTGTAACTCACACTGGCAATTTGTGTTTTATAATACTGCATGTATAGTAACTCACACTGGCTATTTATATTTTATGGTATTGCATGTAGAGTAAACTCACACTGACAATGTGTATTTTATGGTACTGCTTGCATAGCTATTCACACTGGCAATTTGTATTTTATGGTACTGCTTGCATTGTAACTCACACTGGCAATTTGTGTTTTATAATACTGCATGTATAGTAACTCACACTGGCTATTTATATTTTATGGTATTGCATGTAGAGTAAACTCACAATGGCAATTTGTATTTTATGGTACTGCTTGCATTGTAACTCACACTGGCAATTTGTATTTTATGGTACTGCTTGCATAGCTATTCACACTGGCAATTTGTATTTTATGGTACTGCTTGCATTGTAACTCACACTGGCAATTTGTGTTTTATAATACTGCATGTATAGTAACTCACACTGGCTATTTATATTTTATGGTATTGCATGTAGAGTAAACTCACACTGACAATGTGTATTTTATTGTACTGCTTGCATAGCTATTCACACTGGCAATTTGTATTTTATGGTACTGCTTGCATTGTAACTCACACTGGCAATTTGTGTTTTATAATACTGCATGTATAGTAACTCACACTGGCTATTTATATTTTATGGTATTGCATGTAGAGTAAACTCACACTGACAATTTGTATTTTATGGTACTGCTTGCATTGTAACTCACACTGGCAATTTGTATTTTATGGTACTGCTTGCATTGTAACTCACACTGGCAATTTGTATTTTATAATACTGCATGTATAGTAACTCACACTGGCTATTTATATTTTATGGTACTGCATGTATAGTAACTCACACTGGCTATTTATATTTTATGGTATTGCATGTAGAGTAAACTCACAATGGCAATTTGTATTTTATGGTACTGCATGTATAGTAACTCACACTGGCTATTTATATTTTATGGTATTGCATGTAGAGTAAACTCACACTGACAATTTGTATTTTATGGTACTGCTTGCATTGTAACTCACACTGGCAATTTGTATTTTATGGTACTGCTTGCATTGTAACTCACACTGGCAATTTGTATTTTATAATACTGCATGTATAGTAACTCACACTGGCTATTTATATTTTATGGTACTGCATGTATAGTAACTCACACTGGCTATTTATATTTTATGGTATTGCATGTAGAGTAAACTCAAAATGGCAATTTGTATTTTATGGTACTGCATGTATAGTAACTCACACTGGCTATTTATATTTTATGGTATTGCATGTAGAGTAAACTCACACTGACAATGTGTATTTTATGGTACTGCTTGCATTGTAACTCACACTGGCAATTTGTATTTTATGGTACTGCTTGCATTGTAACTCACACTGGCAATTTGTGTTTTATAATACTGCATGTATAGTAACTCACACTGGCTATTTATATTTTATGGTATTGCATGTAGAGTAAACTCACACTGACAATGTGTATTTTATTGTACTGCTTGCATAGCTATTCACACTGGCAATTTGTATTTTATGGTACTGCTTGCATTGTAACTCACACTGGCAATTTGTGTTTTATAATACTGCATGTATAGTAACTCACACTGGCTATTTATATTTTATGGTATTGCATGTAGAGTAAACTCACACTGACAATTTGTATTTTATGGTACTGCTTGCATTGTAACTCACACTGGCAATTTGTATTTTATGGTACTGCTTGCATTGTAACTCACACTGGCAATTTGTATTTTATAATACTGCATGTATAGTAACTCACACTGGCTATTTATATTTTATGGTACTGCATGTATAGTAACTCACACTGGCTATTTATATTTTATGGTATTGCATGTAGAGTAAACTCACAATGGCAATTTGTATTTTATGGTACTGCATGTATAGTAACTCACACTGGCTATTTATATTTTATGGTACTGCATGTATAGTAACTCACACTGGCTATTTATATTTTATGGTATTGCATGTAGAGTAAACTCACACTGACAATGTGTATTTTATTGTACTGCTTGCATAGCTATTCACACTGGCAATTTGTATTTTATGGTACTGCTTGCATTGTAACTCACACTGGCAATTTGTGTTTTATAATACTGCATGTATAGTAACTCACACTGGCTATTTATATTTTATGGTATTGCATGTAGAGTAAACTCGCAATGGCAATTTGTATTTTATTGTACTGCTTGCATAGCTATTCACACTGGCAATTTGTATTTTATGGTACTGCTTGCATTGTAACTCACACTGGCAATTTGTGTTTTATAATACTGCATGTATAGTAACTCACACTGGCTATTTATATTTTATGGTACTGCATGTATAGTAACTCACACTGGCTATTTATATTTTATGGTATTGCATGTATAGTAACTCACACTGGCTATTTATATTTTATGGTATTGCATGTAGAGTAAACTCACACTGACAATGTGTATTTTATGGTACTGCTTGCATAGCTATTCACACTGGCAATTTGTATTTTATGGTACTGCTTGCATTGTAACTCACACTGGCAATTTGTGTTTTATAATACTGCATGTATAGTAACTCACACTGGCTATTTATATTTTATGGTATTGCATGTAGAGTAAACTCACAATGGCAATTTGTATTTTATGGTACTGCTTGCATTGTAACTCACACTGGCAATTTGTATTTTATGGTACTGCTTGCATAGCTATTCACACTGGCAATTTGTATTTTATGGTACTGCTTGCATTGTAACTCACACTGGCAATTTGTGTTTTATAATACTGCATGTATAGTAACTCACACTGGCTATTTATATTTTATGGTATTGCATGTAGAGTAAACTCACACTGACAATGTGTATTTTATTGTACTGCTTGCATAGCTATTCACACTGGCAATTTGTATTTTATGGTACTGCTTGCACAGCTATTCACACTGGCAATTTGTATTTTATGGTACTGCTTGCATTGTAACTCACACTGGCAATTTGTGTTTTATAATACTGCATGTATAGTAACTCACACTGGCTATTTATATTTTATGGTATTGCATGTAGAGTAAACTCACACTGACAATTTGTATTTTATGGTACTGCTTGCATTGTAACTCACACTGGCAATTTGTATTTTATGGTACTGCTTGCATTGTAACTCACACTGGCAATTTGTATTTTATGGTACTGCTTGCATTGCTATTCACACTGGCAATTTGTATTTTATGGTACTGCTTGCATTGTAACTCACACTGGCAATTTGTATTTTATGGTACTGCTTGCATTGTAACTCACACTGGCAATTTGTATTTTATGGTACTGCTTGCATTGTAACTCACACTGGCAATTTGTATTTTATGGTACTGCATGTATAGTAACTCACACTGGCTATTTATATTTTATGGTATTGCATGTAGAGTAAACTCACACTGGCTATTTATATTTTATGGTATTGCATGTAGAGTAAACTCACACTGACAATTTGTATTTTATGGTACTGCTTGCATTGTAACTCACACTGGCAATTTGTATTTTATGGTACTGCTTGCATTGTAACTCACACTGGCAATTTGTATTTTATGGTACTGATTGCATTGCTATTCACACTGGCAATTTGTATTTTATGGTACTGCTTGCATTGTAACTCACACTGGCAATTTGTATTTTATGGTACTGCTTGCATTGTAACTCACACTGGCAATTTGTATTTTATGGTACTGCTTGCATTGTAACTCACACTGGCAATTTGTATTTTATGGTACTGCTTGCATTGTAACTCACACTGGCAATTTGTATTTTATGGTACTGCATGTATAGTAACTCACACTGGCTATTTATATTTTATGGTATTGCATGTAGAGTAAACTCACACTGACAATTTGTATTTTATGGTACTGCATGTATAGTAACTCACACTGGCTATTTATATTTTATGGTATTGCATGTAGAGTAAACTCACACTGACAATTTGTATTTTATGGTACTGCTTGCATTGTAACTCACACTGGCAATTTGTATTTTATGGTACTGCTTGCATTGTAACTCACACTGGCAATTTGTATTTTATGGTACTGCTTGCATTGCTATTCACACTGGCAATTTGTATTTTATGGTACTGCTTGCATTGTAACTCACACTGGCAATTTGTATTTTATGGTACTGCTTGCATTGTAACTCACACTGGCAATTTGTATTTTATGGTACTGCTTGCATTGTAACTCACACTGGCAATTTGTATTTTATGGTACTGCTTGCATTGCTATTCACACTGGCAATTTGTATTTTATGGTACTGCTTGCATTGTAACTCACACTGGCAATTTGTATTTTATGGTACTGCTTGCATTGCTATTCACACTGGCAATTTGTATTTTATGGTACTGCTTGCATTGCTATTCACACTGGCAATTTGTATTTTATGGTACTGCTTGCATTGTAACTCACACTGGCAATTTGTATTTTATGGTACTGCTTGCATTGCTATTCACACTGGCAATTTGTATTTTATGGTACTGCTTGCATTGTAACTCACACTGGCAATTTGTATTTTATGGTACTGCTTGCATTGTAACTCACACTGGCAATTTGTATTTTATGGTACTGCTTGCATTGTAACTCACACTGGCAATTTGTATTTTATGGTACTGCTTGCATTGCTATTCACACTGGCAATTTGTATTTTATGGTACTGCTTGCATTGTAACTCACACTGGCAATTTGTATTTTATGGTACTGTTTGCATTGCTATTCACACTGGCAATTTGTATTTTATGGTACTGCTTGCATTGTAACTCACACTGGCAATTTGTATTTTATGGTACTGCTTGCATTGCTATTCACACTGGCAATTTGTATTTTATGGTACTGCTTGCATTGCTATTCACACTGGCAATTTGTATTTTATGGTACTGCTTGCATTGTAACTCACACTGGCAATTTGTATTTTATGGTACTGCTTGCATTGTAACTCACACTGGCAATTTGTATTTTATGGTACTGCTTGCATTGTAACTCACACTGGCAATTTGTATTTTATGGTACTGCTTGCATTGCTATTCACACTGGCAATTTGTATTTTATGGTACTGCTTGCATTGTAACTCACACTGGCAATTTGTATTTTATGGTACTGCTTGCATTGTAACTCACACTGGCAATTTGTATTTTATGGTACTGCTTGCATTGTAACTCACACTGGCAATTTGTGTTTTATGATACTGCTTGCATAGCTATTCACACTGGCAATTTGTATTTTATGGTACTGCTTGCATTGTAACTCACACTGGCAATTTGTGTTTTATAATACTGCATGTATAGTAACTCACACTGGCTATTTATATTTTATGGTATTGCATGTAGAGTAAACTCACACTGACAATTTGTATTTTATGGTACTGCTTGCATTGTAACTCACACTGGCAATTTGTATTTTATGGTACTGCTTGCATTGTAACTCACACTGGCAATTTGTATTTTATAATACTGCATGTATAGTAACTCACACTGGCTATTTATATTTTATGGTATTGCATGTAGAGTAAACTCACACTGGCAATGTGTATTTTATTGTACTGCTTGCATAGCTATTCACACTGGCAATTTGTATTTTATGGTACTGCTTGCATTGTAACTCACACTGGCAATTTGTGTTTTATAATACTGCATGTATAGTAACTCACACTGGCTATTTATATTTTATGGTATTGCATGTAGAGTAAACTCACACTGACAATGTGTATTTTATGGTACTGCTTGCATAGCTATTCACACTGGCAATTTGTATTTTATGGTACTGCTTGCATTGTAACTCACACTGGCAATTTGTGTTTTATAATACTGCATGTATAGTAACTCACACTGGCTATTTATATTTTATGGTATTGCATGTAGAGTAAACTCACACTGACAATGTGTATTTTATGGTACTGCTTGCATAGCTATTCACACTGGCAATTTGTATTTTATGGTACTGCTTGCATTGTAACTCACACTGGCAATTTGTGTTTTATAATACTGCATGTATAGTAACTCACACTGGCTATTTATATTTTATGGTATTGCATGTAGAGTAAACTCACACTGACAATGTGTATTTTATGGTACTGCTTGCATAGCTATTCACACTGGCAATTTGTATTTTATGGTACTGCTTGCATTGTAACTCACACTGGCAATTTGTATTTTATAATACTGCATGTATAGTAACTCACACTGGCTATTTATATTTTATGGTATTGCATGTAGAGTAAACTCACACTGACAATGTGTATTTTATGGTACTGCTTGCATAGCTATTCACACTGGCAATTTGTATTTTATGGTACTGCTTGCATTGTAACTCACACTGGCAATTTGTATTTTATAATACTGCATGTATAGTAACTCACACTGGCTATTTATATTTTATGGTATTGCATGTAGAGTAAACTCACACTGACAATGTGTATTTTATTGTACTGCTTGCATAGCTATTCACACTGGCAATTTGTATTTTATGGTACTGCTTGCATTGTAACTCACACTGGCAATTTGTATTTTATGGTACTGCTTGCATTGTAACTCACACTGGCAATTTGTATTTTATGGTACTGCTTGCATTGTAACTCACACTGGCAATTTGTATTTTATGGTACTGCTTGCATTGTAACTCACACTGGCAATTTGTATTTTATGGTACTGCTTGCATTGTAACTCACACTGGCAATTTGTATTTTATGGTACTGCTTGCATTGTAACTCACACTGGCAATTTGTATTTTATGGTACTGCTTGCATTGTAACTCACACTGGCAATTTGTATTTTATGGTACTGCTTGCATTGTAACTCACACTGGCAATTTGTATTTTATGGTACTGCTTGTATAGTAACTCACACTGGCTATTTATATTTTATGGTATTGCATGTAGAGTAAACTCACACTGACAATGTGTATTTTATGGTACTGCTTGCATAGCTATTCACACTGGCAATTTGTATTTTATGGTACTGCTTGCATTGTAACTCACACTGGCAATTTGTATTTTATGGTACTGCTTGCATTGTAACTCACACTGGCAATTTGTATTTTATGGTACTGCTTGCATTGTAACTCACACTGGCAATTTGTATTTTATGGTACTGCTTGCATTGTAACTCACACTGGCAATTTGTATTTTATGGTACTGCTTGCATTGTAACTCACACTGGCAATTTGTATTTTATGGTACTGCTTGCATTGTAACTCACACTGGCAAATTGTATTTTATGGTATTGCATAGTAACTCACACTGGCAATTTACGTAGATTATACAAAGGGTTCCCTATCTGATGATCTTAATATTAAATCTGACCGTAGGTGTTATAGGCATTGTAATTTTCATTAAAACGCTTTCCTCTCTCTCTCTCTCTCTCTCTCTCTCTCTCTCTCTCTCTCTCTCTCTCTCTCTCTCTCTCTCTCTCTCATAAGTTAATTTTACCATTAACACACTTAAATGCTATATTATATTAAACACAATTTCATTATTATACACTTTTATAAGATTTCAAAAGGAACTAATAAAGTAATCACTAATAAATAGGTTGAGAGTAAGAATAATAACAACCTGTACAGGTCATATGAAGACGTAGAAAGTGTACAGGGTGTAGCGAGAGCAACTCTTATCTTATCAGAGTCATTTCTTCTAATAAGATAACGGTAATATCAATACTACCTGCCTATTATCCCTTAAACTATGTATTTAAATTAAACATTCTACTGATAGCAATTGATTGAATAATTTACGTTCGTAGATTGAGAGTAAATAAACCATTTTTATCTTATCACCTTAAAGCTAATACAATTTAAATCATAATAATACCATTTTTAAAATAAAATTTTTGAACAATATGTAATTTTCAAAAATCTTGTGTTTTAATCTGTGGATATAACATGTATCCAGTTTTCTATAGAGAGGTCACACGATATTCTATGGAAATTACAAGTCTAGTCGTGTCATACATTTTTAATGTTTGAACACTTCCATAATTCAAAATATGATATAGATTTCCATTTTATATTTCCCCAAAATGTACGTCTTACAGAGGGCGAAAATAATGTGAAGAAATATCAATATGATTACACTGAAAAAGCTCAGAAAATAATATGTTATTCAATTTTGACACACCTTGTGTATTTTGATAGCAGTTCGGTACACCCTGTACATAGCTCTAATCAAGAGCTTTCCAACACACTTTATAGCGTCCTTCTACATCAATTATAAGCTGAAAACAATATATATATATATATATATATCCAGGCGTTTGTACTATTCTGTATAAAGGGTTTCTGAAGTATTCTCTGTTTAGGACATTCATCACTTTAATTATAAAAATACAAAAAAACAGAAGAATTCTGAATATTTAGGGAGAAGCTGTCGTAAGATCATAACTAAAAATTCCGATTTTCTAAACCTAGCTCTATCGATGTTAAAAATATTTGTTCACAACCACATTGATCGCCATCTTTCTGAAAATTGCCTCCTTGGTAATTATCGGTAATAAAAGTGGAAAATAAACCATAGGCGACATCATAAACTTAAATATCTTAAAACGTGTCAAACTGCAATTTTAGGGAAAATGAAAACTAACCCCAAGGTTTATTTAGTTATTTTTCAAAGGAGTCATGAACCGTAGTGTTCATTTAATTGTTCTTATGCTATCAACATTTTTTCGACATTTTAAAAACTGAATTTGAAAAATCGTAATTTTAACATGTAGTTGCATTTACGTAAGCTAAAATTTTTATTTATCAAACAAATGCAGAGAAAAAAAACACAAGATAGCCAAAATATACCTATGGGAAAATTTTGTTTGGACTGTAAAGGACAGCACATAAGACATAGATAATACAAAATCTCTATTTTTGGGATTAGGAAACTTCGGTTGGTTGAGTATTTTCACGAAAAATTCAACATAGATTTTTGGACCTATCACGTAACTTTCTCTGTACTACTTATATGCGATAAAGTTATATATCTATATGTGAGAATGTTTTATATCTATATCTGAGAATGTTATATATCTATATCTGAGAAAGTTATATATCTATATCTGAGAATGTTATATATCTATATCTGAGAAAGTTATATATCTATGTGTGAGAAAGTTATATATTTATCTATATTTGAGAAAGTTAAATATCTATATGTGAGAAGGTTGTATATCTATATGTTTAAGGTTATATATCCATCTGTGAGAAAGTTATATATCTATATGTGAGAAGGTTATATATCTATATTGAGAAAGTTATATAATATATATATATATATCTGAGAAAGTTATGTATCTATATGCGAGAAAGTTATATATCTATATGTGTAGCCTAGTTGTATATGCTCTTATATCACTTTAAAAAACAGGATTAAATAAAATAAAATAACAATGGAAATCAATGAAATATTCCTGTAAAATATGATACTAGGAATTTAGTTGCGAAACAATGTAATTTCTGAGTGGATAAATAAAACCAAGTGGATTTGTAAAGATCAAAAACTATCCATTTATGATATCACATTGTTTGGAAATACGCAATGCCTATATTATGACTTATGCGAGATCTGATTTAAAAATATAAATTTTGCTTTTTGTATAATAAAACAGCAGATACTCTTTTATTTTCTTAGAGAAACGTAATTTTAGAGAAAGTTTTGCGATAAATCCAAAAATTATATATCAGTTTTGATGTCTTCTGGGTTCCAAAAAGGAGATTGGAAATTATGTTCTTTCGTCTATCTGTCTGTGTGCAGTTCAATGCAGCCGATGTAACAGAAGAGATTTTAATCAAATTATGTGTAATATTTTGGCTATAAGTCCTATTACACACAAAAACAATCTTTTTCAATAACTTAAAATTTTCGGACATATGATTTTGGTAACACGAAATTTCCTTATTGGCTTCACTAATTGTTTCAGATTTTGATAAAATGTGAAAACTAATTATCTAAATCTGTATGCCTAATTACAACTAAAGGACAATTACGGTTTAGGCATAACCAAAAAACACGAACAAAAATTTCGAACGCCGTCATATAAATATATATTTCAATGAAATACGATTCAAGCTTGGGACTAGTTTGTGACAGAAGGGAAGCTAGTCAAGGGTCTATTTAAATATGTAAATATATATACGTATTATTTGTTTTTAAATATACAAAGTTGCAAGAGGATTTTACTGTACAAATCTATCTCCAACAAGAAATTAATTGGGAAACTCAATAATTAGGCTAATAAATTACATGATTTACTTTCTCACATATAGGCTAAGAATGATTCTTATAATTATATTTGTATATACTTTTCTTATAGACTACTTTATTTTATATTATATATATATATATAATATTATTAAAATCTACATACTTTTTCCGATAATGTATGTGTGTATTTTTAGAAACATGGCGACGAATATAATTTTTTGTCAGTATATGGTTTTGTTGATGAACGTCTGAAAAAGTAAGTGCAATATTTTTGAACCGTTTATTTCGATTTTCTTCGTTTTGGTTGGGTTAGATTAGGTTAGGTTATGTTTTAAACATTTTAAACATACATGGACCTAAGTGGCCACTTTGAGCTTCGTAAAAAAATTCAGGTATTTCTAAAAAAAAATAGCTCAAGTAATATTGTCCTACAGAACAAATGAGCAATCTATTATATGGTTAGTCATCGCGACATTCCATTAACGTATTAAGGGAGTTTCCAACGCGAACACTTTCTCTAATTAATTTCAACATTATCCGTATTGTACAACTGTTAATGCAAATGTTAGTAACGTTTACTGCAATCATAACTCTTTAAAATTATACATCTGACCAACTTATTATATATTACTATATTAAAAATAATTATGTGAAAGTTTTTATGAAATAGTTTAAGCCTATATCTACCAACTGATCAACTAATTGATTCTAAGTTCAATTATTTGGTATAGTTATGATCCATTCAATTATTAATTTTTTTTTATATGCTATGTTTTATCTTCTAATAATTATTTTAACTATAGGATATGTTTCACAGCACAAAATATAATAGCTTCCGAAAAATCTGTGCAATTTAAATAAATGCGCGCGCGCGTGTGAGTGTGTGTGTGTGTGTGTGTAGGTGACGTTTATTGGGCTTTATTTCATTAAGGATTTATTATAGAGTTAATATTTACATTGTAAACCAAATAAATGGCGTAATAAAATTGAACAGACTATCTCACACACCCATTCACATCAAAATACTACCACACAAAACGACGTTTCGAGAGTATAAAACAACTCTAGTTATCAGCTGATAAACCTAGGACGTAAAAAAGAGAGAAAAAAAACATAAACACAGCTCAGTAGCTTAGGGTCATGTAGGAAACTAAAACTATATCTATAACTTAAGAAAAGAAACCAAAACATAAAAATTCCCTGTGCAGTCAAAACTAAGACTAAACACAAATGTGATTTGACAAAACTTCCACACATTGAACTGGACTACATAAAGGACGGCCACTAAAACGGTAGAAATTAGGTTCTCATATTTATACTTGGTTAGAAAACTAAACGATTGATATAGCCCACTTAGCAAATCAATACCCTCATTACCAAATGATAAACCTAGAACATAAAAGAGAAACACACTAATAGCCTATGCTCCAAACACCATAAATGAGAACTGATAACGAGAGTTGATTTAAACCCTTGAAACTTCGTTTTTATAAAAACAAATGTCGCATTAAAATATTAATAATATGAACAATCCATCATTATGAAATAACTTTAAAACCAGAATAGATTCACGGTACGGACCTACAATTCGTCTATTGGAGAAACATTTTTGACATTAGCCTAAATGAACAGACACAATTCACAAAATAACGTGTTTTTACGCAGAAAATCTTTAAACGGATCTATCAGCGAAATACTCGACACCCGTTTTTAACCTTTAGTAAAACTTTTCCTAGACGCCGTATAGGCTATGTGTCAAAGTGAAAAGTATTACGTTGTATTGTTTCCATGATATTCTTGAATAATATTTTAGTTGTTTTTCAAATAAAATCCTTACCATGCTCTGGCCATATGGAATTACTTCAAATCGTGAGGTTATAACGTAAGGAATAAACATGATTAAATTATGGAGCTGGTGATACATTTCTGTACCTGAACTGAACATTTTGTAAGTACTAGGCTAGTCTAAACAAAAAACCCCCATCAACAGGTCAATCCAGAAAAATATTGTCATCTAGCAATTACAGATGAATTTGACGTTCTGAAAATACTTGTCGAGCAGAATCCAAGCTCCAAGTTATAAAACAAGAAAAAAGTCTCAGTGAAAAAAATAATAAAAAGGTTTTCACTTTGATATCCAATTGTGTCTTTGATTTTCCAGTAGTTATTATATTTTTAGTGAGTTTGTCAAACAAATGAAAGGGAAGCGAGCAGGAAGAAATGTCCCTATAAGCTTCACCAAAAGATATTTTCTTTTTATTAGATTTTTTTAAACAACTAAAAGTGAAAACTAGCAGGAAGAAATGTTTCCAGCAACTTGTCAAGGACCTCTTGGTTGTATCCAACTTGCGGTCAGTCCAATTTGCGGTCAAGGGTAAAACCGTCCATTTTGCGGTCACCCCAAAAATGTCGTGGGCTAATCGAAAGATATTTGTCCAATTTGCGGTCACATATTTGAACCCCATATAGTGAGCCTAGTGCGGCACTGTCTCAAACACTAGGTTGTAAATCGTGTCTAACAGGTTTGGCCGGAGTATTTTAAGTATTGACATTTATTTATGTTTGGCCTCGTCCCCCTAAAGTCGTGTTGAAGATTTGAAGTGGGGGAAACGTTTACCGAAATTCGTCGTATGCCATTTGTTTTTTTGATTCAATTCAATGTTTTTTTGAGTCAATCCAAATTTATCTATAGTCTTATTTTAAAAATGTCTGGGACTGGCGAACCTTTAGTACGAAGTATGCTTGTAATGCGAAAGAGTATATTCTATAAATATTAGTATCTATTTTTGTTGTAGCTCTCTCCCTCTCTATTTATATATGTATACAGTGTTTGTTTATTATTCCCCCTTTTTTAGGCTCTATTTAAGTGAACAGAGTCGTTTGTTCGTTCTGACTGACTATCCTCTCGTCAAAACAGTGAATTTGGTAAGTATATTTGTTTGGTCCTGGGGGCAAACGACTTGATTTGTGATTAGTAATTAACTATCTCTCAAGATGTGACCGCAAACTGGAAACCCTTCCACCTCCAGAACCTTGATCATCCTTCATAAAACTATACTTGACCGCAAATAGGACTGACCGCAAATAGGACTGACCGCAAGTAGGAGGACACCGGACCTCTTATCTATTTAATTGTTCATAAAGCAACGGAAATTGGAAGCTTGCAGGAAAAAATGTCTTCGGCGGCTTGTCCAGTAACTCTTCTATTTTTAATTGTTTCTTTAAACATCTGAAAGTTAAAGAGTCCAGGAAGAATTATCGCCACCAGCTTGTCCAGTAGTTGTTTTGGGTTTAGTTGGTTCATCAAACAACGGAAATTGGAAGTGCGCCTAAGATATGTCAACACCAGCTTGTCCAATAGTTGTTCTGGGTTTAGTTGGTTCATCAAACAACGGAAATTGGAAGTGCGCCGTAAGATATGTCAACACCAGCTTGTCCAGTAGCTCTTCTCTTTTTATTATGTCTTGAAATATCTGAAAGTGGAAACGCAAAGAAAGAATTATCGCCAGTAGCTTGTCCAGTAGTTGTTCTGAGTTTAGTTGGTACTTCAAAACAACAGAAATTATAACGTACATAAAAAGTAAGTATCGGTACATGGCGTCAAAATGTATAATTTTGACAATTTTTTCGACGATTGTTTTAGATCATATTGAACGAATAAATATATTTAATTTGCATAACAAATTTGTATGAAATTGCTATACTCATAAACTGTCGTGAAATTTAGAAATTATATGTTTAATGATTTTGATTTTTAAATATAACTCTTATTTTGTATTGGAACAAAAAATACTAATCAACAGATACACATTATAACCACAATGGATAAACATAATGATATATTTTGAAACATCTAAGAACTTAAAATTCATCCCAGAAAAAATAATTATTCGAAATATGATAATTCGCTGCCAATTTTAAAATTACCAGCATATTTTTTTTTAGTACACGAACTTCTCCAACACCTAGACAGACACTCAATCATAAGATGTAGCCTATGCACATGAGCTGTCCCGAGACGTTATAATACTTTTTACCGTTAGAAATAAAAACTTGAATCTTTCAAGATATGTTTTTGGTTATTTTAACCAAGGTTTTAAATATTAATGAATATATTTGACTTTTTTGAGAGTGGGGACGTCTTTGTTTCAACTGCTAATTTTGAAACGATAACCTCTATTAAACTTCCCATTAAAAAAAGGTTCTTATACGAGAAATGGAGTAAAGGAAAGTTAGATAAGATAATCATATCGAAAATGGGACCAAAAAACTACGAACTTGATGAATGTTGCTTCAAACTTTCCTTTATTCTATATTTTCGTCTAAAAAAATCCTTTTTAGTGAGGTGTTCTTCAATAGGGATTACATTTGAAAATGAGTTTCACCCCATTAGAACCCTCCCCTAGGTCTCCCACCATATATAAACAAAACTTCATAATGTAAATAGTGTAGTTTAGATATCTATTATGAATGTTTTTATTTATAACGATTAAAACTTAGAATGTAACCCTGGAAATTCTGAGACATAGTATACGTATACATATATTTCACTTAATATTGATAACATTATACTGTATATTTATACAGATAAAAACAAGACTTGTAATATAATACATATGAGCTGAACTGTGGTGCCAAATTACTTTCATGAGTAGGGTGACAGACCTTCCTTTAAGGGCATAGTAATAACCACAATTTCTATAATAGAAATTCGGCAATAAAATCATGTATTATTGTTAATACTACTAGATACTAGGGAAAATAAAAAGCCTACAATAGTATCGTAAAATGGGCGACTTAAATTAAATTGTAGGCTAATTGAGACCAAAGCGTAAAGACCTCGTCTGAAGAGGCGTCTGTATTTCAGTCTGGGGCAGAATGAAGTAATCGAATGGAGGTGTAATTTACATGAATAGTTTCGTTACACAAGACTTCTGTATAACGTACAGTGCGTAGGTATATCTGGTATAATTACCGACCACGTTATTACAAACTGAACGTGTGTTTTGTAATTACACGCTAGGTTCGCGGTCATCACCGTTAATTAGAGCCTTTATGTCACTTTTAAAAATTCGCTTCACCTGCACATCAATTAGGTAATGACGCTTAAACTCCAGGTTATTTGTCGGTGATGGGAGCTAATTATTAGTCAAATCTTGAGTTTATACAGATACACATTTATAATTGTCAGAGCGAAGCGAAGATAATGTTTAACTCCACGATTTGGCATTTAGTCTTTAACATTTGTTTGTGTATTTTATACGTAGTAACGGCAATATGCGTGTACCAATTGGTACAAATTAGGATCATTGCAACTAGGTCGAACGATGTGTGTGAAAGGTTTTTTATTATTTTTTTTCTGTTTAAAAATGGCAGCTACTCAAAACAGTTACTGTATAGATTACCATTTTTAGCTTTTTGGTAAAAATACTTTAAATAACGTAGCTTTTCGGTTATTCTACATTGTAGCTACTGCAACCGTTAACTCAATAAGATGTGGAAACAACCTGGAGCAACTGTTTATAATAAATCAACAAATACTGAATTTACTATGCTATATTAAATTTGTAATATTCAATATACGTGTTAATGTATGTAGGAAAAAGTGAACATGTATTGTATCTTGTGTGTACTACACCTGACGATGCTTGTGTGAAAGTCAAACACCTTTAAACTGAAGAGTATACGTTATTTAAATTAAATATAAATATTAGTCGGATCGCTTACGTTTCCATCAAACTGGACGACTTTTTTCAGTTAGAACAGTTCGTCTTCTAGAGGTTATATTAATGGATGGGTATACCTTTATATTTCCTATCATTATGATCCCAACACATGGTAAACTTTGATAATTTATCCCTGAAAGTGTTTAAACTTCACTGATTTTTCTTAGACAGTTAATACTATTGTATAACACATCATGCTAGATATCACCCACTTTGGGTTTACACGAACAATTCATTTAATGTATTAAAAGGTCAAGGAACGAGGACCACTAGTATACAAGTGTAGCAGGAGGAGATCTTAACTGTTTTTAAATTGTAGAATGCTGTTGTGAACTGTTTCATTGGTAATACGTACTGTACTAATATATACACCCTTCATTTTGTCTTACTAAAATATTTTAAAAATAACTTTTTAGAACTAGGCCTATATATTTAAGAAAACTGTTTTTAATAATTAGTACACAACTAAATTTTGTCTGAGTCTTAGAAGAAATTATTTATAAAGATTGGTATATTTGTAGTGTTGTAATAATACTATATAATAAATTACACAAATATACAACAAAAGATATTACAAAACAGTTTTGATTCCTTCAATATGTTTAAGATTAAACAAAATCAGTTTAATGTCTTGTATGCGTTGTAGTTACACATAATAGTAGTTTTAGGACAAATATTATTATTTTACAAAGAAAATAAAACACAAATAGGCTAAGTAAGAAATTTGACATAGGACAATGGTTACCGTGATTCTGTGAATAGTATTGAGTGAAGTTTAAGCTGACTGATTTTTCTTGGTTGTCTATATTATTTATAACTCGCAAATGATCGTAAATAACAACGTTTATGTTGAATGTAGTACTAAAGTTATAAATAAGAAACTGTCAGTATTGGACTACGTCTTGGTGTACAATGCGATATGATATAATATCCATAACTTTCCGCTAGGAACGACTTAAAGACAAGTTATCAGTCTCCTAGGGGTACAAACCCGCTCTCGTTTCTGCTCGCAGCTACAAATCTCAATAATACCCAACTTCTATGTTATGCCCGTAAAATGCAATTTGCTGCTTTTACTACGTCCCAGTGTACCCATATAACACTTGTGCAGAGAACCTTACTAAATTGTTTCAATTTTATCGAAGAAAGATATTCGGTTGTTCATTGAATTCTCTACGTAGTTTTGAAATAATAATATCAAATATTTAACTGTGTTGTGTTTTTATATAAAATATATTAAGTTTAAAACTCGTTAGTTCATAATCACGTTAGTCAAAAAAAAATAAATTTTTTTGTTATTTTGTACACAAAATATAGTGATTCAAATCCATGTAGCCAAAATAAAGAGATATAATTTAGTTTTTCAGTGTTTTATTTACACAAGCATAATATTTTTTCTTAAAGTTTCGTTAAATAATTTTGAATTACAGCGTATAGACGAATATAGGGCTAAACCTTTGGGGTTTTAGTTAGAAAAAAGTATTACTTTTAAAAAGTAAAAATTTATTAATAGAGTTTTAATATACAAAAGCTTCATCAAATAGCTAGGAAAATAGAAATCATTTGGACTTTCGAATTGTATTCTCTCTCTCTCTCTCTCTCTCTCTCTCTCTCTCTCTCTCTCTCTCTCTCTCTCTCTCTCTCTCTCTCTCTCTCTCTCTCTCTCTCTCTCTCTCTCTCTCTCTCTCTCTCTCTCTCTCTCTCTCTCTCTCCTTCTTTTCTAATAGATCGAGGTCTTCCTGTTTCATGTCTATTAGGACGAATACTTTCAATTTCACTGAGGAGTGCATGTAAAGTAGTAAACATTTAGTAACATGGAAGGACTCGGCTCCTACTTTAGCCTAAAGACTATAACAGTCTGCAAGCCGATACATTAAATAAATGTCTGCCAATTCAGAGTTTGAAAAAGGAACAATATTACTTGTCATAATGTGTATTATTATAAAATAACACAACACCAATATTATTTTAAAATAATTCTTTGAATAATTTTACCAATAAAATCACTCTATAGGTAACAATAAACATTGAGAAATCAACATGCTACAAGGAAAATAAAATGGAACAAAACAGCTCTTTAGTAATTATTTCAATAGCTGTTTTTTAATTGTGTCGTTTGTTTGTAACAGCAATACATTTGTAAGTATAATTTTGTTATTATTTGTCCGATCAAACAAAACTTTTTAATTTGAAATTAAAAATTACTAAAAATGTATTTTTAATATATTTTTTTCTGCTCATCCGTTTGAATGGTATTGAATTTAGAAGATTTCAAATGGTGCCCATCTTAAAAGGGATGAAGAGATTAGATTCATTAATTTTAAATAAACCTTTCTATATTTTACCAACTATTAGCCATAGTAGTTTAATTCATAAACCGTTCTTAAAATATTAATTTTTTTTATACAAAACACAAACTGACATCTAGCCTGTAAACTAACCAAGGTATATTATTATTACTATTAAAAACCATTATAATGATTTATAAGATTTGTTATTCGCCATTCGAATATTGATATATTAAATAATAAATAAATGTAAGACTCACCGTCCGTTATAATGAAAAATATTTATTTTTAGGCTAATTTTTTGTGTTGTAGACAATTACCAAGAAATTATTTATTAAGGTTTTCGACAATAACTCTGTTATACTTTAAGGTATTGAAAAATTACAAAACTCATTTCGTTTTTCATTAAAAAATAAAACTTTTTTCATTTTTGTAAACTTAATGGTTTATTATATATTCCACATCACAAAATTTAAACGGCCGTC
Organism: Aphrophora alni; assembly: GCA_963513935.1. Lineage (NCBI taxonomy): Eukaryota > Metazoa > Arthropoda > Insecta > Hemiptera > Aphrophoridae > Aphrophora > Aphrophora alni. The sequence goes on from OY740766.1 coordinate 69,421,392, forward strand.
AATTTGAAAACACACAAAATAAAGTCCTGGTTTTTGGTACACTGATAAAAGTTCAGATAAAACATAAGTATATTAAATTTGGAATCGATATTTATTTTATTTATAAAAATATATTTTTGTATGAAACACAAAATGGTAGACAGACGGAAAACTAAGCTTTTAGGTCATATTACTTATTGGATTTTTTTATTAATTATTTTGACCCCAGGAAACATATCCTTATTTATTGTACCGTATTTTGGAAACATTCGGTACATTGGTAATACGATTGCTGGATTATAAGAAATGGATGATTATTTTTAACAGTTTTAAATTGACATTTATTTAAAACTGTCGTTTTTTTTTTTACAACTATGTATTCCATTATGATTAGGTTTGGAAATGCAATATGTGTGTTATAATCAAAATTTCTGTTCTGAAATTGTTCATAATAATCTGTTTTGAAGGATGAATAATAATGGAGAAATAAATGAAAAGAAACACTTGGGGTACGTTTCGTAAAGAGCGTGTGTATTCGCGTCCGTGTGTTCGTGGGTGCACAAACTTGCCTGTGTGCTGGGGTTTGTGTTACGATATGGCACCATTACATTGCCAGAATTTAGTCATTTTGTTGCTTATGGTAGGAGTAGTTAGACATTAAATTAATACTCGTTCCTGAGAAAAAAAAGAAAAAAAAAGAAAAAATAAAATAAAATAATAACAAACAAAATAAAAATTAATGACCCATCAAAATTGTCAGATGTACAATCACTTGGTTTACATCAGTAATTACTTAGCAATATAAAGTAAGAAGCAGGCAGTCATTAATCGTATTTGAGAGTAGCATAGGGGTTGAGTCATCCCTTTTATAAGGAATGCTGATAAAAGTTTGAGATTATTTGAAACAGTGAAAACTCTACAAATAATGTTAATACTTTTAATTTAAATAGGTTATTCCAAGGGAAATAATCAACACGTACTGATATTGTGTAGTGTGGATATTTTATATAATAAGTTATTAATATTATAATGTTGAATATTTGAGTAAAAATACCAACAGAATTGTTAAAATTTTTTGGAAAAAGTTATAAAATCAATAATTGGTGCGAAAACATTGCACAACATTCTAACTCACCCATCGTTAAATCCAAATAAAAATCAAACAAAACTGTTCATCAATTAGTAGTTGTCAGTCGAAAAGTGAAAATAAATTACGGGAATTGTCTTATAAAACATATTTACGTATTTAAATAGGACCTAAGCTTGCTTCGCTTGTACCATAAATTAGTTTTCAGCGTCATACTTTAATGACAACGGTCAAGGTTAATTTTTGTTCATTGCCATTTATTCATGAAACGTAATAATGTTTTACTTCCGATTTTGTAATTTGGGTTATCAAAATTCATATTTTATTAAAATTTGAACTAATTCGTTCGTCGGATTTTTGAAATTACGTCCTGCATAACAGCCTCAATGTGGATTTTCTATATAATTACGGACACCCCGCCGTTATTTTTGGTGTGATGGCAATGAATTCAATTTGTTTGTGTCCTAGACGCTACACTTAGATCAAAATCGTTAGACTGTATCAGTCATAGGAAAGAGATATTTTAAGAATTATGTATTCAGAACATACAATTTTGTTCGAATAATCTAAAGGAACAAGGAAATGCGAATATCTTATTTTAGTAATGTATTATTTTTTATACTACTAATCAATAAATGTGTTCTTCAAATGTATGCTGATGTTTAGAGTTTCGTGAAATTAGTGGCCAAGTGATAATTTGTAAACTTACTTACTTCGAAAAAGTTTATAGTGTTTTCTTTAGGACAATGTGTATAACTTATAATCTTTAAATATGAAAAATTAGCTAATCTTACTTTAATTCTCAATTTATTTAATCCACAATATTACACTCGGGTAAATTTCGTCATAATAATTTTTTTTTCCTTTTCGAGTCTTCTTATTGAATCTAGGTGCACAAACAGATTGAGAGACATTTTGGCGACCTATATTCTGAGGTGGTAAATAGGCTCTACCAACATGACATAGTGTTGGAGTCCTTTTGACAGTGATAGATAACTTTATATCCAATGTCTCTTTGGATTTTTTAATATTCCGATTTTTCAGTTTGAAATATCCGATCACTATGGACAATACAATTAGTATTAAATACCAATAGTTTAACAAGACTTTCTGTAGAAACGTCATGGATTGCCGTTTGAAAAATATAAATATTTGTAAATATCCCTTAAAAAAATTATAATTAGGGGTGTTTCAATAACTTAAATAATTTAGATGATAAATTTGACTATTTATTTCAAACTTGTATTTTTTCCCCCTAAACTTTGCTTGACCTTTAAAGAGAGAAAAAAATAAGGAGAACGCAAAATAAAAAGAAATAAACAAATTGGATATTATATTATAAGTTTTGGAGTAGATTCTGTACAAAATTTGGAGCAAAAACCTTTTATACAAGTCAATGTCTGGAGGTTAGTACATTGCCGAAAATAATTTGTTAATCGATCCATGTAAAACTAAGTATTGGCATTAAAATAGCAAATATAGCTCAAATAATACACCAAGTGTTATGTATCATAAGTGAAAGTATACACGAAGAGGTGGTTGCAGCAAAGTTTTTGAGTCTCCTTTTGACAATAAGTTGAACTGGAGTCACCATAATATAACAATATTAATGCTAACATTAGGTAAGGTATATTTGTAATTAGAAATTTGAAATTTGTACTATAATTTGGCACTTCTATAGGTACTTTTTTAACAGGCTATTATGTGCTGGTGTATCATTATTTGAACTATGGAATTTTTCTTTTAGGAAACTTAATAATTAAAAAAGTGCAAAGATTGTTGTTATCCAAAAGGCCATTAGGCTTATTGCAGGGTAAAAAAAAAAACAAAGTTATAAAGCGTTTCCAAAAGTTTGGAGTACTTACACTTTCGCGTATTTACATACTTTAAGTGTTGTTCTTTTTTAAATTCAAATGTGATCATGTCGAAAATATGGACATACACAATTATACCACCAGAAAAGCTTGTTAGTATCGTACTAGACATCACATGTTAAATATATATAGTAAACCTCATTCACAAACACGTGCAAAATTGACGAATATGCTTCCTGAAAACATAACAGGTTTGCAAAATTATGTTACTTTTTAAAATAACGTTAGACACCTTCTGTTGTCTGGATCGTTCCACTTTGTGGAGCTTCAGTAGTTTTTGCTTTGGCGTGCTTTCTGCCATTTGTTTGTGTTTTTTAAAGTTATCATATTTTATCTCTGAGGTTTTTTGTGTGTATGGTTTATTGTTAATTCATTGTGTTGAATTGTTAGATAGTTTAGTTGTCTATTCATGGCACATACGACAGACAGATATTATTCCAAACAGATTTTTGACTCAACGAACCTGATAATGTGTATTATCCAAACCAATTTGAGATCAATTTTTGACCTATCACATAAATTTCTCTATTTTACTTATGCGTATTAAATTAAATAAAATATTATAGTCATATAAAAGTTTATCCATAGCCTTTAAGTTATCATTGCCTTAAAGAAAGAAGAAGAAAAGAGAATCAAATAGAGACCTCGAATACTCTAATAGCGTCAGGGTTTGAAGATAACACGACTTGGTCAATAAAAACTTGATACCAAAGATGAAAGAGATGGATCTAACCTCAAGACTGCACGAAGTACCTCGTGCATACCCGTCTCAAAGGAGAATAATAATTAGGTGTCATAAGGAAATTCTGATTTGGGGAATAATCATCCTAACCAGTTAAGATATATTAGACACAATTTAAAAAAAAAAATTATTATTATTCAAATAACATTAAACAAATTTTAGGTTCAAGCTTGGTGTATCTACTGATACTTTGACATCCAAATATTTAACTTGTTACCTTTGATAAATTAAATTACTTTTGAAAAATTGATTTGCACTGAATGGCGACTATTGAAATCTAAGTAAATATACAGTCTTACCAAAACTAAAGATCTACTAATGTAATATGCACTTTACAATACCTACATGAAACCTAATGTACGTACACATAGGCTACATACGTACTGCATTTACAAAGTCATGAAATAAATTATATGTTCACATGCTGTACAATTAAGTTTCAACAAGTTTAAATGTATAAAAACTGAATCATTAGGTTTTGCCGTAATGGAAACTTCAATGTCACTTAAAACATAACGTAAACACTTTGATTTTTGCCATCAAATGCATTTAGTCGTAGTTGATAAGAAGGTTGTGAACAGTGGTTTACTGTTTAGTCTTTGTCAATAAAATGTGTCTTAAGTACTTTCTGAAAAGAGGATATTATTATATGTTTTTGTCGAAAACTCCTAAACAGATATAGATCGAAGTAAAAAATAATTTTATCTCAGCATAACACAGATGTATTTAGAAAATTCAATTTAATAGATGCATTATAACTCTGTACAGTTTAAGTAAATAGATGTGTTTTAACTACAAACGTATCCCGAAGATGTCTAACCGGTGAAACAAACCTGACCATATATATATATATATATATATATATATATATATATATATATATATATATATATATATATATTAATTTTGTACATATATATTGAGCTTAATACATATTCCTCAAAATAAACATTTCTCTGATCTATTTTTATGATAGTTTGATAAAGAAATAAATTATTATACATACTTCAACAGTTTTTGTTGCAATCTCATAGACATACAAGAGGATTGCTGTGCATTAGAACTTGACCTAACTTGGGTAATGTGTAAGACTGTAACAGACTTGTTAGTAGTGATTATAATTGTGTAAGACCGATAAAACAACAAAGTTTGATGTTCACTCTTCCATATAGTACCGTTAAAATAAATTCTTAAATATATGTTTAATGATCACATCCAATAAACACTCAGACTCCGCTTTTATATTAGAAATCGTGATATTAATCTTATCAGTTTACTATTTCACCTATACTATCTGTCACTTTTTAACTATATGTGTGGTTATTTATTTTTTTTTACTTTCTGTCCCTCGTTTCCTAATGTTTTGAGTTTTCCTTTATCTTCTTTCTCGCCTTTTCGTATTTTCTATCTTTCTCTTCTCCTCCCTACTCAATACATTTCACTTTTCCCCTTTATCCTCCTTCGTTCTTGCTCTCTTTCCAATTTTAACTCCGTACTTCCGCTCTGCAAAATCTCTTTCTCTCTTCCTAGCTCGTTTTTTCCCCCTTTCCACATTTCTTCCATTTTCTCCATCGAATATCCTGTATTTTTATTTATAATATTACCTAATTATTTATATAATTAATAATAATTATTCCTTTCTGTGACAGAAAGGAAATTTAGATGATTTGAAAGTTGCCATATTTTGACCATACCTCAAGGCGTTTTTCTCTCGTTAATTTGCAGTTAATATTCAAAATTACGATTTTTACAAAACTGGCTCTACAGATTTTTGTTTTTATTTAAAAAATCTAGCTTTTAAGGAACTGAAATAAAACATATTGATTTTCCAAAAAATGCCTGTTGATTTTAGTTATCCAAATAAATCTTCACGTATTACCAAAATTTGATCAAAATCGCTTGCGCCATCCGAATTTTTAAGTTTTGATGTCAATTTTGGCTTTCGATAGTATTTGGTTTTGTGTATTGGTATATTATGACGTTTATTTTCAATATAGTTGCATAGCAATATTACAGAATTTATTATTCACGCATTTCAATGTTATAAACTAAAATAAAAATGGCGAAATTAGTTGAATATCCGGAATCCTTTATGTCAGTGCAGCTCATCATTTATCGTGGCAAGTTCACTAATAAGTTTTTCGGCCTATTATTATAAAAATTGTACTGCATATCCACAATTATAAAGAGTCTTACTATAATTTGAAAAGAACCCTCATATTTTTTTGAAGTAAAATCAAATCGATAATTCGAAAGTTAGCTTAGAACTTGTTTGTTCCTTTTGATGATAACCCAAGGTGATCAAATTAAGTGATAAATCACCCTTGGGTTTCTTATTCACTAGTTTTGATGAATATGCTTGGAGTGAAACTGGGCTTTCAATTCAAATTTAAATATTTGTTTATTTTAGAAGTAATTTTTAACTTTAATATAATCAAATGGTATGGCTATGGTTATTCTTAAACATTTTAGTAGGCAGTTTCTGTTTAGACAATATGCATAGATGAAGGAGAGTGTGGAAAGCGAAATGATCACATATTGTTGTTGTTTTGGAGGGAGTGTATTATATTCGACAAGGGACTCAACAAGAGTGCATGAAGCCATTTTAAAAACACTGTGATGACAATTTTCTTATATTGTTCTATACTTTTTATTTCAAAATGAATGAAACAGAGTTCTATTATTTTATTTTACAACAGTATTTAATGTAATTTTAAATATTCAGTCAAACTGTAATAATAACAATTATTTTTATTATTACTCTAGAAATGTTTCTGATTGAATAATGATCATAACAAATAATGTATAATTTAAAATTCGTGTTAAAATATAATGAAAACAAACAGAAGAGTAGACAATTTCTTTAATTATTAAGAGTGTTAATTCTTAAAGAAAGTTTGAGTGAAATAATAATAAACAGTACATTTCACAAACTCTCTCACTTGTTCATTGCCAAAACCAAACAAAACTAATCTTCACCAAAATATCACATTCGGTAAGTTGTCAAAAAATAGTGAAAACAACCATGGACGTCGTCTATGAAAACATATTTAAATAGGCTTAAACGTTCCTCGTCTAAAATTCCAGTGTAAGTCGTATTTCATTAAAATCGACGGCGGTTGGGGAATTGTTGTTTTTTGTCAATTATGCCTGAACCGTAATTTTCTTTAAGTCGTTTTGAACATGGGTTTACGTAATTATTCTTCACATTAAAATTGAACAAAACTAGTAGTGTCGATTTAGATTAATAGTATTTTATAACAGCTACTGTCGATTTGGGGGGGGGGGGAGGAGGGTCACCGTTAACTAACAAACCAACATTTTTTTGAGAAACACGATCAATACGGTTTGGTTGAATCTTTAGAAGCGGATTAAAAGTTTTACAGCCGATTTTGAGAAAATCGTAATTTTTGTCTTTCCTTATTGCAGCTAGCCACCAATTTCCAGTTATAAAAAGAAAATAATGAAATAAGCCCAAATATTAATTTTGATTAAAATTGGTCCACGTATTTGAGATATAGAACACTACACATACTTCTACATAGAACATAGAACATAGAACATGATCATAGATATAGAACATAGATACATAATTTTTAAACCGTCTTTTGGATTCGGGAGACCACAACATGGGCCGCAAAAACTGACATCAATTTATTAACTCATCAGTCATTTTTTTTTTTTTTTTACAATTTGGGAAAGTAATAATTTAAACAATGTAACATGACTTTTGTAGGCCTGAAACTAACAGACTGAGACGCCTAGAGTTCTTTTTATCAAGAAGTTCTAGATGTGATTATACAATATTATGTGTTTATTCATCTCGCAATGAGAACAACATGTGATACAAATCATTTCACACGCCCAGAGTAATCAACTGATACGGCAACGGTTGTTATTTAAATTGCAAGGTCAATAAACAGAATCATTTCTTTTATAATTTGAGTTTCACATAATGAACTAAGTCTAAAGTTATCAAGGTCTCCATCAGAGCGGCACGAGAAAGAGTAATAATCAGGTTGTGGCGATTTGTATAGGTTCTTCAAAACCTACAATTACATCAAACCATCTTTACCCACGCTATCCATCGGGTTTACAGTTAGACAGTTGCATATTTGTAATTTTATTTTTTCTCACATATATGTACGAATAAAGTATTAGGTTGGGGAAAAAATCGACTATTTTAGTGTAGTTTTGAGGGTCATTGAGGTAAAAATATTTTGGATACTAGAATTGTGGTATGTTGTCTGCTATCAGTGTGTGCACTGAGATGTAGCCTAAAATCTTGAAGTGAATTTTATAAATTTGGTTTTATAGGCATATTTTACCAATATTAGAAAATATTTTTTGAAGCTCAACGTTTAACGCTCTTGTAAGACTAAAACTGAAAATTTGATCAAAGTACGTTTTTAAGATTCTTCAAAAATATCGGCTTTAACATATTACTACCAAATTTGTAGTGTCTAAAAACCAAAAAAGTATTAGTCATTGTCTCTCTATTAAAACCTGCTCCAGAATTTTCTGTCAAAATAGAAAACTAAATTATGGTCCTAAACTTTCAAAGAACGAAAAATTAACCTTTGCAAATTGGATAAATAAATGGTACTACGAAGATTTTAAATGAAAATTACGTTTCCAAGTAAAATGGTAAAAAGAAAACTGAAATAACTCTTATTTGATTCACTTTTAAAATTATTTACGTACCCCATATATTGACCAACCTATATATGCAACCGTACGCTATGTTTGGAGCTTTTTAGGTTTCTTTTTAACAAAAAATTATCACAAACGTAAAATTCAAATCTCAGAAAAAAATTATAAGTTGATGATGGTTTTTGCCTCTATACAACAAAGAAAAATATAGCAGTCACCCACAAAGTTTACCGTTGGTTAAAATATTTTTGTATTTGTGAGAGAAAAAGTTTTTTAATACTAGTGCACTCTCCTAATCCTAATACAAATAAATCACAAAGTTTCTATTTACGAGAAAATTATTGAGCACATGTTGTAAATGATTCGTGTGTACTCATAAACGTGTTTAGTTATATTCTAATGTAAAACTTGTGTTACTTGTTATATTCAGAGAAAGTATCAATTAAATAAATCAACATTATGATTTCATACATACATTAAGAATGAGATTAAATAAATAAATTTATAATAGCTAGATTTTTTTCTCAATCCTCAGTTTAATATCCATTAAACATTGGAGTCTTCTGAAGTGAGTAGTTTTGGTGATGGGTAACATACTTACTTTCCTCCAATGGTCACGAGTCACGACGTTCCACAGTCGTACCCAGAGGTATATTTTCACTTTCTCATACATACATAAGATAGAGAAGATTATATGATGGGTAAAGTTTGTTGCGGCTATGTTTGTTTTAAATTTTAGTGAGTTCAAAAAAATTATTTTTGAGATAATACCATTATGTTGTATGTGCAGTGCACATACAAATTTTGGTACGATTAATTTTTTTCGATAAATTAAAATTTCCTGGCAACTGTACAAATAAAACTAGTGCATAAACTGAACAGGAATTTTGTAGCAGACTACCCAAAAAGAAATCAACACCATTATTAAATAATTTATACATTCGCAGAAGTAAATATTAATAACTTATTTATTAACACCACAAACATTACAACAGTTCAACATCAATAATTATAGAACCAGAGAATGACAGAGTAGTTAGTCAACTCGGTAGACAACAATACTTCCAGTTCTAGACCCTGGCATGTATCAGACCCTTAGTACCAAACATTTGGGTAAAACAATGAAGTCTAACTATTGGTATAATTTATTTTGTCTTTTAGTAGAGTAAAAAAAAAAATATAATAATTTTCTAAATTACGTACCAACTCTCGTAATCAATCGTCATGAAGCGCAGGTTAACTAATCATAAATTTAGTTATTTTGACAACTCCTGGGTTTTTAACGGTTGTATCTTGTATCGTAGGCTAGAGTTACGTATGTCAGAGAAATTTTTTTATGATTTTCTTATTCTAAGTTTGATCACTTGATAACAAAATTTGATCCATGCTCTCAAAAGTCGTGTATTTTTATATAACAATAGTTGTGAATTAACAATCATATGAACAAATACTTAAACGTTGTTTCAATAAATCAAAAATAAGAATTATTGCTGGAAAACATCTCATGTATCCTAAAAAAACCAAAATAATCGTTTGTGTATTCTGGTCAAACACAACCAACAATACAAAATATATAAATATAACGTATCAATGGTTTCAATAAATTAAAATATCTTTTTTATTGAGAGGATTTTAAGAAGAAAATAAACAAAGGAATAAATCAATACCTAATTTATCAGTCCCAAATATTACGTATGAACATCGTATAAAAAGAAAGGGAAGCCCAGGTTAAGATACACATCAGAAATATGTCATGGAAATTGTTGTTAGTACTTTACTTACCTGAAATCGCATCATTATATTTAATTCTATTTTTATTTTACAAGTAAACCAAATAGACAATAAGGTACATTTTAAAACTTAAGGTTAAAACTTGGTTTTTAAATAACTGATATATATATATATATATATATATATATATATATATATATTATATATATTATATATATGTATATATATATATACATATATATTATATATATATATATATATACGAGTATACATAATGTTTATCATTTTTCGTGCGAAATAAAAAAAGTTCCCACTAATATGTATTAATTTAGCGTCAATAAAAAGAAATACGTTACGTTTTAAAAGAAAAAAATAGATTCACTTTGATAAACTATTACAAGATAAATTAACACTATAATAAGTAGTAAACCTTTATTATCATAAACGTTTTATACATTTTCCCTACAACAATATTATTTGCGTAATATTCTTAACAAACGAATAATGTAACAAGCTTTTATTCAGTACTTTGTAACAAATAAAGAAAAAGAAACTATCCTGTATGTATTTCAAACTGAATAAAATACGAAGGAAAGAAAATTCAAACCCTTGACTTAAATTTTCACGTGATCCTGAAATAGCTTCCAATTTGCGAGATAAGATATATTATCAGGAGCAGTGGGTATTTGCATAACAAACGTAAATAAAGTAAAAGGATGGGTTGGACTCAAGGGTCTCCTAAGCTCTATAGAAAAGCTCAAGTTTAGCCACTTTTATGAGATCAAGAATACTTCCCCTATGATGAATAAAGTCGATTTCAGAAATATCACATTCATAAACTGTCAACTTTCTTATAAGCAAATATTGCATTAGCACTTTTATCTGTTTGTTACTTTGTATTATGAAAACTTAAATACACTATATTTAACAATATCTAGTAACTATGTATTAAAATGTATTTCTCGTCAAAAATTAATCTATAATAACAAAAACTATATGTTTTAAGTTGTATGTTTGAGAAAAATAAACTAAACTCTATTTGGTGAGGAAAATAAAAAATTGACAGAAAATTATATGATAAAAAATTTAATGAATTTTTGGTGTATATTTGATTAAGTCAAAAGAAGTATAGTCCAATTTTACTTACCGTATAGACGTAGAAGAGTAACATTTAAGTGGTTGGGGTAAAATATCAAAGTTGAGTTTACATAGACTAAAAATTTTTTTCTTGATTATGACTGTCTTTGTCTGTATAGACCAAATAATTACACCAATTTTAATCAAATTTGATACGCGGGAATATTTTGGTCATATTTCGTGGTTTTTTGTTTGTTTGTTTAAAAACTCACAACTCACCATGAAACCAATACTCAAATTATATATATATATATATATATATATATATATATATATATATATATATATATTTAATATGAGGGACGTAGTAATATTTTGAATATCTCAAATTCGGTGGATGTGATGTTCATTAAATTTGGTGACGTTTAATGATTTATAACTCAAAACAATGTGTCAAACGAAAGTAAAATAAATTAGGGTTTTCGAGTTATTTGGGGAAAAATTTAATGAGCCCTAATTTCAGTCGGATTAGTTTTGATATTTTTAACACGAGAACCAGGATTTCTGGAGACATGACAATCAATATTTGGCCGTTAAACATTTTAGAAATATTTTAAATCAAAATCATGGGAGCATATTTTGTGAAAATTGAAATTTTTAGTTTCAGTCAGTTTTTCTCTTTAAATGTTAAACTTGATTCGTTATTACATGTATCGGTGTGCAAAAGAGTTTAACATTTAAGCTGCAAATTAATAAATGCTTATGTTAAGGGAACATCCAGCCTTTTATATAAACCAGCCCATAGAAGTTTTTTTAATCTCGTAGTTGTCTCTATCACTGTCATGAAGCTACACTGAGTCTCAGATTTCGTACATTTGCTTATAATGACTCTACATTCTTCTTTCTGGTCACCGTTTGACCTTAATTGGGTTCGAAGTTTTATAATCGATACTTTCGTATTTTTGACAGGGTTCTGGTTAGCCTCGCATTGGATTGTTGACCAGATCACTGTACTCTGTGCGTTAAGAGCCTAGCGCCGCTAAACGGCTTTTTACTATTATAACTTGTTATTTGCACATCGAAATTCCTGTCGTCTTTGTTTTAGCCTTCGAAATTAGAGTTCGCTACTGATTGTAACTTCCAAATATATTGTATTTCACATTATTTGAAGAACGATATTTACCAAAAACCAATTTGTCGCACGACCTTATTATACTCGGTGTGTTCAGAAATAAAACTACGAACATTACCTACTCAGAAAAAAGTCTACCTTCTTTTAATCTAGAGGCTGGCAATGTTTTAGCCTGACACTTTTATGTGGAAAAAAAGAAGAATAAAAGTTTGTCTATCTCTGTATTCTGTCACTGGTTTTAAAACTTAATACAAAGTATGACAACTTACATAGCTGCACAGTTTTTAGTTATTATTGGGAGGGAGGAGTGTATGCCATTATATATTACCGTCAATTTTATTCACAGAAGCGTGTGATCATGACTCTTTGATTAACAACTAAATACTATTTTAAGTAATACATACTGAGTAATCCCGTTGTACTACAAAACACACTTCTTAATATTACCTAATTTTATTTTTTAATATATATATATATATATATATATATATATATATATATATTTTGTCTTTTTTGTTATTCTTTTCAATTGATAAAACTAACTGTATAACGAATATAGTATCACCCGTACTGTATTTTCGTACCGTCCATACCAAAACATAAAAAAGTTAGTCTATTTTACACTAAAGAAGTAATACATATATTTTACTTATAGAGTATACGAAGTAATAACAATATGTCGACCTTCGTTTTTGACTGATCTTCGCATTTCATGGTCCCAAGAAATATAATTTCGTTACGCTGTCCATCCGTCAAAGTTGTCGTCTGCACGTAACCGCAATAGCGACCACAAAATTGAAATATTGTGTATTTTCTGTATAGAGTATTATAGTGTGACTACTGAAATTCAAAAAATCTAATTGAAAACGTCAAAGTGGCAGCCATTCTAAACAATTTCTTTTTCATATCTCGTGTGTCGTCTTGTATCACACCGAATTAGATAAAAAATTATAGATTTCAATTTCCCATACAATGTAGCAACCCCAATTCACTACAATGACAAATAAGGAAGTTATTGGCGAATATGAAATTTTGAAATCTGAACTCCCATGAAAATGTGATATTCATTATGAAATCCAGCAGGACCATGTCATTGACACGAACGTAGCGAGTGGAGGCTCCCCTTAACTTATGTAAGTTTCTCGATGCACGCCAAGGCAGAGACACTAACTCGAGGCAGAATTACTAATATCTAGAAGTTTAATTTTTATTTGCTTTCATTGTGTCATACAAAATATTTATTTATATTCAAATTGTAATACTTCAACGAGTAGACATTAAAAACATTTAATAAATCTTGTGACATATATTCGATTTTTAGTTTTTGAGAAAATTTAATAAAGAGTAAACCCAGTACAGTTCTGTGATCTTATTCTTTAAGTACATGATGCATCACATATAAACACATTCACTAATCGTCTTTTAAATTTGGTGGATAATCGATTTCATTATAATTAATTGTGTTATTAAGTTAATAATAAGAATATTGGAAAACAACAATGTTTAATTTCAGTAGCCGAAGGAAATACCCTTTCCGCGGTGGATTTATGAACGGATATTATCTGTTTGGATTGACTGATTGCAGGTTAACAACATTATTTTCTCGAAGGATGTCAAATAATCAGTTAAACGTAGCGTATCCGAATGAAATATTGCTGTCAACAGTGGTTTCGGCGTTTCAGAGTAACTGAAGTATGTAACCGAAGTAAATATACTTTATACTAGCAATATGTTACAATACAAATGTCAAAGATAAGAGGCAAAAGTTCAATAAAGTCTAGGTTTAAGTACGTAGCTTTATTTACAATTCAAGATGAAAATGCGGAAAATGTATTGAGAAAATGATCTTTATATTTAACTGGAGCTTAGAGAAAACATAGTTTTAGAAATACAACTTTAAATATAGTTAAGTAGCTTAAAATGAACAGCAATAATCTTTGAATGTTCAATCACATTAATTAATTATGATCCTTTATTGAGTTGCTACGTTACTTGACTCTATACATATTAAACTGTACAATTACTAAGCAATCACATATTTTACACTTTACTATTTTGATAATGGGTCAGTAATATCTTATCTAGTAGAAAAGCATAACTCAATATTAAAACAAATCACTCGAACTAATAATTAGAATTAATTAATTCGACAAAATACATAATATTTCGTACCATCCTAAATGTGTTTTACCATAATTTTTGTTATTTTTAAAAATAATATATTTATCGTACTTTCAAATATTTCATTTTAAAATTGTTGAAGATTATAATGTGTTGTTGTATAATATTTTCACTAATTGAAAACGAGGTTTAATCTGTTATTTATTTATGTCATATATGATATCTATCTACACACCCAAAAATATATTACACGAATATTTTAGTCACACCAAAAAGCGCTCAACTTGCTATATTCTTCGATAAAATAGTTTTTATTTTCCTTCTTTATATTAATGGTCACTTTATAGAGACCATAAAGAAAGAATTGATAATAAAAGTGCAATAACATCACGTACGTTCTTACAAAACCAACCCCTAACAAAAAAGTATTATAATGACACCATAATTCAACTTGTAAATAAACCATCATCTCAGGGTAATGTACCATAAATCACAAGACCCTGACCTCCACCAAAACAGCCTTGATCAACAAACCTTCTCACCATTAACATTAGTCAAACAACATTCAAATCAAATTGTAACTATTAAATTATAAAAAGAAATTCAAAATAAGACAAAGAAGTTAACAAAAAAAGAAGAAGAGGAAACAAAACAAAACTATAAGAGAAAGAAGAAGACTGTGGCGGATTGGAGGGGACACTCTTGTACCAGTATTAGAAGCAACAAGATTGTATTTAGGAGTTTAAAAGTTTCCTTATAACAGTGATATATAAATCAAATGGAAACTGAAATCTGGTGGAAAGTTATTGGATAGCTTCATCTACGGAAATACACTCACGAAATAATTGGTGACTAATAATATCATTGTCAAAAACTTGGTGAGTGAAAATTGTTAAGAACTATTTACCTGTATACAGCCACGATTTTAAAATATACTTATTATCCTTTCAAAATCCATATCAAATTTGTAAAATCAATCTCTTACTACCACATCTTTTCATTTTTTCATTATTAACACCTATCTAGTTTTAGAATAACTGTTGTAAATCACTTTGTTAACCTTTTTGTATAAATAGATTTAGGAATTTGTGATAGTTATTCAATTGAATCCACAACCAAAACAATTGTAGTTAGCCGCGGCATCTCAAACAATAGACTATTACCAGAGATCAAGAATGTTGTAAAACCAAGTTATACGAATAATCTTAATAAAATAATTTCGTGAATACATTTTCTGGCTTCATTTCCATATCGTTCATTCATAGTATTGACACTATCTCCCTAAAAATTCCAAGTCTTCAGTTATTGTTCAAAAGTTAAAATTAATCGGGAATAATTTTTATATCTTGAAATTAAGCCCTGAGATTTTTTATCAGATATTTGAAAGTAAAATGAATGAAAAAACTACTACCTCATGTAAATAAAAATCCCTGTTCATTAATAATATGAAATAGTATAAAATGATCTACCTATGTCGGTAAAACTTTGGTAAAATATGAAAATTGATATTATAGACCAGTAAATGAAATAGTGAGTAAAAAACATTACTCTTTTACTAATAATATTATTCATCCAAAAGAATTAAAAAACAACTTTCCAAAAAAATCACTTTATTTGTAAAACACAAATTTGTTTCAATGACTAAGTCATCATCCTCAGCGCTACATGCAGACAAACTTACTGACAGTGGACTGTGAGGATGATGACTTAGTCATTGATACGTAATCTTTTATTTGTATTGTACAAATCCAAGACTACGTTTCAACGACTAAGTCATCATCATCAGCGCTACATGCAGACAAACCTACTGACAGTGGACTGTAAGGATGATGACTTAGTCCTTGATACGTAATCTTTTATTAGTATTGTGCAAATCCAAGATTACGTTTCAATGACTAAGTCATCATCCTCATCGCTACATGCAGACAAACCTACTGACAGTGGACTGTAAGGATGATGACTTAGTCCTTGATACGTAATCTTTTATTAGTATTGTGCAAATCCAAGATTACGTTTCAATGACTAAGTCATCATCCTCATCGCTACATGCAGACAAACCTACTGACAGTGGACTGTAAGGATGATGACTTAGTCCTTGATACGTAATCTTTTATTTGTATTGTACAAATCCAAGACTACGTTTCAATGACAAAGTCATCCTCCTCAGCGCTACATGCAGACAAACCTACTGACAGTGGACTGTGAGGATGATGACTTAGTCCTTGATACGTAATCTTTTATTTGTATTGTACAAATCCAAGACTACGTTTCAATGACAAAGTCATCCTCCTCAGCGCTACATGCAGACAAACCTACTGACTGTGGACTGTGAGGATGATGACTTAGTCCTTGATACGTAATCTTTTATTTGTATTGTACAAATCCAAGACTACGTTTCAATGACAAAGTCATCCTCATCAGCGTTACATGCAGACAAACCTACTGACTGTGGACTGTGAGGATGATGACTTAGTCCTTGATACGTAATCTTTTATTTGTATTGTGCAAATCCAAGATTACGTTTCAATGACTAAGTCATCATCCTCATCGCTACATGCAGTGGAGGCTCCAACAGAAACTCTGAAAATTACCGATCTACCGGGTATTAATGGATTTTGTTTTGTTTTTTGTTAATGAGCTCAAGCAAACATGTTTGTTCATTAAATCAATTTTGTAGATGGTAAACAAAATAAATTAACGTAACTTAACTGCTTCGTTGCAAGCCTATGTCTACACCGCATACAAAAAAAGAAGAAGAAGATTTTAAAAATTTCATAATTAATGTGTAATGCACAACGAATTGATCAATTTTCACGCTGACAAAATAATAGCTGAAGTGTAATAGAGCATTTCATTTTGGGAGCATTGAATAGTTAAGTTATAAAATCTTAATTTATGTACATATAGTTGTTGTACATGTTGATAAGTTTTTAAACTGTATTATTTTCCGACAGTCAATAAATTGTATAAATATAACATGTATAAATATATTAAAGTCACATTATTAATAACAGTCTTTGAGGAACTATGAGTAGTTACGATAATGGTGTATTCTAAAACAACAAGTAGTAACAAAAACAAAGGGGGGAAAAGATGTCAAAAAAAAAAGAAAAGTTAACCTTTCCTTGTATCTTGCTCAACTCGTTTCATACTTGTTTTGTCATTAGTTTCTTCTATATACAAAATGTGCATATACTATATGGTGTTGTTATAACTATGTACATTTCATAAAACAAGTTATTTTTCATTAACTTTTGTAATTGAGGTTGGCTAATATTAATTTAAAATTCGTTTAGTTAATTAAGTGTTTTTTGTTTGGAAGTTGAGTTTTAGTTGTTTTTCATTAAACATGTGTTTTGTGACAATTTAGCAAATTGAAACTTATCATATTTATTAGTTCATCAACCGCACCAACTATCAATGCCACTCAATTAACCTACTAGTATAGAAAAAACACAGTACACAGTTCGTCTTCATTTAGTTTTTCAATTTAGATCAGCTCACTGTGAAATAACAAAAAATATCAATATTTCATATAAAATATTTTATTTTAATGAGATTAATTAAAGCAATTAATAGGAATGGGATAAGAAAATGAAAAAAATATAAGTGAATAACATCATAAATTAAATGCAATTCCTACAATCGAATTTCTTTATTTATGAACAACGTCTTGAATACACTAGTCATCTAGATATTGCTTCTATTCCCAACTGGGTTATATATTCAAGGTATTAGAAACTTGCACCGGTATATCGAGAATCCACTCTGTAAATTCCTATTAATGGATAAATTATTTATCTTACATCAACCACTTTCTATTTAAAACCTACGTCATATGTTTTATCTAAGGGAATGTATTAAAATAATTACTTATAAACAATAAAAGCAAAGGCGAATCTTCTCTTAGCACGTGCATTAATTTGTTGTAATTAAGTAATAGCAAAATATTAAGTATTTTGAGAAAGTACCTAGTTTAAACTACATTCTCCGCTTTTTAAATATAAAAATAATTTTAGTTTCTCGATTGATAAAATGCATGCTTGCAACTAATGTTAATATATTACTTTTAACGAGTAAAATTATGAGGAAAAAAAAAGATTATTATTCGTTTACAGCACAGAAACTAATTGATTTGGGAAAGCAGGTAAGCTCCCGTATGCAGTTTCTTTGTTCGCAGCTTAGCTGCACATATATAGCGTCATTAGATCTCATATTTACTATGAGTATCTTACATATTATTTTATAGGTATCTCATAAAACATTATTTCTATAATGGTAATATGTTGATTATAACAAACAAATGGTTTTAATTTTTTAAACTACAATATAACTAGCGGTAAATTAATTGTAATTTTAGTTTTACTATATTTTCATAGCTTTTATTTGGTAGAATAATACGATAAGAAATGCAAAGTATAAAATAAATTGAGTTTCAAGGAAAGGAAAATATTTAAACGTGTCGCCTGCAAAGAGTTGAAAACCGTTTACAGTAACGATTTTAAAGTTAAAGTGCACATTCCGTTACACGCTTCATCTTGTTTACAATTCCAGAGGTTCAATTTGAAAATGTACACCGTAAGGCTTTTAAATAGAAGATGTAAAAACTTCTGCTCGTAAATAAGTAATATTCGCCCTTAATATTTTCTTCTGAGAGGAAATAAAACATAACAATCGTCGCATAGCAAGTAGAGCGTTTAGGCTGAGACGATTGTAATACGTAATGTGAAACTAGTAACGTGTAAAATAAATACTACATTAGATGGTAATAGTTGTAACAGTAATAATTATATAAAACAAAATATTTTGTCAGGCAAAAAAGTCCTGCCTTTATTAACTATTATATTATAACCTGCAGTCATTAGCAGTTTCTGAAGAGGTCTACACACAAACGTAAGAACGGCATGTAAACGCAACACACACACACACACACACACACACACACACACACACACATATATATATATATATATATGTACATATATATATATATATATATATATATATATATATATATATATATATATGGCAATACTATAATAAATAGGATCAATACGACTAAAGTCCTACTTACAATGTCCTAGTAACCAACTAATAATGGCATGTGTGATAGAAATTAACATTACTTGTTAATAACATCTACCCTAACATATTTATTACCATCTGACATAAACTGATATATGGGACCTTCATATCTGTTTTTTTTTAAAAAAATTATTATTTTTTTTTTTTATTATTATTTATTTTTTAAATAAAAAATATAAAACGAACCAAAAAATAAATGAACTTTATTGGATTTTTGTTTTGCGTAAACCAAAGTGGTACTTCTATGGACTCTGCTTATATACGACCTTGACAAATAATTTCGAATATTTTATTTTGTTGTAATTTCTACAGGGAGGCATATCTTTATCGATAATTCTTGAATTGTAATCATTTTATAACATATGGGGAACTCTTCCAACTTTTAATTTCTTTTAATTATTTATGATTTTAAATATGAAATTATAAATAATACGCATAACACAACTTTTACCTGTCATAAAATCTTTCAGTTTATTTTAACAGAAATCGAGGAACAATGGAACATGTACATTAAATTATTCAAATGTTACTTAACTAATTTCATTCATTCATCAAACATTCCTTATATTAATTTATTTATTACAATTCGGTTCTTTAATTTCTAATTTCCTATTCCAAGAATATTCAAGGCCTTTTGTCTGTCTTTTCCTTGAATATTTACACAATAAATTTATATCAATCTTAATAATTAACAATTTTTGTACTTATCAAATGTTGATCCCTTCAATCGGTCGATTTGCACATTTCACTACACAAACACTATAATTAATTGACTCTTTTAAATCACCACACAGCTCGAAGCACTTTATTCTTTTATTAATCCCTTTCTCTGGCGCTCTCGATTGATTCTTTTTCCAGCTTCCTTCTCTGCGATGAATGGTAACACCTTGGCTCCGGTCGATCGAACTCCTTTTATTTATCTGGCTTGAAACTCCACAAAACTTCTAATCTGCAATTTTACTGTTTAGTTATTTCTTTTTTTTTTACTTTACTTTAATCACAATTACTATACTTTTAAGATTAACTCAGAGGCGTCTTGTCTCTTTCGTCAACGTTGCTCAAACTTTCTGGACCACAGAGCAGACCCTCTGTTCCCAGAACCTTCCTTCTCGACTTCCCTTTTAAGACCTTTTTCCTTTTCGAAACCTGGTCACTGCATAACTCTCTCCCTTCTTCGGAACACGAGTTTCGCGCCCTGTTCGCTGATTCGTTTAAATTTCTCCAACTTTCTCAACATATGTCTTTTTCGCTTCTTAGTGGTCGTTTCAAAACTGCCCGTTGGTTTTTTTAAAGCGTGGGATCGTATTCGATTGGTCGACCTATTTTCTTCTTTCCGTTTTTTGTGTTTTTGGAGCACCGTTAGAACTTTCTACTTGGTGTACCGTTATGACGCTGGCTTTCCCTTCGATCTCTCTTTTTTTTATAAAACATCTGCGTGCCCCTAAAGATCCCGTTATCGACGTTTTTTTTCCTTCAATGGAGCCCATGTGTTTCTCCAAGGTTAGAGAAATCCTTGTTCTATTGTAATGACACGTACAATTTTAACTGCAGCTGAGCTGTCGCCTCCCTTTATCATTTAATATTTGTTTTTTTCATATTTATTATTATTCCATTTTAATTTAGGTTTTCATAAGTTATTTTAATTATTTAGTATTAGATGTCATATGTTATCAATTGTTAATATAAGTGATATCATGATATCGTTACAATGTCTTGATTGTTTTCGTCCCTTTCCATTTGTGAAAAGTATATAGTGAAACTGTTTTACCTAATTGGCATTAAATAAATGTTACACTAATACATTTGCCCATCTTTTATTCTGATGTTACATCATAAATTTAAATGTCTAGTAAGCAGTTATATATTTTTTTTTGCTAGCTAGATTATGCCTAACAAATTTCGAGATACTGTTATGAGAGCTGTTTGCTTCAAGTTGCTAATTAAGTAATCGTATAAACAACTAATTGTGAATTTGTTTTTAATGAGTGAGACTCGAGTGCAAATAGATTACTTTTTAAATTTGTAAAATTACGCATGTACTTTCAAATAGGATGAACGTTTATTTAATAAATGAGAGATGTAAATCTTTTTAATGACTTGTATTATGAGGACGTTTCTCAACCTCGTAAATTAAATAATCTGTTTACTTTACTTTTACCCGTTTTTATCTAAAGAAATACAGTATATAGAGTATATAAAAAAATTTATATCACAGAGATAAATTAGTTTAAACAAACAGTGTATAAATTTTGGACAATCATTCTTCCACATCCAATTGTAACCCAAAAAAAAATTTTCATCGCCATCGTCAGTAGACAGGGCAGGGATTTGGTCTTAACATGGGCTCTTATGGAGTTATTCTCGACCAATCAGAATCGTCCATTTGGTCACGTGACCGTTTCTCGACCAATCAGAATCGTCCATTTATAACTTCAACTGCACCGACTTGTGTCCTAACCGACCGCCATCTTTGTTTTTAGTACAGTAAAATGCACAGAATTGCGCATAACTGCCAAAATTTTGGTTTTCAACGTAAAATGCACCAACGTGTGGCCTAACCGATCGCCTTCTTGTTTTTCAACATAAACTGCAACGACTTGGGGCCTAACCGACCGCCATCTATGTTTTTGGTAGAGTAAACTTCACAGACTTGCAACATAAATGACAGCATTTGGGTTTTATTGTAAATTACATTGACTTGTGGCCTAACTGACCACCTTCTTGTTTTTCAACATAAACTGCAAAGACTTGCGACCTACTCGTCAGCCATCTTTGTTTTTGGTAGAGTAAGCTGCACATACTTGTGTTATACCTGCCAGTCATATGGTTTTCAGCTTAAATTACACCGTATTGTGTTATAACCGCGAGGCTTGTTTTTAAACCGCTAGGCTTGCATAATAACCCCCAACATGCGTCCCAAAAGTCCACTATCTTGTTTTTTAATATAAAATGCACCAAATTGAGCTTTAACCGTTAGACTTCCAGTTTTTCAGCGTGGGCTGACAGCAACCTAACTTTTTTTTTTTAGTTTAGCAAAGAACATAATATAGCGAATGCCAATTCCCAAACACATGCACATATGCTCGTATGCAATAAATTGCATAGTGGGGGTCTTACAAAAATAAATATACGTTTACCAGTATACAAACAGACATCTGTTCACATGTAAGTGCATAGCGTTGGTCTAGCAAAAATAGCCGTGACATTTATAAGCTATCACCCCCCTAGTCTACATAGCTACCCCTACTATAAAAACCTTCAGTTTCGATTCTCAGATGCCAGTTCAGTTCCAAGTTTGATCTGCGTGAATACGTAAGTACAAGTTTATTCTGTCTATATTTGACTTTTATACCTATCATATTATGTTATATTATGTTAGGCAATCATTTAAAACAATTTAAACCAGAGGAATTTAGTTAAGTATAAGGAACTTGTAAGGCAGAGAGACCGGGAAAATTGTCGTTTAGACTCAGCCTATTAGATTTTACTACTCTAGTGCACAGGGGTTACTTACAATTTGTTTAATTTAGTCTAGTGGAAATACAGTTAGGATTGTTGCAGCGTGAATACGTGGGCAGAGTTAAAGTTTTAATACTTGTTATATCAGGAGTAAAATTATGAATATCGATAGCCTATACATAAAACTGATATTTCGAGTGAAGTGAGTTAGAAAATCGTATCCTCCTCCTCGTACATTGGAACTTCGACTTTGATTTTCGAGAGAGTGAGGGTGGTATTATTTTGTCAACTCTAAGTGTATTAATTACTTAGCGTAAACGGTATTTTCCTGATTGTCTCAATTAAAGATAATTTATAATATAATAGCTACATAATTTATTATTTTATACATAGAAGCGCGAGGATTTCATAAGAGTCATAGGGTTTTGGACATTAATGTGTTTGGACATCAATCATAAAGTTATCATTAATCTGCCTTGCCTACGCTAATTTGAAATAACATATTACCTTCGGGTCTTGTTTTGGTGTTTGTTATGAAGAAAAACGGTGTCATAAACTAGATTAGGTTTTTTATTCTTCAACTCTTACTATTCTCCTATAAAAATCTACAGCGCAATATACCTCGCTGGCTAAAACCTCTTCGAAGGGTAAATTTGTTTCTTTATGAGTGAGATTTTTGGGCCTAGTAAAATCCGTAGACTTGTGTTAAATAACTAGTAGAGCGTCATACTATTTTGTAAATTTATTACAGCACATCTTTCATAACACATCTTTTACTTTACACGTCAACATTCCATTCACAAATTTATTATGTGTTTATATGTAATTCTAAATTAAAAAGTTTATAAAAATCCCATTAAAAACGTTTGAATTCTCAGATAAGGCTGTGTAAGGAAGTTGCGGTTACGATAACTCTTGCAGTCTCCACAAAGGATATTATGGGTTTTGTAACCACTGTGTTTTTCAACGGTTCGGTTTATTTTGAGTTATCAAAGTGTCGTATAAGAATAAAATATTATAGTGAAATCGGTTTACATTTTATAGTTAGTGTTTTGTACTTAATGAAGGTTTGTGTTGTGTAGTTAATGGAGTGTTTTTGTTGTGAAGTTAATGAAGTGTTTTTGGTGTGTTATTATCTTAACAAAGATAAGTATTTACTCGTTTATTTTTATTCTTACATCAATTTTCGGATATATTATATCTGTATATTAAGCAAATATTTAATTAACAACCTAATCTCAAACATGGTTTTTACTATTTATTTAAAATTTATTTTGAACGTTAGACTGCAAAACAGTGTTTTATAAGATTTTTAACAACAGTACAATAACGTGGAGTTAGAAATAATTCAGGATTACTTAATGATACAGTTCTTTATTCCAATCTTTGTGATAGGAAATTAGGTATTATTAGTACTATTGTATATTTTTTCTGCGAAATTATTTTTAATAAGTACATTATTACAGTACATTTTAGGCGATTTGTCAAAGTTATCACTCAAACATCGGTCTCTGTAGGGTTGTGTACAGTAGTACCTTATAGATTTTTGGCAGTGTACTCTTTCAATCTAATATAGACAGTTCACCCGTGAGACACGGACCTGTTTCGGAAGAGATCGAGAATTTTCGGCTATTTTCGGCTAATCACGGATTGTAACAACAGTATAAAAGGGCATTCCAGACGAGTATAAATCTAGCCTAATTTAAACACGTGAATTGTGAGGAACCAGCAGCTACAACTAACTGCTTACGGCAGGGCTCGTAAACTGCGCTGATAATCCACATACCGTAACTTATTCGTTGTAATAAAACGTACTAAAACCGTTCTCTGTAAGGTTCTTAACAGTAGTACCTTATAGATTTTGGGAGTGTACTCTTTGAGTCTAACATAGACATTTGACCTGTGAGACACTGATCTTGTTTCGGAAGGATTTTTGGTTATTTTCTGCTAATCGCGGATTGTAATAACAGTATAAAAGGGCTTTCTTAGTGACTATTAATTCGGCCTAATTTAAACACTTGAACTGTGAGGAGCAAGCAGCTACAACTAACTGCTTACGGCAGGGCTCGTAAACTGCGCTGATAATCCACATACCGTAACTTATTCGTTGTAATAAAACGTACTAAAACCGTTCTCTGTAAGGTTCTTAACAGTAGTACCTTATAGATTTTGGGAGTGTACTCTTTGAGTCTAACATAGACATTTGACCTGTGAGACACTGATCTTGTTTCGGAAGGATTTTTGGTTATTTTCTGCTAATCGCGGATTGTAATAACAGTATAAAAGAGCTTTCTTGGTGACTATTAATTCGGCCTAATTTAAACACTTGAACTGTGAGGAGCAAGCAGCTACAATTGCTTACAGCAGAGCTCGTATAAAGCGCTGGTAATCCCCTGATCGGAGCATATTTATTATAATACAACGTACTAAAACTGTTCTTTTTTAAGGTTCCTAACAGTAGTACATATATATATATATATATATATATATATATATATATATATATATATATATATATTTGGAAGTGTACTCTTTGAGTCTAACATAGAGAGTTGACTTGTGAGACACAGAACCTATTTCAGAAGAGTTCGTGAATGTTCGGTTATTTTCGGATGGTCACAGATTGTAACCAGAGTATAAAAGGGCTTTCTTGGTGACTATTAATTCAGTCTAATTTAGACTTTCGCACTGTTAGGAGCATACAGCTACAACTGCTTACGGCTGAGCTCGTAAAAAGCGCTGATAATCCAGAGATCGCAGCATATTTGTTGTAATACAACGTACTAAAACCGTTCTTTGTAAGGTTCTTAACAGTTAGTACCTTATAGATTTTCGGAAGTGTACTCTTTCAGTCTAATATAGACAGTTGACCTGGGAGACACCGAACCTATTTCAGAAGAGTTCGTAAATGTTCGGTTATTTTCGGCTAATCACAGTCTGTAACAAGAGTATATAAGGGCTGTGTTGGGGAATATTCATTCAGTCTTATTTTGACTTTTGAACTGTGAGGACGAAACAGTTATAACGGTTTTCAGTAGAGTTCGTAAAAAGCGCTGATAACCCACTGAATCTTTCTTCTTTTGTGCAACTTTTTGTACTAGTAAATATGAATCCTATAAATGTAGTAAATACAGAGGAGTCATACGTTAAGCACTTTAGATTGCACGGTTATAGGACTACCTTTAAATTTAATCCTGTTCCTGAAGGCATTTCAGAAATTGAATGGCTCAAATTGGGTTTTGCAAGTTTTGTTGAAAAAATGAAAGCTGAATCCACAGATAATGATCAATTAGGGTTTACACTAACAAGCTTAAATCTAAAAAATAAGGAACCAGGGTATATAGCTTTCCAACCGGTAAGTCAAGTGGATGGGGATATTATTTGGGATATTTTCGGTGGTATTATTCAGAGCAATGCTGAGTCAATTAATTCAACAGATACATTCAAAATTGAATGTACTAGAGTTAACCTCCCCGTGGGCCGTGGTGGTCAAAGAAGATCAGGTTTTTATAATAATTTTGTTGAAGAGTCCAGTGCACGAAAGGGGATAGTAGTGATAAAAAATTCCGATAATTTATGTTTAGCTAGAGCATTAATTGTAGGCAAAGCTCATGCTAAGAAAGATCCCCAGTACAAGGCTATTAGAAAAGACTTGGGGAAAAGACAATTATTTAGGGCCGAAAAACTAATGGCTAAAGCAAGGGTGGTAATTCCAGAGAATGGAGCAGGGATCCCCGAATTAGAAAAATTTCAGGACCATTTGAAGAAATACAAGATTACAGTGTACAATTTCAATAGGAAAGGTCGTGATGTGTATTTTTGTGGTGAAAATGAAAGTGCTGTGTATAAAATAAACCTATTATTTAGTGAAGGCCATTTCAACGTAATCACTAGCCTAACAGCTGCTTTCGCTTGTAATTTATTTTGTGAAGGATGTCACGTTCCTTATGATCACAAAGGAAAACATAGATGTGAAAATATATGTCCAGCATGTCAAACAGTATCCCCACCTTGTAAATTACAATATGGAGGAATAACCTGTCCCAACTGCAATCTTCACTTTAAAAATCAAGTTTGTTTCATTGCCCACCAAGGTGATCGTTGTAACTCTATTAAAAAGTGTACTGAATGTGGTAAGATTATTAGATTTAGGGCTAGAAAATCAGTACATATGTGTGGTGAAGTGTTTTGTAATATTTGTGTAGAATACAAACCTCCCAATCATCAGTGTTTTATGAGGGTTGATAGGGGTACACCAAAAAGTAAAGACTTTTTGTTCATATTTTTTGATTTAGAAACCCGCCAAGACGAGAGTCTTGCAAATGATTCAGAAACTAAAGTCCACAAAGTTAACTTGTGTGTAAGTCAGCAGTTTTGTCATAAATGTATTACAGGGCAATCTTGTGAAAATTGTGGTTCCCATACCCGTATCTTTAAAGAAGATCCTATCAATCAGTTTATGGATTATGTCATAGAAATCAGGAAAAGATACAAGCACTTATGCTTACTCGCTCACAACGGATCTTCATTTGACTTTCAGTTTATTCTAAAGTACGTTATTCATCATACTAAGTTCACGCCAAAACTTATTATGAGAGGAACCAAGATCATATTGATGGAGATGGACAATGTAAGGTTCATAGATTCGTTAAATTACTTTCCAATGCCCCTGTCTGCTCTTCCGAAGGCTTTCGATTTACCCCCTGAAAAGAAGAAGGGTTACTTTCCTCACCTTTTCAATACATTAGAAAATCAAAACTATAAAGGACCGATACCCGCTAAACAGTTTTATTGTCCAGATTCTATGTTCGATAAGGGCCACAAAGACTTTGAAAAATGGCATAACGAGCAGACACTAGCAAACTATGTTTTTGATTTTCAAAAGGAAATTGTAGAGTATTGCATCTCGGACGTAGACATTTTGGCTCAGGCGTCCATGAAATTCAGATCTATGTTCTTGGAACAGTGTAATGTGGATCCCTTTTTAGAAGCAGTTACAATAGCTAGTGCATGTAATCTAGCGTTCAGACGTAATTTTTTGAAAAATAGTACAATAGGCCTCATCCCTAAACACGGATACCGTCTTGTGGACAACCAGTCTGCCTCTGCTTTACAGTGGATGACGTGGGAAGAGGAACAAAGGGGTGTTCGAATCAACCATGCAGGCCGTGAAAGGGAAGTCAAAATAGAAGGGGTAAAAGTTGATGGTTTTGATGGGGAACGTATCTACGAATTTCAAGGATGTTACTTTCACGGTTGTCCTAAATGTTTTCCTTATAAGAGGGAGGAACCACTAAAAGAGGACCCTTCTGATAGTCTACACCTAAGGTATGAAAGGACAAAAACCAAAATTGAGAAACTTTCAAAATCACCCTTTGAAGTAGTAGAGATGTGGGAGTGTACATTTAAAACTATTAAAGAGGAAAATAAAATGGACTATTTGAACTCTCTTCCAATATTGAACACTTTACCACTTAATCCAAGACATGCTTTTTTCGGTGGCAGGACTGGTAACGCTAAAACATACCACAAGTGTACTGATGAAGAAACCATTCAGTATGCTGATGTATGCTCGCTTTACCCTTGGGTATGCAAGTACGGAAAATACCCATTAGGCCATCCGACTATTCATATAGGGGATAGAGAATGCAGGAAGATGGGGATGGAAGTGGAAGGCTTGTTAAAGTGTAAAGTGTTACCACCTAGCGTTTTGTATCATCCTGTTCTTCCAACAAGAATGAATGATAAATTAATGTTTGTTTTGTGTCGTAAGTGTGGTGAAAACTTGTGTACTAGTGATTGTAAACATAGTAGTGAAGAGAGGGCTTTAATTGGAACTTGGACAATGGATGAGCTCAGGAAAGCGGTAGAAAAAGGATATGTTATATTAGACATGTACGAACTTTGGGAGTACAAGATGGCCACTTTTGAGAAAGGAGGCCTGTTTACCGATTTTATCAACAAATTTTTAAAAATCAAACAAGAAGCTAGTGGATGGCCTGCCTGGTGTAAGTCAGAGTGGGACAAAGACAAGTACGTGAAAGATTATTATAACCGCGAAGGTATCATGCTTGACTACGTTAAAATTGAAAAGAACGGGGGACTCCGCTCTCTTGCAAAATTGATGCTAAACTCATTTTGGGGTAAGTTTGGGCAACGGGAAAACCAAACTAAGACACTTTTAACGAGAGATTCTGCGGTATTTTTCCAACTACTAACAAGTCCATCGATAAAGGTTAATAGAGTACAAGAAATTAACGAAGACACCGTTTTAGTGAATTGGCAATACTCAGAGGAGATTGGAGAGTCATTAAAAAATGTAAATGTCGTACTGGCGGCGTATACAACTAGTCAGGCCCGTCTTAAACTGTATGACCACCTTGATACTTTAGGAGAGCAGGTATTATATTATGACACGGATAGTGTTATTTATTCATACAAGGAGGGTACACATAAAGTTGCTACTGGTGATTACCTAGGGGAAATGACGAATGAATTGGAAGAGTATGGCCCTGGATCCTACATTTTAGAATTTGTTTCGGGAGGCCCTAAAACATACGCATACCAAGTATTTTCTACAAACAGTAATGGTATTATAGAGGTGTGTAAAATTAAAGGTCTAACACTTAATCTTAAAACATCTGAAAAACTGAACTTTGAAAAACTTAAAGACATGGTCCTGAGCGAAGCTAAACTGTCTTTACAAATTGAAGAGAATAGAATTAGGAGAAATAAAAATGTAGATATTGTAACTGTAAAGGAAACAAAGGTATTTAAAGTAACGGGTCCTAAAAGGAGATATGTAGGAAAATATGATACTATGCCATATGGTTACAAAAAACAAAGAATTCAATAAATTTTGTTATTATGAGGATAATATATATCACAGCTTATGTATTTCACGGTGAGGAGTGGATAATTCTATAACTAACTAAAGTATATTATTGTCATATTTTAAAAACAATAAACATATATACATGTTTTTATGATAGGTGGAGAGCGTTCCTGTAGATTAACATCATTGAGATTTGCCCAAAATTTATATAATGCAGCCTCTGAAATACTAAGGGAACTTTTGATTGTTACAATTGATATAGTATACGTACCTAATACTAGCGGCTTTGGGGAAAGTTAAATTCCCTATGTTTGGGACAAGTACTTATAATTATGACATAAATAGTACCTATAACTAAGTAAAGAACACATATTGACTAAATAAAGGATAAATATATCAAATATTCTTACGAACAAGGCGGCGAAGTTAATCGATATTCAGTTGAGAATATATAGATGTCGCGACTCACAAGGATTAGTGATCACTTTTCAGGGATAATGTCTTTGAAATACAGAGTATGATTTTAAGATTTTTAGTACCAATGTTAGAACATAATAAAAATTGTAAATCTGCAATACGTAGTGCTAAAAGTTATTACGATTTACTTCTAGCCTAATTTGAGTTGTGTGTGTGTGTGTGTGTGTGTGTGTGTGTTTCTCAGGTCCCTGGCGAGGAGTTTATTCTCTCGTAAACCTGTGTGACATAGGTGTGTATGTGTGTGTGTTTCTCAGGTCCCTGGCGCTGAGTTAATTCTCTCGTAAACCTGTGTGACATAGGTGTGTATGTGTGTGTGTGTGTGTGTGTGTGTGTGTGTGTGTGTTTCTCAGGTCCCTGGCGAAGAGTTAATTCTCTCGTAAACCTGTTTGGTTTGAAGTAAATTCATAAAAAAATTCAAAAAAAAATTTTGGAGGCCACAATTTTGTAAGGGAGTGGTGGTCACAGGAAATAGCGATGGATTTGGGGCTATTTCCACAAGGGGTAAAGCCTTCTGCTTACCCCGGCTTGTAATGTGGGCTCTGATACGGCTTTACTGTACCAGATGACGGTTCCAACCCCGTAAAACACAGAGGACAAGCTTATTTTAACGAATTATTTTCTGCTTTTTCAGGAATTGTGCAAGACGCTGGAATCCTACGTGTGCTGTGGTAACGCATAGGTTTAAAAGTAGGTAAAAGTACCAACCAAAACCAACCGATTTACCAACCGAAATATACTTTTACCAACCGATTTACAAACCAAAACCAACCGATTTACCAACCAAAATATACTTTTAGCAACCGATTTACCAACCGAAATATACTTTTACCAACCGATTTACCAACCAAAACCAACCGATTTACCAATCGAAGTTTCGAGAAATATTAATATTCTTAACATAAATGTTAAACAAACTAATACATTCAATACTTGATATAATTTTATAAATTCCTGAAAGATCAAAAGTTGGTCAAAAGAGAGAGAGAGAGAGAGAGAGAGAGAGAGAGAGAGAGAGAGAGAGAGAGAGAAAGTGATCTAATCCAATACTTGATAAAATTATAAAAAGTCCTGAAAGATCAAAAGTTGGTCAAAAGAGAGAGAGAGAGAGAGAGAGAGAGAGAGAGAGAGAGAGAGAGAGAGAGAGAGAGAGTGTGAATAAGTACAACTTAAAAAATTCTTAACATAAATGTGAACCTGAAATATGAAAATTCTTAACAAAAAAAAATGTCAATTAACATTAATTGACATTTTTTTGAATGTTAAGAATTTTTCATGTTTTTCAGGTTGACATTTATGTTAAGAATTTTTTAAGTTGTACTTATTCACTCTCTCTCTCTCTCTCTCTCTCTCTCTCTCTCTCTCTCTCTCTCTCTCTCTCTTTTGACCAACTTTTGATCTTTCAGGACTTTTTATAATTTTATCAAGTATTGGATTAGATCACTTTCTCTCTCTCTCTCTCTCTCTCTCTCTCTCTCTCTCTCTCTCTCTCTCTCTTTTGACCAACTTTTGATCTTTCAGGAATTTATAAAATTATATCAAGTATTGAATGTATTAGTTTGTTTAACATTTATGTTAAGAATATTAATATTTCTCGAAACTTCGATTGGTAAATCGGTTGGTTTTGGTTGGTAAATCGGTTGGTAAAAGTATATTTCGGTTGGTAAATCGGTTGCTAAAAGTATATTTTGGTTGGTAATCGGTTGGTTTTGGTTTGTAAATCGGTTGGTAAAAGTATATTTCGGTTGGTAAATCGGTTGGTTTTGGTTGGTACTTTTACCTACTTTTAAACCTATGCGTTACCACAGCACACGTAGGATTCCAGCGTCTTGCACAATTCCTGAAAAAGCAGAAAATAATTCGTTAAAATAAGCTTGTCCTCTGTGTTTTACGGGGTTGGAACCGTCATCTGGTACAGTAAAGCCGTATCAGAGCCCACATTACAAGCCGGGGTAAGTAGAAGGCTTTACCCCTTGTGGAAATAGCCCCAAATCCATCGCTATTTCCTGTGACCACCACTCCCTTACAAAATTGTGGCCTCCAAAATTTTTTTTTGAATTTTTTTATGAATTTACTTCAAACCAAACAGGTTTACGAGAGAATTAACTCTTCGCCAGGGACCTGAGAAACACACACACACACACACACACACACACATACACACCTATGTCACACAGGTTTACGAGAGAATTAACTCAGCGCCAGGGACCTGAGAAACACACACACATACACACCTATGTCACACAGGTTTACGAGAGAATAAACTCCTCGCCAGGGACCTGAGAAACACACACACACACACACACACACACACACACACACACACACACACAACTCAAATTAGGCTAGAAGTAAATCGTAATAACTTTTAGCACTACGTATTGCAGATTTACAATTTTTATTATGTTCTAACATTGGTACTAAAAATCTTAAAATCATACTCTGTATTTCAAAGACATTATCCCTGAAAAGTGATCACTAATCCTTGTGAGTCGCGACATCTATATATTCTCAACTGAATATCGATTAACTTCGCCGCCTTGTTCGTAAGAATATTTGATATATTTATCCTTTATTTAGTCAATATGTGTTCTTTACTTAGTTATAGGTACTATTTATGTCATAATTATAAGTACTTGTCCCAAACATAGGGAATTTAACTTTCCCCAAAGCCGCTAGTATTAGGTACGTATACTATATCAATTGTAACAATCAAAAGTTCCCTTAGTATTTCAGAGGCTGCATTATATAAATTTTGGGCAAATCTCAATGATGTTAATCTACAGGAACGCTCTCCACCTATCATAAAAACATGTATATATGTTTATTGTTTTTAAAATATGACAATAATATACTTTAGTTAGTTATAGAATTATCCACTCCTCACCGTGAAATACATAAGCTGTGATATATATTATCCCCATAATAACAAAATTTATTGAATTCTTTGTTTTTTGTAACCATATGGCATAGTATCATATTTTCCTACATATCTCCTTTTAGGACCCGTTACTTTAAATACCTTTGTTTCCTTTACAGTTACAATATCTACATTTTTATTTCTCCTAATTCTATTCTCTTCAATTTGTAAAGACAGTTTAGCTTCGCTCAGGACCATGTCTTTAAGTTTTTCAAAGTTCAGTTTTTCAGATGTTTTAAGATTAAGTGTTAGACCTTTAATTTTACACACCTCTATAATACCATTACTGTTTGTAGAAAATACTTGGTATGCGTATGTTTTAGGGCCTCCCGAAACAAATTCTAAAATGTAGGATCCAGGGCCATACTCTTCCAATTCATTCGTCATTTCCCCTAGGTAATCACCAGTAGCAACTTTATGTGTACCCTCCTTGTATGAATAAATAACACTATCCGTGTCATAATATAATACCTGCTCTCCTAAAGTATCAAGGTGGTCATACAGTTTAAGACGGGCCTGACTAGTTGTATACGCCGCCAGTACGACATTTACATTTTTTAATGACTCTCCAATCTCCTCTGAGTATTGCCAATTCACTAAAACGGTGTCTTCGTTAATTTCTTGTACTCTATTAACCTTTATCGATGGACTTGTTAGTAGTTGGAAAAATACCGCAGAATCTCTCGTTAAAAGTGTCTTAGTTTGGTTTTCCCGTTGCCCAAACTTACCCCAAAATGAGTTTAGCATCAATTTTGCAAGAGAGCGGAGTCCCCCGTTCTTTTCAATTTTAACGTAGTCAAGCATGATACCTTCGCGGTTATAATAATCTTTCACGTACTTGTCTTTGTCCCACTCTGACTTACACCAGGCAGGCCATCCACTAGCTTCTTGTTTGATTTTTAAAAATTTGTTGATAAAATCGGTAAACAGGCCTCCTTTCTCAAAAGTGGCCATCTTGTACTCCCAAAGTTCGTACATGTCTAATATAACATATCCTTTTTCTACCGCTTTCCTGAGCTCATCCATTGTCCAAGTTCCAATTAAAGCCCTCTCTTCACTACTATGTTTACAATCACTAGTACACAAGTTTTCACCACACTTACGACACAAAACAAACATTAATTTATCATTCATTCTTGTTGGAAGAACAGGATGATACAAAACGCTAGGTGGTAACACTTTACACTTTAACAAGCCTTCCACTTCCATCCCCATCTTCCTGCATTCTCTATCCCCTATATGAATAGTCGGATGGCCTAATGGGTATTTTCCGTACTTGCATACCCAAGGGTAAAGCGAGCATACATCAGCATACTGAATGGTTTCTTCATCAGTACACTTGTGGTATGTTTTAGCGTTACCAGTCCTGCCACCGAAAAAAGCATGTCTTGGATTAAGTGGTAAAGTGTTCAATATTGGAAGAGAGTTCAAATAGTCCATTTTATTTTCCTCTTTAATAGTTTTAAATGTACACTCCCACATCTCTACTACTTCAAAGGGTGATTTTGAAAGTTTCTCAATTTTGGTTTTTGTCCTTTCATACCTTAGGTGTAGACTATCAGAAGGGTCCTCTTTTAGTGGTTCCTCCCTCTTATAAGGAAAACATTTAGGACAACCGTGAAAGTAACATCCTTGAAATTCGTAGATACGTTCCCCATCAAAACCATCAACTTTTACCCCTTCTATTTTGACTTCCCTTTCACGGCCTGCATGGTTGATTCGAACACCCCTTTGTTCCTCTTCCCACGTCATCCACTGTAAAGCAGAGGCAGACTGGTTGTCCACAAGACGGTATCCGTGTTTAGGGATGAGGCCTATTGTACTATTTTTCAAAAAATTACGTCTGAACGCTAGATTACATGCACTAGCTATTGTAACTGCTTCTAAAAAGGGATCCACATTACACTGTTCCAAG
Source organism: Aphrophora alni (assembly GCA_963513935.1). Taxonomy (NCBI): domain Eukaryota; kingdom Metazoa; phylum Arthropoda; class Insecta; order Hemiptera; family Aphrophoridae; genus Aphrophora; species Aphrophora alni. The sequence continues at coordinate 69,456,476 of OY740766.1, forward strand.
AACATAGATCTGAATTTCATGGACGCCTGAGCCAAAATGTCTACGTCCGAGATGCAATACTCTACAATTTCCTTTTGAAAATCAAAAACATAGTTTGCTAGTGTCTGCTCGTTATGCCATTTTTCAAAGTCTTTGTGGCCCTTATCGAACATAGAATCTGGACAATAAAACTGTTTAGCGGGTATCGGTCCTTTATAGTTTTGATTTTCTAATGTATTGAAAAGGTGAGGAAAGTAACCCTTCTTCTTTTCAGGGGGTAAATCGAAAGCCTTCGGAAGAGCAGACAGGGGCATTGGAAAGTAATTTAACGAATCTATGAACCTTACATTGTCCATCTCCATCAATATGATCTTGGTTCCTCTCATAATAAGTTTTGGCGTGAACTTAGTATGATGAATAACGTACTTTAGAATAAACTGAAAGTCAAATGAAGATCCGTTGTGAGCGAGTAAGCATAAGTGCTTGTATCTTTTCCTGATTTCTATGACATAATCCATAAACTGATTGATAGGATCTTCTTTAAAGATACGGGTATGGGAACCACAATTTTCACAAGATTGCCCTGTAATACATTTATGACAAAACTGCTGACTTACACACAAGTTAACTTTGTGGACTTTAGTTTCTGAATCATTTGCAAGACTCTCGTCTTGGCGGGTTTCTAAATCAAAAAATATGAACAAAAAGTCTTTACTTTTTGGTGTACCCCTATCAACCCTCATAAAACACTGATGATTGGGAGGTTTGTATTCTACACAAATATTACAAAACACTTCACCACACATATGTACTGATTTTCTAGCCCTAAATCTAATAATCTTACCACATTCAGTACACTTTTTAATAGAGTTACAACGATCACCTTGGTGGGCAATGAAACAAACTTGATTTTTAAAGTGAAGATTGCAGTTGGGACAGGTTATTCCTCCATATTGTAATTTACAAGGTGGGGATACTGTTTGACATGCTGGACATATATTTTCACATCTATGTTTTCCTTTGTGATCATAAGGAACGTGACATCCTTCACAAAAGAAATTACAAGCGAAAGCAGCTGTTAGGCTAGTGATTACGTTGAAATGGCCTTCACTAAATAATAGGTTTATTTTATACACAGCACTTTCATTTTCACCACAAAAATACACATCACGACCTTTCCTATTGAAATTGTACACTGTAATCTTGTATTTCTTCAAATGGTCCTGAAATTTTTCTAATTCGGGGATCCCTGCTCCATTCTCTGGAATTACCACCCTTGCTTTAGCCATTAGTTTTTCGGCCCTAAATAATTGTCTTTTCCCCAAGTCTTTTCTAATAGCCTTGTACTGGGGTACTGGGGATCTTTCTTAGCATGAGCTTTGCCTACAATTAATGCTCTAGCTAAACATAAATTATCGGAATTTTTTATCACTACTATCCCCTTTCGTGCACTGGACTCTTCAACAAAATTATTATAAAAACCTGATCTTCTTTGACCACCACGGCCCACGGGGAGGTTAACTCTAGTACATTCAATTTTGAATGTATCTGTTGAATTAATTGACTCAGCATTGCTCTGAATAATACCACCGAAAATATCCCAAATAATATCCCCATCCACTTGACTTACCGGTTGGAAAGCTATATACCCTGGTTCCTTATTTTTTAGATTTAAGCTTGTTAGTGTAAACCCTAATTGATCATTATCTGTGGATTCAGCTTTCATTTTTTCAACAAAACTTGCAAAACCCAATTTGAGCCATTCAATTTCTGAAATGCCTTCAGGAACAGGATTAAATTTAAAGGTAGTCCTATAACCGTGCAATCTAAAGTGCTTAACGTATGACTCCTCTGTATTTACTACATTTATAGGATTCATATTTACTAGTACAAAAAGTTGCACAAAAGAAGAAAGATTCAGTGGGTTATCAGCGCTTTTTACGAACTCTACTGAAAACCGTTATAACTGTTTCGTCCTCACAGTTCAAAAGTCAAAATAAGACTGAATGAATATTCCCCAACACAGCCCTTATATACTCTTGTTACAGACTGTGATTAGCCGAAAATAACCGAACATTTACGAACTCTTCTGAAATAGGTTCGGTGTCTCCCAGGTCAACTGTCTATATTAGACTGAAAGAGTACACTTCCGAAAATCTATAAGGTACTAACTGTTAAGAACCTTACAAAGAACGGTTTTAGTACGTTGTATTACAACAAATATGCTGCGATCTCTGGATTATCAGCGCTTTTTACGAGCTCAGCCGTAAGCAGTTGTAGCTGTATGCTCCTAACAGTGCGAAAGTCTAAATTAGACTGAATTAATAGTCACCAAGAAAGCCCTTTTATACTCTGGTTACAATCTGTGACCATCCGAAAATAACCGAACATTCACGAACTCTTCTGAAATAGGTTCTGTGTCTCACAAGTCAACTCTCTATGTTAGACTCAAAGAGTACACTTCCAAATATATATATATATATATATATATATATATATATATATATATATATATATATATGTACTACTGTTAGGAACCTTAAAAAAGAACAGTTTTAGTACGTTGTATTATAATAAATATGCTCCGATCAGGGGATTACCAGCGCTTTATACGAGCTCTGCTGTAAGCAATTGTAGCTGCTTGCTCCTCACAGTTCAAGTGTTTAAATTAGGCCGAATTAATAGTCACCAAGAAAGCTCTTTTATACTGTTATTACAATCCGCGATTAGCAGAAAATAACCAAAAATCCTTCCGAAACAAGATCAGTGTCTCACAGGTCAAATGTCTATGTTAGACTCAAAGAGTACACTCCCAAAATCTATAAGGTACTACTGTTAAGAACCTTACAGAGAACGGTTTTAGTACGTTTTATTACAACGAATAAGTTACGGTATGTGGATTATCAGCGCAGTTTACGAGCCCTGCCGTAAGCAGTTAGTTGTAGCTGCTTGCTCCTCACAGTTCAAGTGTTTAAATTAGGCCGAATTAATAGTCACTAAGAAAGCCCTTTTATACTGTTATTACAATCCGCGATTAGCAGAAAATAACCAAAAATCCTTCCGAAACAAGATCAGTGTCTCACAGGTCAAATGTCTATGTTAGACTCAAAGAGTACACTCCCAAAATCTATAAGGTACTACTGTTAAGAACCTTACAGAGAACGGTTTTAGTACGTTTTATTACAACGAATAAGTTACGGTATGTGGATTATCAGCGCAGTTTACGAGCCCTGCCGTAAGCAGTTAGTTGTAGCTGCTGGTTCCTCACAATTCACGTGTTTAAATTAGGCTAGATTTATACTCGTCTGGAATGCCCTTTTATACTGTTGTTACAATCCGTGATTAGCCGAAAATAGCCGAAAATTCTCGATCTCTTCCGAAACAGGTCCGTGTCTCACGGGTGAACTGTCTATATTAGATTGAAAGAGTACACTGCCAAAAATCTATAAGGTACTACTGTACACAACCCTACAGAGACCGATGTTTGAGTGATAACTTTGACAAATCGCCTAAAATGTACTGTAATAATGTACTTATTAAAAATAATTTCGCAGAAAAAATATACAATAGTACTAATAATACCTAATTTCCTATCACAAAGATTGGAATAAAGAACTGTATCATTAAGTAATCCTGAATTATTTCTAACTCCACGTTATTGTACTGTTGTTAAAAATCTTATAAAACACTGTTTTGCAGTCTAACGTTCAAAATAAATTTTAAATAAATAGTAAAAACCATGTTTGAGATTAGGTTGTTAATTAAATATTTGCTTAATATACAGATATAATATATCCGAAAATTGATGTAAGAATAAAAATAAACGAGTAAATACTTATCTTTGTTAAGATAATAACACACCAAAAACACTTCATTAACTTCACAACAAAAACACTCCATTAACTACACAACACAAACCTTCATTAAGTACAAAACACTAACTATAAAATGTAAACCGATTTCACTATAATATTTTATTCTTATACGACACTTTGATAACTCAAAATAAACCGAACCGTTGAAAAACACAGTGGTAACAAAACCCATAATATCCTTTGTGGAGACTGCAAGAGTTATCGTAACCGCAACTTCCTTACACAGCCTTATCTGAGAATTCAAACGTTTTTAATGGGATTTTTATAAACTTTTTAATTTAGAATTACATATAAACACATAATAAATTTGTGAATGGAATGTTGACGTGTAAAGTAAAAGATGTGTTATGAAAGATGTGCTGTAATAAATTTACAAAATAGTATGACGCTCTACTAGTTATTTAACACAAGTCTACGGATTTTACTAGGCCCAAAAATCTCACTCATAAAGAAACAAATTTACCCTTCGAAGAGGTTTTAGCCAGCGAGGTATATTGCGCTGTAGATTTTTATAGGAGAATAGTAAGAGTTGAAGAATAAAAAACCTAATCTAGTTTATGACACCGTTTTTCTTCATAACAAACACCAAAACAAGACCCGAAGGTAATATGTTATTTCAAATTAGCGTAGGCAAGGCAGATTAATGATAACTTTATGATTGATGTCCAAACACATTAATGTCCAAAACCCTATGACTCTTATGAAATCCTCGCGCTTCTATGTATAAAATAATAAATTATGTAGCTATTATATTATAAATTATCTTTAATTGAGACAATCAGGAAAATACCGTTTACGCTAAGTAATTAATACACTTAGAGTTGACAAAATAATACCACCCTCACTCTCTCGAAAATCAAAGTCGAAGTTCCAATGTACGAGGAGGAGGATACGATTTTCTAACTCACTTCACTCGAAATATCAGTTTTATGTATAGGCTATCGATATTCATAATTTTACTCCTGATATAACAAGTATTAAAACTTTAACTCTGCCCACGTATTCACGCTGCAACAATCCTAACTGTATTTCCACTAGACTAAATTAAACAAATTGTAAGTAACCCCTGTGCACTAGAGTAGTAAAATCTAATAGGCTGAGTCTAAACGACAATTTTCCCGGTCTCTCTGCCTTACAAGTTCCTTATACTTAACTAAATTCCTCTGGTTTAAATTGTTTTAAATGATTGCCTAACATAATATAACATAATATGATAGGTATAAAAGTCAAATATAGACAGAATAAACTTGTACTTACGTATTCACGCAGATCAAACTTGGAACTGAACTGGCATCTGAGAATCGAAACTGAAGGTTTTTATAGTAGGGGTAGCTATGTAGACTAGGGGGGTGATAGCTTATAAATGTCACGGCTATTTTTGCTAGACCAACGCTATGCACTTACATGTGAACAGATGTCTGTTTGTATACTGGTAAACGTATATTTATTTTTGTAAGACCCCCACTATGCAATTTATTGCATACGAGCATATGTGCATGTGTTTGGGAATTGGCATTCGCTATATTATGTTCTTTGCTAAACTAAAAAAAAAAAGTTAGGTTGCTGTCAGCCCACGCTGAAAAACTGGAAGTCTAACGGTTAAAGCTCAATTTGGTGCATTTTATATTAAAAAACAAGATAGTGGACTTTTGGGACGCATGTTGGGGGTTATTATGCAAGCCTAGCGGTTTAAAAACAAGCCTCGCGGTTATAACACAATACGGTGTAATTTAAGCTGAAAACCATATGACTGGCAGGTATAACACAAGTATGTGCAGCTTACTCTACCAAAAACAAAGATGGCTGACGAGTAGGTCGCAAGTCTTTGCAGTTTATGTTGAAAAACAAGAAGGTGGTCAGTTAGGCCACAAGTCAATGTAATTTACAATAAAACCCAAATGCTGTCATTTATGTTGCAAGTCTGTGAAGTTTACTCTACCAAAAACATAGATGGCGGTCGGTTAGGCCCCAAGTCGTTGCAGTTTATGTTGAAAAACAAGAAGGCGATCGGTTAGGCCACACGTTGGTGCATTTTACGTTGAAAACCAAAATTTTGGCAGTTATGCGCAATTCTGTGCATTTTACTGTACTAAAAACAAAGATGGCGGTCGGTTAGGACACAAGTCGGTGCAGTTGAAGTTATAAATGGACGATTCTGATTGGTCGAGAAACGGTCACGTGACCAAATGGACGATTCTGATTGGTCGAGAATAACTCCATAAGAGCCCATGTTAAGACCAAATCCCTGCCCTGTCTACTATCGTCCAAATAAATATCGGTTACCGGTTACGTGTTAAAAAATTAAACAAACGTTGCCTCAACAACTCAAACCAGTATGTTAAAGGGTGTGTAAAGGTAAATTACTTCCATTGGAAATTGGAGAGTACAAAAATAAACACTATGTTTTATTTGAGCTAACATAGTGAAGTCATATTTTACTACAGTCCTTTTTTAGGGGATAAAATGAAAATATATTGGTGGACATTTCTACAAAATGACCTGCTGAGAAGTTATTGTAAAAAATGAAAACGTTTTCCAGGAAATATCCGTTTTCAAACACCATAAATTGGGAAAAACTAGTTTTGTTGGCTTATTCGATGACGTTGTATAGTTCATGCAGTACGTTACACTCCATATCGGTTGATAGATACTAATTATGTAAGATTTGTTATGTAGGCATATTTTTATCATATATCTAGAGGTTATTTTTATAACTCCAATTATGGGCGTATCCACGTATTATGAAAGAACCCACAGTATATTAATTTTTATCAAAATAGTTATTCAAAATTGTGTTAAAATCAAACCTTATAGAAGAATATTTTTGGAGGAATCAACGATTACGTTTCTTTACTGAGACTATAGTTCAATGCATGGTTGTGTGAGAACGTTGGCTTAATGTTTGAAAACTATTTACTCATAACGAGGTTCATGGCTCTTGAGGCTTAACAATTGGTTTAAGTTCTATGAATGGTTGTGTGAGAACGTTGGCTTAATGTTCGCAAACTGTTTACTCATAACGAGTTTCATGGCTCTTGCGGCTTAACAATTGGTTTAAGTTCTATGAATGGTTGTGTGAGAACGTTGGCTTAATGTTTGCAAACTGTTTACTCATAACGAGGTTCATGGCTCTTGAGGCTTAACAATTGGTTTAAGTTCTATGAATGGTTGTGTGAGAACGTTGGCTTAATGTTTGCAAACTGTTTACTCATAACGAGGTTCATGGCTCTTGAGGCTTAACAATTGGTTTAAGTTCTATGAATGGTTGTGTGAGAACGTTGGCTTAATGTTTGCAAACTGTTTACTCATAACGAGGTTCATGGCTCTTGAGGATTAACAATTGGTTTAAGTTCTATGAATGGTTGTGTGAGAACGTTGGCTTAATGTTTGCAAACTGTTTACTCATAACGAGGTTCATGGCTCTTGAGGCTTAACAATTGGTTTAAGTTCTATGAATGGTTGTGTGAGAACGTTGGCTTAATGTTTGCAAACTGTTTACTCATAACGAGGTTCATGGCTCTTGAGGCTTAACAATTGGTTTAAGTTCTATGAATGGTTGTGTGAGAACGTTGGCTTAATGTTTGCAAACTGTTTACTCATAACGAGGTTCATGGCTCTTGAGGCTTAACAATTGGTTTAAGTTCTATGAATGGTTGTGTGAGAACGTTGGCTTAATGTTTGCAAACTGTTTACTCATAACGGGGTTCATGGCTCTTGAGGCTTAACAATTAATTGGTTTAAACCGATTCTAAATTTTATATTAATAAAAAAAAGATCGTTTTTGGATTTTTGACTTTAAAGATTGTTATAATATTATTGTAATTAAATTTAAAATAGAGAGAATAGTAACATAACATTTAAAGCAGGTGTAAACTAAATGGAAGCAGTATGTGTGTTTAATACATTCCATCAAATCTAGTTAAAAATAAATATGATATAATTTTTATCAATATTAATAAAAAAATTATATGGAGAATGAAATTACATATGTGTTATTCCTATGTGTTATTTTTAAGCTTTATTATTTATAGGTTTTTGTTACTGCAATTTTGACAATTGAAAATAATGTACATTATTAACAATTTTAAATGCCTTAATTCTAGTGTAAATGCTTAATTTCATTATATTTTGTAAATTATTTTATATAATTTTATTACCTGAGAGTTGTTTAAATTAATAGTGAAATGAAGGAGACGGCATTTTTTAAATAATTTCATCAATTTTAATGATTAAACAATAATGTACAATTCATAATTTTACATTATTATTTTTCTCTTAAAAACATTTATTTTACTTATTGACAAATTCTGGTAATCTTAGCTTTTCCTGTTAATTGGGGACGGGGAATATTAAATATTTTTGGATTCCAAGAAATATTGTTAAAATCATTTAGGTTAGCTGAATTTGTCAAATGTAGAGTTTAATTAATTGTTGTAATTATTCCCTTGGAAGAAACCGAGTTCACAATCTGTTTATCGATTTATTTTGTTGTTGTCATGACAAACTATTTATATCTATGTGAAATTTACTTTTGTTTATAACTACTCTCCCCCCCCCCATACTCTTCTATATAAGTTACTTCCTCGCAGACTCAAGTTGTAAGGAAAGTAAGGAATAGCTCTTTTTGTAGTTAATTGTTTATTGATATTTCAATGAGAACTGTAGTGAATGTAAACAACACTAAAACCCCTACCACAAGTTTATTACAATAACACACACACACACACGCACATAAATAAACTAAAATAAAATATTTATTAGGCCTATGTTATTATAGTTCCCTATGTTAATTGTGTAATTTATTTACAAATTGTAAATGCATATTACTGTTCTGAATCCATAAGTTTAAATATTGAATATTGGCTATAAATGGAGAAAAAAATATATCCATAAAATCAGCTCGATATGAAATGTGTTATAATTGGAAGTTTTACTAAGGTTTGCAACCAAGCGCTATAAAACAAAATTGTACAGTATAGAATTCAAAATCAAAACTAAATAATGTGTTTATTACGTTGGTATAGTTGCAGGAAAAATGTGCGTTTGTCTGAATGCCTATGCTTTGAATTATTAAGATTTTATAATTTGACATAGTACTGTATGTTTTAGGGGAAAAAACCAATTCAACAGAATAATACCGGTAAAAAGAGTAGGCCGAGCTTTGGACATTTGCCAACTAGTTCAATCTAGACGTAGAGTAGGGGTTAGCACATTGAATAATGCACTTGATAATGGCCACAGTTTACACTGATGCTGGCTATAACCCTGATGTACGTTTGCAGTTCATGCGAGCATGGATTTTACGATAGTCCGATGAGACTAAAGTACTTTCAAAGGGTCAAGTTGTTTGTGGTTCATTCAATTAGTCGTAAAATCTTAAATTAGTTCATTTCACTATATACTCTGATTCTACTTAAAGACACAAAATCAAATAAATTTAATATTTGAGACAATCGGAATAATACCTCGGGTTTCTAAAGCTTAGTATGAGTGAAGTATGTCTTCTTATGGATGTGTTCTTGGGTTTATAGAGCGATTGTAGAGAAAGTTATGTAACCAGAAGATAAATGTTTAGCATTCATGGAAAAAATACGAATTATTACAACTTGAATTCTGATGTGTCACTATTAACTATAAAAACTCATAATATATAACAGAAAATAAGTAAATATATATACAGAGTCAACGATACAGTTTATTGATTTAGTTATTTTCAAGTTTTATTTTGTAGATAAATCAAAAGATAAATCCATCGTGTGGTTTGTGATGTTAAATTAAAATCTGTTACTAAGATTGTCGTTTGTATCTTCGGACTAGAGGCGAATACATTAAGACTATTTGTCGTCATTTTAATCAGTTTTACCAACATAACCTGAAATATGAACGTTAAAAGATTCTATGTCGACTGTGTAAAGAATTTGGAGGGTCTTAGACAATCATAGTTCCCCAAAAATGTATATTGATTGACGTAATGTGTATACTATCAGTAAGACGGACATCCAGAATGTAATTCATACTAAACTTACTTTGTACGCTTACTAATCAAGACCAAATATGAACACAATCCAAAACGTTCAACACCAACGTATTGAATTTTCTGTGTTCATGCTGTATTATATCGACATATAAAAAGTGTTCAATGATTAAATAACGTTTTCACATACAGTACTAGCTGTGTTAACCGCAGCAATAGTAAAATTTCCTAGACTGAACAAACAAATTATTTAGAGAAAACGCTATTTTTGGGTTAAAAATGGCCAATATTTTAACAATTTTCTGCTATCAATGAATCATACGTTGGAGGTTTTTTCAAAATGTTTCATGTGTCTAAAATTGGAAGTAATGTTGCCTAAAATAAGCTATAAATGATTACATGTGATTTCTTAGGCACTGTAAAATGGAGAGTCACAAAATGCTTCTGTTTTTACCAGTGATTTGACAAAATATAAATGTCATATTAAATCAACAGGTATTGGAAAAGTAAGCTACTAAAAATTCCTTCTGATAATCTTTCGCGTGAAATATAAAAAAGACTAAGATTCTCACACAATTATACTTAAACTGTAAAGAATCAATAAAATAAAATCAGAAAAAAAAATCTGTTACTTATCATTGAAACTGTTCGCAGAAAAATCACTTTGATTTGTTTCATATTATCCTGCTACAAAAAGTTTATGACTTGTGAGAGTCAAATGTCTATAATTTTTTATTTTGATTAAATAAAGATTCATTAATTACACTATATTTCGGAGATACACTACGCTCAGTATCGACATCATTGTTATAAAGTCAGGTAAATCTCACAACAAAATTTTGACGTTAAAAACGTTATTTAAGAGTGACACACAAGATATGCCGTGTCAGATCAAGGACCACTGTAAGAAATCAAAGTGATTCAAAATTGATTTTTAAATAATCTTCAAATACTTGAAATAATAAATGTTTACTCACTTATTAAAAACTAAATAATGTATTCAATTTTAAATTTAGTAAACTATTCTAGTTAATAATAATAAATAGTATTAACAATATAAAAATTTAAACAATTTATTAAAATAGTCCAGGAAGTAACGTTAGTTTTAATGTCTCTTATTATTAAAATTGAATACTATTAATACAATATGGCCTTTAATAACTAGGACAATAAATAAGTAATCTATATGCTTCCTTCATACTTTATTGGAGATAACGGTCAGATAGCGTAATATTTAATAAAAAAACTCCCACGTTTGAATGTAAATCAAAGAATAAAACACCTATAATGTTTTTATTCTAATGAATATGCCATATTGTAATCCGTTATATAAACTGGATAAAAATAACTATTACATATAAAGCTAATTTCTGAAGACACAAACTCAAAATGAACTCAATGGTTATCATCATCCCAAAATTTTATACGAAAATTATAATTATTGGTAAATTAGTGTTCCGTTTATCTGGGTTAAATACAGGATGTTGGTTATTTGTTTAGACAATGAGATGTACCTAACTACTTAAAATATTTATTTTGTTAGTATTTCATATATCGCTATAAATTTCATTCTTTGTTAATTTTCACTCAACATTTGAGAATATCTTTGATATTCAAGAAAGAAAAAAACATTTTCTCAAAAATATGTAGTGTCTACAAATTTTGATAGCATTTGGCTAAAATTTAGCTCTTATTAATAGCCCCTAAGAAAGTAAACCAAATTTATTTGTCATTACTTACCAAAAATGTTGGTTAGAGAGTTATTGGTAAAAATTAAATGAACCAAGGTTGAATATCTGAAAATTTATCCATACTATTTCGATAACATCCTGGTTAAATATATTAGGTTTATGTTGGTTATTTTCAGAATTCCACACGAACCACAACTTTTATTTACCTAAGTTTTAAAAGATTAGTTTAGTTTATAATCCTTCACTTAGTATCAACATTTGATCGGAATTGCTAGAAGCCCTAGAAGGCGTTCGAAGGGTTATTTTACACCACTAACTCACCACTCTGAAGTAGTGACGTGTTCGCTTTTCATCATGTGAGACAGTTAGTGCGCCACTTGTATTACTTGCCTATAATTGTAAGGAAATTATTATGATTAATCGAAAATGTTTTCAAAAAAACTAAAAATTTTAAGCTCTTAGAAACAATGAAATTTTTTTTTATCAATTAAGGAAAAACGACTCCAATTTTTAACATTGATAGAACGTAGTCTATTGGTTCCAAGGACTCATGAATTTTACCAAAATTTCTAAAGGAAAAATACAATTGGATTGGATAGTCAGGTTAGCTTAGATTAGGTTAGGTAATGTAATGCATGACTCACACATCCCGGTGTAAAGAATGCGAATCTCACAATTACGTACGAGATTACGAGTACCTAAATACGTCGTAACCAAACTACTGTGTTGATCAAATGCACAACTGCCAAATTGTCGGAGTGCTGCAGGAGTTACAATCAACCTAAATACGTCATAACCAAACTCCTGTGTTGATCAAATGCACAATTGCCAAATAGTCGGAGTGCTGCAGGAGTTACAATCAACCTAAATACGTCATAACCAAACTCCCGTGTTGATCAAATGCACAACTGCCAAATTGTCGGAGTGCTGCAGGAGTTACAATCAAACTAAATATGTCCTAAACAAACTCCTGTGTTGATCAAATGCACAACTGCCAAATTGTCGGAGTGCTGCAGGAGTTACAATCAAACTAAATACGTCATAAACAAACTCCTGTGTTGATCAAATGCACAATTGCCAAATTGTCGGAGTGCTGCAGGAGTTACAATCAACCTAAATACGTCATAACCAAACTCCCGTGTTGACCAAATGCACAACTGCCAAATTGTCGGAGTGCTGCAGGAGTTACAATCAACCTAAATACGTCGTAACCAACCTCCTGTGTTGATCAAATGCACAACTGCCAAATTGTCGGAGTGCTGCAGGAGTTACAATCAACCTAAATACGTCATAACCAAACTCCCGTGTTGATCAAATGCACAACTGCCAAATTGTCGGAGTGCTGCTGGAGTTACAATCAATCTAAATATGTCGTAAACAAACTCCTGTGTTGATCAAATGCACAACTGCCAAATTGTCGGAGTGCTGCAGGAGTTTCAATCAATCTAATTACGTCGTAAACAAACTCCTGTGTTGATCAAATGCACAACTGCCAAATTGTCGGAGTGCTGCAGGAGTTACAATCAACCTAAATACGTCGTAACCAAACTCCTGTGTTGATCAAATGCACAACTGCCAAATTGTCGGAGTGCTGCAGGAGTTACAATCAACCTAAATACGTCATAACCAAACTCCTGTGTTGATCAAATGCACAACTGCCAAATTGTCGGAGTGCTGCAGGAGTTACAATCAACCTAAATACGTCGTAAACAAACTCCTATGTTGATCAAATGCACAACTGCCAAATTGTCGGAGTGCTGCAGGAGTTACAATCAATCTAAATACGTCGTAAACAAACTCCTGTGTTGATCAAATGCACAACTGCCAAATTGTCGGAGTGCTGCAGGAGTTACAATCAACCTAAATACGTCGTAACCAAACTCCTGTGTTGATCAAATGCACAACTGCCAAATTGGAGTTACAATCACAAGAGTTAGAAATTAGGAACTTCTTCTCACAAGATACAATTTAAAAGACCTAACTAAGTAATAATTAGTTTATTACTATCATCAATCTCTAATCAAGGTAGTAATAAATTTAAAATTATTAATATGAGTATGTTATACGTTAAAAAGTTTTCATTGACCATTTTAATCCAGTATTTATTGAACATTTATAAATCGCGATTTGTTTATGCATTCGTGAGGAGCAATAAAAGGAAATACACAACATTTTAGAGAGTAGGACTAATGTTTTAATCATAACGTGAGAATAACAGTAATTTTTAAAAAAATGAGAGATTATCAAAGAACAATTACATTTTCCAAGAAAAAAGAAAAAAAACCATATGGTTTTTAAATAATTATTCCCTCTTTACAAAGTTCTTGAACAGCTTTTGAGCAGGATATGGAGTTTAATGGTGCATTTTAGACTATTTTTGTAGACTTTGAGAATGAATTTGATTCTATAAAGAGGTAGAATACAAATTTATTAAGAATCCTATGAAGATTGCTCTTGCTGGGCGACGTAGTTAAAGTTTATACATGTGTAAGGGAATGATGAATTCTGTCACCTATCTTGTTTGTGGTGGTGATGGATGAAGTAATGATCAAAACAATTTAGAGGTATAAATTGGGGATTGTTTGAAAAGTTAAAGGATCTGGGTTGTGCGGATGATATTTGATAGTCAATACCTTTTTTAGTCAATTGCAGTCTTCTTTAAAAGATATTTTAAATTACGTGTCTACATGTTTCACTGCCACATGTACCATCTTGAGGCCAGTTAATTAAAGTCCACTTACAGAATATTACACAACATAGCATGTTAAATAATACAAAATAAACCATTAAGTACATTGACTGTACATGTCGCAGAATATTTAAATGAATTGGTTTGTCACTGTTTAATCGCATTATGTTTCTACGAGATTAACTGGAAGAATAATTTTCAGTCTTCCAGTTAATGCGATAGAAACATAATCCTCTTAAACAGTGACAAACCAATTCATTTAAAGATTTAAATATTGTGCGATATGTACAGACAATGCACTAAATAGTTTATTATGTGTTATTAAAAATATATATATTTGATTACTATGCCGGAAGTAAGCTTATAATTAGCTAGCCTGAAGATGCTGCTGAAGTGGCAGTGAAACTTGTAGACACTTAATTTAAAATATCTTTTAAATTAAACTACAATTGACTGAAAAGGTATTTATTATACAATTAATGTACACTAGTTAGTTTTAAGATTAAACAGCAATGAATAGGATGATATTAGTTTCCTATCCCAAAACCAAAGGCTGAGAAACTGAAGGGCTGTGAAAAAATAGACACCTTGAAAGCAAAACTAAGTCCTTACGAATATATACTATAAGTGGCAGGAAGTTTGACGCTAATGGAGAACAAATAGAGAACGTGGATAGTTTTACTTACTTGTTAAGTGTGCTCTCTACAAGAGGAGTAACAGATGAAGATGAGATGGCCCGTGTGAAAAAAACAGCCTTTGTATAGTTGTACTCATCTGACGAGCAAGGAAAATTGTGATAAAAATAAAGCTGAGAATTGTTAACAGCAAGGTTAAATTAACACGTATTAAAGGTTGTGAAATCTGGAAAGTCACAGAGGTCATCACAAAGAAACTAAAAACCTAAATAAACCGTCGTTTAAGAAACATACTAAAGGTTTTTTACTAGATGTAATACATGATAAATATCTATATAAGACGAAATGAGACACCTGCAGAGCTGCAGTTGGAGAAACGGAATGGAACTGGATTGGCTACTCGATAAGAAAAATAAAGGTGTCATAGAAAATAATATGTTGGATGGGAATCCTCCGGGAAAGAGAAGAAGCGGTAGACCAGGAATAATCTCTGGACGATCGGTCGAGAAGGTGTTGGAACGGACTGAGAGAGGTTTGGACAGAGTAGATGGCGGTATTTCGTGAGGGCCCTACGCTTCAGACAGGAGTGAAAAGACAAGTCTAGTAAATTCACACAAAATTGTTAAGTCATATCTTTTTTATATGTTATGTTTTTTAAACACATTTACTATATTTGAATCAACCCTAGAGGTACCATTTTGTTGTATTTACTTTCCGTTTGAATATTTAATTTTGTTTCACTTTCCATTATTCTATATTGTTTCAACTAAAAGACAATAAATGACAATTTATTGTATTTTCTATTTGTATATATTTTTATTTCGAGAAACATCAGAATAAATAAACTAATACTAATAACAATAATGAATTACTTAACATGGAAAATTAAGCTATTTCCACTGCTAAATAAATGGTCCATGGAACACAGAGGTATTACTTCTAAAAACTATATAGTGTTTATTACTTCTCTTAGTAAGCCATAAATCAGTTATTGCACTTGATTTTTCGATAACATTGAATTTCGGAGTCTTATAAAATAAATAATAAACCAATCAGTTTGAAACAGTCCAGCCTATATACATATACCTATATTTTTGTGTTTTGCTTTTATTATATTTCTATAGTAAATAAGATCATACTTATGTAAACAATTTGAGTTAAAACTGGAAGCAGATCGAAATAAAATTGTAAAAAAAAGCTATTAACCACTTTGATACATACAGTTCGTGTATCGCAACCCATACACGATTTGACTAAGCAAGTAAAAGCCAGTATAAATTAATTTAACTAAATGCAACTAAACATAAACAAATGTTAATAAACAGAAAGTCATAATTTATTTTGCCGAAACAAAAACATTTTATGGTTGTTTATATTATTCATTTGTCGCTTTACATGAAATATATTTAGTATTTAATTAAAGTACAATACTAAACACATTATCAAACATGTTATATGAAGTTGTAAATTTGTACAGGTTACAAGTTACAGTTGGTGTACATGTAATATTGAAATATATAACAATAACGGCAGATGAGACAAAAATGTGTCCACAATTAAACGTACACAAGACACACGCCTACACTCCTTCCCCTTTCCCACACATCTTCATACACAAGATATCAAATATTTTGTGTTGAAAGAATTATTACAATTCTTTGCTGATAGCAAATGAGGCCCAAGAATTCTTTCTCACAAACCTTAAATAAAGCCATACATATCAAGCTTAAATTTAAAAGAGAAACTGCTATAAGACATAATTACAAAACTTTGATTTTCTCAAATTTGGCTTTAACGATTTTGATAAAAACTTATCTCTCAGTACTTTAACAAAACGTACTGGTCGCCATTTTATAAAACAAGTTATAATGGCGATGTTAACGGTCAAAAAGGTAAAATAAATCACAAGCGGGTTTTTAAAATAGTAACTGTTTTTTTTTTCTCGTGCAACACATTCGTTTGTACATAAATATTCAAATTTCACACCAGAATAATTTTCGCCAATCTTTATTTATTCGAATTTTAGTTTGCCCCTATTGATTAATCTTCAATTTGCTATCTGATAATTCCAGAACTGGCATTTTTGGACATATGGAAGCCTATGAGTTTTGTTTGAGGGCTACATTTTAGCAAAATTTGATCGTAATCGTAAAGTAAATTTTGAGAAAATAAATTTTTTAATGAATTCAGTTTTGCATATCCAGGTCTCAAATTATAAAATAATATTATAATGCCTTATATTCTCCGTCAATGACCATTTCTTTTCAATAATTACCTTAACGCTTTTCGGGATGTCTATCCCATCATCAGAAATCTCTCCTACAATTACACAAACGCACCAAAAACACACAACACATTTACAACATTTGATAGGTGTACCTTTCGGCTACTATCTGTCCGTTATCTTTGTGCATTACGCACTTATATTTACTGCTGTCTATCTGTATTAATTATCGCTGAGTTAAAGAGAAGGTTCGATTTAATATTCAAATGGTCATTTAACAACATATATGTTCGCAACCTTTTTCCCCTTTTAATGCATTATAGATTTGGAAATATTTTACCGCGTTCATGAATTTTTCTTTATTACAAATCTTTTTTGGTTATTAGCTAAATTCTGTGTAACTATAGTTTTTATAAATTAAATAGCTTGCGTAATTGGATTTGATAACCGAAATAGATATATATATATATTTTTTTTTTTTGGTAGGTGTTCATTAAAACTGATCTTGAACGCTCTTTCAGTTTGGCCAATATAATTTTTGTCACAGTTATCGCAGGTTATATTATAGACACCTGTTTGGTTTTCCAGTGGTTTTGTGTTACGGGGGCGGAGTAATTTTCGGATATTGTTACTGGTGTGGAAAGCGATTGTCCTATTAATATTCATATAAATGGGAAGGATTACCTTAGCAAGAATGTTTCCATATTTATTTCGTTGACACAAAGATTAGTTTTGTTTTATCTAGCCTAAACGAGGCCTCATAAATTTGCTGGTAAGTTTTCATAATCTTTTTTCAATTAAAAAGGTTTCGTAGCCGTTTATTGAGGGCGAAGTATTTAATTGTGTTTAGCTCTCCCTGATAATATTGTCTACACCTAACATATGTTGTAAATGTGTTGTGTGTTTATACTTAATGTTTTGATGACGTCCATTTAACGAGAGATATCTGATGATGGGTTAGACATCCCGAAACGCTTGACGTGTTTTATTTGTTATTTGTAGTTTTAGTCTTATGGCAGTTATCCCAAAACATTTTTTAATGCTTCAAGATATAGAAATTCAAATTTATGAAATCATACTTTAATTAGATTGTAGAGCACTACACAGACGGCAACAGAGTTTATTTCCAACCGTATACTGTTGTGTTCTGAATTCACCAAAACGTATAATCCAACGAGAAAAGTCTCTATAGATTTTTTACCCCGCACATTACTTTGTCAGGAAGTAAATCGATATTACGGTTTTTACAAAATTACCAATTTTAGAACTAATGACATCATTTTAGTTACAAGTAAGTATTGCTAAAACAACAGCTTTTTTCATTTACAGTTTCATAACAAAGTTATGGAAATTATTAATAATAACTAACGATTGTATTACTTTAATATACTTTCTTTGGTATGGTTCTAATTTTGCGTAAAACATAGAGATAATTGGATTTTAATAATTTATACGCCTTCACTGTAGGAATTTGAAATGCTGTTTACGTGTACAACTTTTGGACAGAACAAATATTAAGCATTATTAATTTTTTTAATTCCAAAATAAATTATAATATTAAACATTATGTAAAAAAATAAATAAATAAAATGGTATTGAATTCTTGGTCTTTATTTATCGACTACAAATAACCACTTGGCAGTTACATTGTATTCCGATAACGCCAGAGCTGAGTAGGTGACACAAACTTTGTCCATCCAGAATATTACATAGGAAGATTCTGAAAATAGTGTAATCCTTCTAACTATCAGTGACAATAGTACGATACGAATTCTATCATAAGAACTGAAGGGAGATATTTAACATTTTGTGTTTTGGGCTGTAAAGTAGTTAGCTTATTAGGGCCTACCTATATTACAGGGCCCAGACAAGGACAGCCTATATTTTGTGACATGTAATTAAGTTAATTTTCAAATGTAAAGTAAATCTGACAGAAATAAATTCATTATAATTCCATAAGATGTTAACCCGTACTCTAGTTTTTTCATTATTAAAATCTATCGCGTTTACCGATCAACACCGAGGCCAACGATATTGTTTTAATATTCTATTTAAGGTGCTGTGCACAGCTTTCTTTTTATTGTACATTTTTATATTTTCTCAAATATATTAGGGTAGGCCTATAGAGAAAATTACGCAGTTTTTCGGGGTTAAACCTGAGGTTCCCTGAGCTCAGAATAGTGATTTTTGGAATGTCTGTCCGTCATCTGTGCAAAGCTAATTTCGTGTAGAATGTAACTTCATATAATCAAACAAGTCAAACATAATGTATTCTTCGCTATCTTTTAAAAAATCTCGATTCGGAAGTTTCCATAAAAGCCTAAATAAACTGTCCATGGATCTGTTAAAAACGCTTAATTTTTACACGCTATAAATAAATTATTAAGGATGGTAAATGATTTTATTAATCAAATATTATTTAGACCTAGGAGAGTGCATATTTATGGTCTATGTAAATATATAAATATCTTTTAACAAAAATCTATTAAAAATATGAAAACATATCTTTTACACTAAAGAAGTGAAATTTAAAACCTATATAGGCCTACACAGCACGTACAAAACAGGTTAGGTTTGTGAGATAATGTTCAATGAGTACACACAATTACTGTAATTGTATATTTTGATTTATTGCTTCTAAGTTGCCATAGCTTAGATAGATTGTATGTTATCTAAATACCAGTAAATAAAGCGTTAATTCGGTTTAGCGGTGGATACATTGCAATCATTATTCAACTTAAAACTTAATTTACTGTCTAAAAAATTTGACAGAGATTGGGTATCCTCTGAAGAAAATCTACATTAAAATCGCTTCTCAAAAAGATAGGCAATTGATAGAGCTCTTTGTCAACCAATTATCAGAGACATCATTACAGTACAAGACTACTTTATTTACTACAATATAAAACACACTGTTTCAAAAAATTGATACAATCCTGATATAATTGACACAATGTTGAAAAAATAATAACAACAATAACTCC
This sequence comes from Aphrophora alni, assembly GCA_963513935.1. Lineage (NCBI taxonomy): Eukaryota > Metazoa > Arthropoda > Insecta > Hemiptera > Aphrophoridae > Aphrophora > Aphrophora alni. The sequence goes on from OY740766.1 coordinate 69,476,527, forward strand.
CAACGAGTGAAAATAAAAACGAAATATGTCCCTATAGAATACAGAGTAAACTTCCAACATAAAATAAATCACATCTTGAAAAATATCATTACGCCGTTGCTTACAAAAGTTACAAGATTGTGGAATCTATCTTAAAGAATTCAAACACCAACCGAGACAAATTTCAAGTCAGTGATATATACAAGCTCAATTGTGGTGAATGCAAAAAGTTTTATGTCGGACAAACAGGCCGTTCATTCAAAGGAACATTTACCGAAACGATCGACCAACCAAACATCAACATATGCTAAAAACTTGATGGACTCCTACCACACAATTAAATGGATAATGAAAGACCTACAAATATTAAAGAGATGTAGAAAGAGCAAAAAAATGGATGTTTTGGAACAGTTTTTCGTGTATTAAACACTAAAAACGGAACCCAATAACATCTTTTACGTCCAAATACGATTTTATTTGGTTCCCACGCCATATACGGCAGCATAATGTTGTTAGAAGCTCCTATATATACAACCAACAACACCGATTGACCACAAAGTGCATCCACAGTTCAGCCCGACAGTGGACGTATTGAGTGATAACGTGATTATACATTTTAAGGAACCAGAAATAGTGATTATTTTAATGTTATGTAAAAAGTTTTATAAATAAAATGTTATGTGGTTTTGTTTACATGTAGTGAGATCTAATTTTGTAATATTAAAATAACTTATTGTCTTCGAAAATGACAGTGTGATGTCGAAACTGCAGTCAGGCGTATCTGATATGAAGTGATTGTTTGAAGGTTAGTAAATAATACAAATTTTAATAATTTAACAATCCAGGAAGTAGGAATAAAAAAAAAAAAACATGTAAAATATTTACGCAAATCAAGCGAAGGTAATTAATTAATTAATTAATTACTTGCTTCACAATCATTAAATGATTGTTATTGAATTTGCCTACACACTTCCCTTGGAAAACCCCTAACTGGAGCTCTCTTATTTGAATTAACTTGAATGTAGTACTTTACATCCACCCACTTACTCACTAGAGTTTGTTACTGAAAGAGTTTACGTCTAATTAGGTACTAGAAGGTAAGTAGAGGTATTGCAGTTTTTTAAATTTAAATATACTCCATTTGTTGTACAAACTATTATAGAGTACAACAAATTCTCGACCTATTGTAGTCGAGTGTAATAAGAAAAATTACATGACACACTTTCTTATATTTTTTATTATTTACGACGTTTGCATGACAATAAATTCCACGGATTTTAATCATAACAATAATAATTCATTTTGTAAAAAATAATTTTATATTAGTGAAAATAATGGAGAATATTATTCGACGTAACGCAAAAACAACAAACTCAAGTACTGTACTTCTTAACAATCAGGGAATGGTGGAACTAACAATAATTTATTTTATACTAATACAATATTTATTTTATTTTAACCTTTACTCGCGCGAGCGGGAGATTGTCTGTCTTTCATACAAGATTATACAATAAATAGAATTTTATCTTAAAAGCTTCGGCCTTAATAGTTTTCACTAATCCATTCAAATTATTTATGAATTACCAGTGACAATTTTGGATTATACGTAGCTCCACATTAAGACGTTTTACGTAAAATAATGTTTGAAACTGCCACTAACGTATGTGCGCAAAAGTAACATATCTAGAAGGCAGTGAAATTGATCAGCACTTGTCAGTAGGTGTTTATGTTAGAATGGCATAGGGTGGTTTCATGCTCCTAGTTAGAGTATATAATACTTGTCAGTAAACAAGTCAGAGTAATTGTTCTGTGTCAAGAAAATTAAAAACAAAAAGACGAATAGAATTGGAATAGAAATTTTATATTCATTGGCAGTAGTGTTCATTATTATAGTAAAAAACATTAACTATAGCAATTTTGCAAGTTATTCGTACGGGGAATACCTGCTCACCAAAAGCCTTACTATTTGGGAACTTCGAGGGTGAATGAAGAAATTTCCGAGTTCGTAGTTATAAACAAAAATGTATTGCCAGAGGACTACATGTTTGGATGTCAAGATGACAACATTTTCCTATTTATGATTACAAAAAATAAGAAAGTTATATTATTGCTGTTGGCTCTGCACGTGACTGAAACAGTTGATAAAGTCATCAAAAAAACCTACATAAATTATGGATTATAATTGGACGAAAGGTTGGGTCGATACGGTCGACCTCGTGTATTAAAGAATTAGTACATAGTGATATGGTTGTAGCGTAAAAATCTCACTAAAATGATTCATATTATTTAGTATGTATTTTCCTTCGGAAGTTTCTCTTTTATTACCCAAGTGCCTTTTTTGTTCTAGCAGATGTTTTAAAAAGTTTGAAAATAATGAAAATATGAAATTTAACTCACTAATCTGAAGAAAAAAGAAAACAGTAGAGTTAAGACTAAATTTACGGTTATGATTAAAGTAACGAATGGAGAATACGTTTTGATATTTGTTTTACCATAAGTAATAATTGTTCATTATTATTATCAAATACCGATTCCCAAGTTCGTCACTTGTTTTACGGTTTCGGAAGTAGGAGTAATTAATTAGTTCATAATGCATATCCATTGTTTTCGTCATTGTTTAATATTACGAATTAATCTACTATTTAGTCATCAATAATAATCCAGAAATCAAAAAAAGTAGAGAAATATAAGTTTATATTATTATTAACTAATTACTATATTGTAATTTTATATCTTGCACATGTTGTCAATTGGAGACATAAGATTTGAGCTAAAAAAATAAGCCCCAATTTTAAATATACCTAAAACATTTGAGGAGGAAGGAGTTCAAAAACATATACTAGCAGAGGAAAAATTAGAAAAACAGAAATTGAACCGTTATTTGATTTTACTTATGTTCGTCGTAATGCCTTATATTGACTCACACTTGATATTAAATGGAAAAAAAATTACACATATATTTAAAATAAAAGCCTTCATTTGTACAAATTTATGGTTATTTCATTCTCCAAAATAAAAGAAAATTGAGTTTTTATAACTAAAAGCGATTATTAGATTAACTTTTAAATTTAGAAATTTACAGCATTTCACAGCGTGTACACGTGAGCTGTGTGTTTTAAGATTATTGGTGTATTTGAATTTATTGTGTTTCGGAAAATCATTCGTTCTTTTCTCAATTTGAATACGTGTAGGTTATGAGAATTTTATGGAGAAAGTACCAATTATCAAAGAAGCCGAATTATTATAGAGTGAAATCGAATTACCTTTAGTAAGATGGAATGTAAAAAATGTTATAATATTTTATATACACTAGCAGAACTACTCGGCGTTGACATGTGTCGTGTTTGTGTTGTGTTTTATTGATAGAAAGGAAGCTTATCAGCTGATGGAAGAAATATGATGACAATTTGATTGCCGAAAGAGAAAATTTGAAATTCAATAGTATGTTTGAACACAAATCTAAAAAAGTAACAATAGATAACAAATATCACTGAAAATATATTCAAAAATTCCAAGATTTATGTAAAGAATTTCCCAAACGATATGTTTTGTTTAATGGTACTATATAGTAATAAGGTTTATTCTAATTGATAGTTATTATGAGTTTGTTTGTTGGTCTACCACTCTACGTTAAAAAAATACAAAACAAAATACCATTACTTATCTTCTTATTTGTTATGGAAGTCTGTTAAATCGATTTATATCAATTGAGTTGCTACACAAATAAATAAATAAAACAAAGTATGGTGTCTTACATAAATTATAATTTTAGTTCCATTAGGAAACATTTATTTCCATTAAATTTAGTGAAATGAAAGACCGAGCCGTTTTCAAACAAAAATTCAAGAGTATAAAATGGCTATCACATTCGAAATAAAAAAAAACAAAACAGCACAATACTGTTATTTTGGTTTAGATGAAAAATGATAAGTTTATATCGACCCATGTGTTATCGATACAAACGAAGCTATTATGAAATATAACGACAAAACTCGTCGGTAGTGGTGGTTCACAACATTAAAACCATATTTACAAGACAACCAGAGACAGTTTAAAAACTACTTTTATATGAGAATGTGTTATAGCAACTTAGGTTAGATAGTTTATTCTTAATAGATAGAGTGAAACAATTGCATGTTGCTGCAGTTAATACACTTATTGTCTTATATGTTTGCGTCATTACTGGGAGTATAATCGGACAAATATTAATCATTAATTGTAACACAGATATTTTGTACTCGTTCAACGACGGTTCACAAGCTATTATTGTATTAGAAAACAGCAACTGTTACTGCAATTTGTAACAAATAAAACACTTTATAAATAAAATAAACTAAGCCTAGCTTTTGGTTTGCTTCTCGACTTAGAAACTTATAATATATTCTAGCCATTTTTTGTTTCAGTTTGAATTTAAAAAAGAAAGTAGATGGCTAGAGAAATAGAAAGATGGAGAAAATAGTGGTGACGTTTTGTGCAGTTTTTAAGAACAACATAAATCGAATGACAAATTTAATTAAAGTTATATAGCCAAGTTCGCCATACCCTTGTGAGTAATTAATACAATTCAATGCAATGGAGATAATAACGGTATGGAAATAGGAAAAACGAAAAACACAAAGTGTTTACTTCAAACTAGACAAAACTGAATAAAATCATGTAGCAAACATATACGTATTATTATTACAATTTTTACAACTAAAATGTTCTATGTTTTAATTATTTTGTGTTAACAATGAACTGGAAGTGTTTTTGTATTTTAGAAAAGGAACCAAATCTACCCAAACTACTTGAAAATGGCTGAATAACAGAAACGGCCGTCGTTGGACGATAAACAGGAATATTTATCCTCTAATATCTTGTAATTTGTCCTGTAATAATTATATTATTATCAATATTCGGAATGGCGACAACGAAAACTAATAAACATATACAATATGTCATATGAATCACAAGAGCATTGTGGTGAATATACAATGAAATAATATTCCCCAAAACCACAATAAAACACCAACAACACAAAGACTGAATAGTTATGTTTATTCTACTTTACGTATATTTCAATACTGCTATTGCTATCATCTTCAGATGTTTTATACACACACACACTTTGTATAATACATTTTAAAAATAGAATAGTGGACACTTCTGAGGTACAATACACACAAACATAACTAGACAGTCTTTGGGTTGTTAGTCTTTTATTGTGGTTTTGGGATATTTTATTTATTTATGTAAAATAGGATTTTCGTTCAGTATTTTTATCATTCCAAACATTAAGGACCCAATTTTATTTATTAATTGGAGCATTTTTAAAGCCGTAAAAACATGATAGAATGTAGGTAGCAGTAAGTCAAAGTAGTTAAATATTTTCCGTAATTATTACAAACAGAAACCAATAAATAAATTACATGAAATAATAAAAAAACAAGATCAATTTGTGTTGGTTAAATTAAGATTAGAGATAAATTTGCACTTAAGTTCTCTACGATTAGACAACTTGCTACAGAGTAAACGTTGAAGGACTTACAATAATTAGATGAAATCTTATTCAGGTTCAGAGTCTCCACTTACTTCCACTTGAACTCTCCTTAACTTACAGTTTCTCCTTCCTCTACTTGAAACGTAAATGTAGGAAAATGCTTATCGAGACAAGTACTTGACTTCATATTGAATAAGTTGTAAGTTTATTAGAGTTTAAATTGCATTAACTTATATTTACGTTTACAATTAAAATAATTAATTGTTAAGAAAGTAGATTTAATATATCATGATTGATGGGAGCATGACCCATAACCCTCATATGTAGTGATGAGCAACAACTGTTAAAGCAAAGAACCGTAGGTATTTGGTGGTATTAAATTTTATTAAATACCACGCTTTCATTTTTTAGTATAACCACAAATTTAATGACAATTGGCGACTATGGTATCGCTAGTTACAGCATTGTCAAGCATTGACATTTTTGTAAAATACCTTGACAATGTTGTCACTAGCGAAGCCATGGTCGGCAAGTTTTATTAAATTTGTGGTTATACTGAAAAATAAATGTGTTTTATTTAGCAACAACTGTCTTGGACTTCCATAAAATGCAAGCCTAAAACTTCTTTTTTGAAGCATGATCAAGTGTGGAAAAATAAAACTTTTTACAGCAGCAACAACAACAACAACAACAACAACAACAACAACAACAACAACAACAACAACAACAACAACAACAACAACAATAACAATAATAATAATAAAAACGGATGGGTGTAGATATTACAGAGCAGTCCATATTCCATTTCTTACACGGTCACTTCTTATAATAAGATTTTAATTTTTAAATGTACTTTTGCCGAATCCTATCTCTATGATCCTGCGGAAAATGTTTTACATATGATCTAGTACATCTGGCTTCCAACTATTTCCCACAAAATTTAAAAATAATTGCAAAATTTTGATATCGGTGAAAATGAAGGTTAGCTCTTATTGAAATTATTGTTGTTTTTTTTATAACACGTACACATTGTTTTTAATATGACATATAAATGTGTTAAATGTGTTTCGAATAAATTACATATTTCACTTTTGTAAAAATTTCTAGTATTTTATTCATAAGATATATTGAATTTGAAATATAAATTTGAGGATTTTAATGAAACAATAATATTCATATTTAACATAATCACGGCTTTAATTTTATGTGAAATTTTACAATATTATCCTCAGTATCTAATTAAGTCTCCATCATGTGAAATAGAAACAAATAACAAAACACATTACAAACGATTTATTTTTCATTAAAAAACATGCATTAGTATGTCTTTTCCTTTTAAATAATGCAATAGTTTTATAGCTGATAAACAAAGTATGGTTAATAAAAATATACATCCCTTCATTATTATTTCTTATATTATAAAAGAACTCGTCCTGGCCAATAGAATGGTTGTTATCCAATATGTCTCCGTTATAGAAACAAGACAGGTCATGCATAGAAGCAGAAAAGTTATAGATGGAGTGTGTACACTATATGATAATTAGTCAATTAGCATGGCAATTTGGAAAAATAGCAAAAAAGGGGCGACGATTACTAGTAGTATGCATATTTATTCCCAATCGTTAGCAGACATTTTCGAAGAAACTTCCAGGTAACAAAAAAAGAATTTATTGGTAAGTCTGTGAATTAAAGTAGAAATTGCCATAGTTATAGTTGATGTTAATTTGATGACTTGAATTTATATTTGGTATTTTATTAAATCTGCAATTAATTGAATATTAATATTAACCAAAATGAAGTCAACACTTTTAGTAGGTCAAAATTTAAAGGCTATCGGTACTGTTAATGTTTATAGTAATAGCAACTTACAACTAATTTAAATTTATTGTGCATATTATAGTTTTAGTAGTTTTATTATACCAATGTTCGTGTTAATAAAATGATGAATCACTATTAAAATTGGTGTAAAAATCTATTTAGCGTGGAGCCTAATTAATTTAGCGGGAATTTTCGAAATTATTTTACGGGAGAGTGTACACAGCACATAAAATGAAGCTAATAAAAAAGATTTTATGAACAGGTTTTAAGCATTTAAGTTGTAAAATAGTGATTCAGAATAATCGTCTTGTAGAAAAAATGTTTTCTAGTCAACACAACAACGATCAAGTAGTAGTGTAGTTTAAAAGTTCATTAAAGTAACATCAACGATCAGTCTATTCCAATGGTGTTCTGCCGATTCTTGCTGTCTTTAAGCTCGACAAGAGTGAGGGTGTAAATATGAGCAAAGGGTTAACAACGTTATAGCCGACTTGGAAGTCAACGCCTTAAACTGGAGCTAAGAGCATGCATTGACGTATCAAAATGTAAACATAAAGAAGCAGCTCCTGGCACTATAGTCAGGGCAATAAAGGCGGTCTATTCTGATACAGAGTGACTCTTCATGGATTTACTTACGTGGTAGCTCATGTTGTTCATTAGAATGTCTAGATAAAAGATGAACAGTTTAATGAGAGGCCACTTAATAATTTATTTAATAATGACTTATAAACAATTAGAACGCTGGCCGATTGAATATAACTTAAAAATGGAAATATAAATTGATGTCATTTTTGGACTTATTAGTCATCCTCTACGGGTTTTGGGTCGCTGATTCTGATTATGATGTTAAAAATATGTAAATCCAAGAGGGTACCACAGAAAAAGCCAATATCAGGTAAAAATAGCGATAAATTATGAAAACGATAAAGTTAAGAAGTTAAGTGATTAAAAATAAATTCTAAAACAATTATATAAGAAATTGAATATTTATGTTAGTTTCAATTATTTCATGCATTAAATATTACCGGATATTAACCAAAATAGCAGTAAATATAAAAGATGCTGGTGAGGTCTGTGTGGATCGAGATTGCAAGAGATTGAGACTGTAAAAATCTAGAAAATTGCATAAATTTTATTTTATATATTTCTAAATGTATTAAGACATTTTACAAGGTGTAATTAATTTTAATCATATAAATCATCATCACTCATTTAAAAAAAATTGAGGAAAAAGTTTGTCGAATTTATTTCTCGGAAATGGTGTGCTTCTATAAAAAATTTAAAGACGTGAAATGTCTTATAATTTACCGAAAAATACACTGTACAATACATTTTCGGCTCTTTATACCTCGGGATTGATATCAGCAACCTAAAAAACTTAGACGATATCATTTTCACAATTTATCACTATTTTGTCCTGATATAGGCTTTTTCTGTGGTGCCCTCTAGTATTAGAAACCTTTTGACATCAGAATCGGAATCAGAAACCTAAAAATCATAAAAGATGACATATTAGTCCAGAGATAACATCAATTTAAAAAGATATTTCCTCCTTTCATGTTATGTTCAATCGTCTGGGGTTTTATTGGTTTATAAGTCATTAATAAACAAATTATTGAGTTGCCCCTCAATTAACTGTTTTCAACTTGGAATCTAACGAATAAAATGAGCTATCAGATAAGTAAATTCTTGTAGAGTCACTCAGAATCTGAGTAATCGTTTTTTTCGCTGGTGAGTAGAAATATCACCGCTGATAAAGTAGCACATGTCTAAATACTTCGTAGCCAAAGCTGGAATGGCATGGTACGACTGCGTATTTGGCGCGAATACTGATTCATTTTCTGCAAAAAGGACTTAAATTTTTTAATTTATTATTTTTGAATTAACTACTAAGAAACGTTTGGTCAAATTGTTTGTATTGCTTTTATTATTTGAGACCAAACAATAAAAGAACATTATAAAGTTAGAACCACATACTTGTTAAATGTCTAATATTGTACATAGCGAGTTTATCAAAATTACCAAACAAATATACAGTTTACAAGTTATACCAGTTCACTCGCTGTATTTCTTACAACTGAGGTACGATGGAACAATGTGGTTAATACCAATATGTACGCAGTGATTAATGCTGCCACGCTGTATGTAGGCAGAAAACTACAAAAATACATTGAAATACGTAGATTATTTATATTATGAATAATATATACATATATAATGAAATACTACAATTTATATTATGTTATTTTAATCGGCATTAATAATATGAAATCTGTTGTAATAAGTAAGGAAAAAATCTATGAACAAATTTAAATGATAAGGAATAAAATTAAAAGTTAGAAGACATTTGGTCTCATTGTTTTGATAAAACTATATTTGTATTTTTCTTCACTGAATTATTGTTTATAATTTTCTTACATACATAGAACTTTTTTTGAAGTTATCATGAGTTTACTAAATGTCTAAAATATTCTCTTTGAACAGTTGCAGCTCTGCAGTCTGTATTAATTAATAACCACATTAGTGGGGAAAGTTAGAGCTCAACTTGGATATCCGCCAACGGGTTCATTTAAAAAGGTGAGGAGGGTTAGCTGTGCACATTGAATTATTCACTTGCTAATGTTTATAGGTTAGTGGCCTGAGCCAATGAAAGTTTAATTTAATAAAAACGAAAATCGTAACCTATAATTTGCATTATAAGAGAATAAATAATAATCATAACTAACCTATAGCTTGAAGTATTATATAATATGAATGATTATGTTTAGCGTACAGGTTAATGCATCAACTTAGGATTCTAAACAAGCCTGAGTGAACATCAATCAATCAAAAGCGTTGAAAGCAAGAAAGGTTTTTCGTTATATGAACCTATTGTGTTTTTTCTAATGTATTAGACAGCAGATTCACAAGGTATATAATATAAATATATATATATATATATATATATATATATATGTGTGTGTATATTATAGAAATTTTGTCTTCCGATCCAGCCCCCTCCCAATATGTTTTGGAAAGTAACTATACATATAAAAGGTGACCACAAAAAAAAATTCAAATAGGAGATCGCTATGTAAAGCGTATATAAAATGGCAGCCGTTTGAAATTTAAAATAGAGCTACATACACCTTACAAAGCAATTAATTTTGTTTTTAAATATCAGCTGGTGTGTAATGATATTGAAAGTATACTCGTGTATACAAATAAATAGATAAACATGTAAAAATATATAAATCCTCAAATGTTTTTTTCTTATTAACATGTCCTCTTACAGGACAGATCTCTTCAAGAGAAAAAAATAACAAAATTGCAGTAAACTGGATATACACTAACTATTACATCTTTAATGAATATTAATGTCATAAACGGAACTGAAATAGGTCGTAAAAGAATTAAATTATGAAGTCCCAGAGGAATCTAAGGGAAATTGTGCTTTCTAAATAACAAAGTGAAATCCCTAAGCACTTTTACTAGGAATAATAATTGCGGCTTACTGGAGTATTTCGCTTTGAGTCACGAGCATTTCCATTTTCAAGACTACATACAATAGCTTACAGGATATATTAAACTATAAAACTGTATTCATTTTAGTAAGAATAAATATTGTTCTATCTAGAATAAACATGTAATACCGAGTAAAAATTTCTTGGTATTTTTACCGTTTACCGTTTGGCCCACAGACAACAAACCAATGTCTCTTATTTAACTTTATATTTACCAAAATCGTTTATAAGACATGTAAATTAAAATTGTATGGGGGCAATTGATTTTTACTTCGAACACGGCGTTGTCAAACGTGAAGAGGTGAATCTGGAAAAAATTAAATGGCGAGAGCGATGAGCAGCACAACATTTTAGAGATTATTAAAATTACTTTCGACGGTGCCTCATTTTAAAAATTTGTAACAATAGTTTTAGAGAACTTGGATTTATAATAATTGTAAAACAATTGTTGGTACAAACTCTGAGCGGTTAAACGATTGTGTTATGTTTAAAATATAACGATAAAGTAATTTTACTCACTTTCATCATGGGGCAACTTATCTATATCTCTACTTTAACAAGAAATAACACGAAGTTTAGTGACATAGTTCATTGTGAAGTTATTCAAACTTATGAGATTCCATTCAAGATTGCACCTTTTTAATGGAAAGTATCAATATACTACTATTACAACCAATCGTAAATAATATTTACGGTTCTGTAAGATTTTCAAAAAAATACGTTAAAACATGAGAGTTTTATTTTGAGTGAGGACCCGATAAATTTATTACGCGCTCGTATTGAAAGCATATGATACATTTATTTTTAGCAATTTACTAGAAAATTTTGTGTATTCCTGTTTTCAAATTTATCTGTGATATTATTTGAAATGCCCATTTTTACACCTAAATACACATAATTTAGTTTTAATAATAATTAAACATTTAATAAATCTAATTATTACTTTCGTCTGTTAAATAAAATATTCATTCTTGAAGTTTTGAGTTATTTGACTTACTGTATAGAATACTGGTCACATTATTTAGGGTTCTAGATCGACATCTTTTTAACCTGTTTGTTACACAAATTTATATTCCACTCAACTTTCAAATCCTTACAAAGGTTAGGGCCATTTTAATTTGTAAATTATAGTTTAATATAAACTGCTCATTCTTATCCTATAGTTCGTTATTTATTGAACCACTTAACCGTTTATTCCAATAAAACCTATTGTCCTTATGTGACATATTGTCCTACATAGGACGCATTCAATTTTAAATACTATAGTCTTTTGATACTTATTAAATATTTTTAATCTAATCTAACTAGTTTACCAAAAGTCACTAGTCATTTACATATAAAAAGTATGATTGACAAATTGACACTAAAGAACAAGACATCACCATAGACGTCCAACGTGCGTGATTCCTTCCATCATAATCTGTGGTGAAGATACGCTCGATTTTCTAGTTCCTAAATTGTTGCTAAAGAATTGTTCACAGTCACGCATAATCACGAAAAAGACTTTATGCAAAATACAAATTTTGTTAAATAATTAAAATTTCATGTTTTATCAAAAATGAGTTTGGAAAAATGTTATAGTTATACAATAATAACAAAAAATAACTACTTATAAAGCATTCAAGAGAACAACTTAATGACTTTGTTAATTAAAATTGTATTATACGTTTAAAAAGTGTTATTTCTCTTACCATTTAGCAATTTAAAAATTTTCAGAATTTAAAAAATTGATAAAATATTTGACACTAAAATTGTTATAGACCTTAAAAAAAATTTACATAATGGGAAACCCAAAATTTTCTCCTTCACGTCATCTTTACTTATAATATCTATCCCTTGTTAAAAATACTGCGAAAAGAAATTACGATGTTAATAAAATGAAGATAGCCAGAGGCATTTTATCTTAACCAACGCCTAATATCTGCGTTTATTATATTTTCCACTCTCTATTCTTATATCTCTGTTACTTTATAGTTAAAATAGTAGGCTTAGAAAATATAACATTATAAAGTTCAGTTGATCATACACAAATAATGCTTACTCAGATTATCCTTCCTTAAAATATATAAAATAACTTTTATCCCTTCCAATTTAAGTATCCCTTATGTATCTATTATTTTAATATAACAAATTGCGATTGGTCTTGTAAAGTTATTCATCTCTTTAACATAACCTATTCGGAGGCTATTTTTAATTACTAGAATTTATAAACAGAGTTAATCAACGTTTATATATGGTGTCTAAAATGAAACAACATGTGGTGGAGCTGTTCATGCATAAACAATATTGCGATGTCCTTAATAGTTCACATTCAATTATTTATGTTCTTTTTAAACCTGTTAGAGGTAAACCCTTGGAGTTCTAAGTGCCGAAATTGAAGTTGTATTAGTAAAAGTTTCAATATTAAATTGGGTCATTACTAGCATACTTATCAAGGACACGATTATTCTATAAATAATGTACCATGCTTTAAACGAGATCGACAGGGTCTTTCAAAAGTAAGTTAAAGCTTTAATTCACTAGATTATAGTTTATTTGTTTTTTAACATAGAATAAATTGCACAAATTCCTTTGGAATTAAACGGGATTTAGTATAAAAATATTGAAATTAGGTCAAAATTTAACAAAACAGAGGTGTTCTATTTTTTAACGTGTTGATATTTATCTCAGTACGTTTTTAGTAATTCCTACTTACAGTTCTTCAAGAGACTTTCTCTTAAGATTTTCGTCGTTTCTTGATGTCTCCAACAGACCCGGTGGTTTCAAACGTACTATAAAGCGACTACATTGTTCGTGACGTCCCTCAAACCGTTGCTAAAACGAAACATTCTTGACTCACCTCCACTCCATTAATATTCATAATAAACACTAAATCAATGCGATGTGCGTTTGTAAAGGTAAAGTCATGATAAAATCAACTAATTAGTTGGAAGCCACAATATTCCTGTGTATTAAAATTGTCAACATCAAGAAAAGTCATTACTATGGCAACAATTAAATGGCGAAAAAACAGGTGACTTTTAATAGATCCGAATTATATCTGCATTAAAAAATTTGCAATTAAAAAAATATTCTCAAAGATTGGACAAGAAATAACGAAACCTCAACAATTCAAAGATGTGATTTATTTTTGAAAAACTCGGTATTTTCAGTACCAAACAAATTATTATGTTGTAACAAGTAGACAGTTTGAAGGATAAATGACAGCATTTTCCATTGTATTCTAAATTTCCAACAATATTATATATGCACATATTACTTGTTAATTTAGCTTAACATATTATCAATTATTCCTCATACATTCAATTAAAACCATGTAGCAACTAAAAAATTGTCATGGACTTAATCTTGATCCTACAGCTTTGTTCGGTGGTGTTCTATCAACTGAGCTATCAACTCGGACACAAATAATAAATAATATAATATTTTCTCATGAGTTATTTCAGCTGACTAGTATCCAAGAGTATGGCTCAGTCGGAAAAGGATTCAAAAGCAGTAAATCATTTACCCATAATCAATAATTAAGTTGGTCACTTGTTTTAAAATTTTCTACAACTTTTTCATTTTGCACAAAAATGAAACTAATCTATAAATTAGTATTCTGATCATTGCAGCGATATTGTATACATAATCATAACCCCCCCCTTAAAAAAATATAATAAACGAAAAGATCTATAAATATTATTCTGTAAACGTAAATCTATCAATTTAGTAATGATTTCATAATATAATGTTATAGTAACATATAAAATACTCAAAAACATATACATAGACAGATAAAAGCCTGCTATATATATAACTTAAGTTTGTCAAATTAATTAGCATGGCGGTGACCCAAACTCTATGCGAATAGGGAGAATATTGGCCAGAAATAATTATTACCCAACTGTGCCTCATATGATAAAATAACATAAATATAATGAAATAGGTACTTGATAGTAGAAAATAGAGTTATCAATTCTTATTTAGGAGTAATAGCAAATTAGAATGTATTATATTTTATACATATGTAAAGGTTAAAAATTAATTGCATTATACGCAATGATTTAGTAAATAAATATATTTTAACACAATAAATATTAAGTATTTGTTATAATAAATACAAAAAACATATATTTTATAATAAAATTAAAATTTTACTAAAACTTTTGTAAGAGCTTTACCTAACAATTAGTAACTATTTTAGAAACTAATTCTAAGTATGTTGTAAAAAGCAATAAATTAGAAATATTGTTTTCGTGCACTTTTCTACGAAAGGAAAGGTATATACGTAAGCTAATATGCCAGCAAATTTATATGAAAGTTTGTTTAAATGTGATTATTAAAATATGTAGAAAATATTTTACATTAAAAAAAAAAATAATAAAAAAATATATATAACAAATGCAGCGTAATAAAATAAAATAACATCTTTATTAAGGACATTGACATCATTATTGAACGGGAGAAATATAAGATTCGGAAGCTAACATCGTTGCACCACCTCCTCAATTCTGATCATACACTATATTATGATCAGACGGAGAATGTTAAGATGACATATATTATATATGTCGTCTTAACATTCTTAAAATTTAGTGAAACTTTTACATATACTAATTAGTTCAAATGTCTCATTTTAGAAAATATTCTACTTTGGAATATCTTGAAGGAGGAGAAATTAATAATCAACATACAAATTAGAGATGTAATATATCAGAAGATGAAATATGGAACTTGAGGAAAATTGAATGTGATAAAAATTATGAAAGGTGAAAACTTTGATTCGATTTATATTAACCCAAGTTATGAATACGATCATTTTATATGAATAGTTGCTACAATATATTAAAGTATTTTACAATAATACATAACAATAATACCATAATCTTACTTAAAAAATATGAAAAGTAAGGTAGGATAGAATGTTGACTGATTATAAAACAAAGAAACACACTTAGGGAAATGGTTTTCATATAGGTCAGCCGTATGCAATGCAGAATCACGACTATTGATGTGAAATGATCAAATCCTCAGAACACAAATTTACACATGTGTACATGGTTATACGGAATATCATTTTCACGGGCTCACTTTAGTGAGTACGAACTTGTCAATCCCGAGGGAAGCTCTAGACCTACACAATTTTACGTAGTCTTGGGTTTTAGATCCCTCTATTTCATCTCGCTATCACGTCTTTCTTGGCCAAATGATATTCTTTTAAAAGCCTGATGGAATTAGAATATTCAAGAGGTAGTGTGTTTTTTTTTTTTTTTTTTTTTTTTTTTTTTTTTTTTTTTTTTTTTTTTTTTTTTTTTTTTTTTTGCTATAAGGCGATCAAGACCAAGAAGTTTTTTGTCTTTAAGCAACAAGAAAAATAAAATATATGGAGACCATAGAACTTTTATTTGATTTAAAAACATTCAAATTATGAAGAAAATTATTTTCATTATTATAATACAATAGCTAAATTCTACTTTTTGGAAATAGCTGTTTATTAGAAAGACATGATAGACGGACGAAGAGTTGATATAATACACTTAATCATAATGCCAGAACACATTTATACAGTATGTATTATTACCTGGGTTTTGAAATTATGGTAATTTTTTGGCATACTTATTCTTTGTAACATTTGTAGTACTTAGTTCGGTCCCTAGTAAAACCAAAAAAACGTAAGTTGATATTTTACTCCAGTATCTGATCTTAACAGTGTCATATTTTGGCTGGTGGTTAACAACTTTGGTAAGGTTTTACTATAGCTTAGGTATGTGAGAGAGTATTTTAAAAATGGAGACAAACAAAATAGTCTACTTTACAAATGGTTTTTTTTTAATTAGACAAGAAAAATATTAATTCGTCAATCTGTTGAAAAACCGATACAAAAATACAGACGCCGTTTTTTGTTGTAAAGATAGAGCTAATCAAAGACGTTAAAGTCAATGATTGTATGCTCAATTATACTAAAATAGTAACATATGTAATATTTGAGTTACATATTTGTGCACCAAACTGCAATACATTTTGTAATCAACAATTTCACTCGTTTTATTTCTCCCAAATTGTTATGTAAACTTTTACCTGTACGAACTATCCATTAATCCGAATTGCGGGTTAGAATTGTCTTTAAAATATAGATGAAGTACATGGAAAACAGAACAGTTCAAAAAGTGCAAACACAAAAATACGCTGTAAAAGTAAATAAACCTGTGGTTACCA
This sequence comes from Aphrophora alni, assembly GCA_963513935.1. Classification (NCBI taxonomy): domain Eukaryota; kingdom Metazoa; phylum Arthropoda; class Insecta; order Hemiptera; family Aphrophoridae; genus Aphrophora; species Aphrophora alni. The sequence goes on from OY740766.1 coordinate 69,493,504, forward strand.
ACTATTCAGAGCGGTCAATAGAGCGGACTATATAATTGTTGCAGTCTACTTGTCAACAAAATCATCCATGAGATGTATGTATGAGTTGTTACAGTGGAAAACAAAACTGTGTCGTTCTTTGTTAAGTTTATTGTTAACGTCGAGCACAAGTACCTGTTTAATCAACGATTTTCAATGCAGTTTGTTTGTAATTACACTGTTATTTATTTGAACCCTCTGCTTGTTTGTAAAAACCCTCTGCAAAAAGAATGTTGTAATGAAATGTATTTACAGTTATAAGCTTTACACATTTAAAAAGTAGCGTTTTGAATTTAAACGTTAACTTTTTAGTATAAAAGTAAAATAATTATTTTATTTTTACTTTTGATAGATTGTAAGTAATGTATTCCTCACTGTTGGATTATTATTTTCCAAATTAAAATCATTATTTTCCTTCTTAACTTCGGATAGAATTGTATTGCGTTCGTCATAGTTGAATTTATTTATATATTTTGTGTGTATTGGTAATGTATGAGAGTATGTTTACACATTTTGAGTTTGAACAATATCCTAATAGAAAATTATTCACCAATAACAATAAGGACTTCAACGAATTATAAAAATGCTATGGAACGATAAAAATACCATTTAACTTTATAGTGGTATCGATATGTACGACATTGAATGAAAAATGAAGAAGCCACTAAAGGAAAAGAACCCCTCAGAATGATACGTTCACGAATAAATTATAAGGATGCCTCAGATGATAATAAAACAACATAACTGAGTGGTACGAACACCACTGAAAGATGCGACACAACTGAACCTTAAGGATATCTCTGCCACTATATGTAATATGTTATCTGTTGGAACCCAAGTTGCAGAGTTGTTGAATTATTTAACCGTTTTAGGAGAATTATTTTAAAAAGGAATATTTAAAAAAATAATTTGCTTGTATTGTTGAAATGAATCAATAAATATTAGAAGTCAATAATATATATATAATTCTTAAATTAACTTTTTATAAGGGTTTTAGGAAAAGAGTCATTTAATTCGAATCTACAGTTTGTATGTTCATTGAAAATATATATTGTTTACCTTACGTGTTTGTACAGTTGATATACACTAGTAACATTGAAATGTTTCAATTGGGAAAAAGGTGTGCAAAACACAGTTTTGTAATAAGTATTACTATATTTTGAAATTACAATGTGTATTAAATCAAGAATTTCACTATTGAATTATTATATATATTTTAATCTTTAGTAATATTTCAAAAATGTTCATATTTATCTTCAATTAAATATGGGGAAAAGAAGAATGGCTAAGAGCTTAAGAATTTTAGGTTTGTAGTGGGAAACTATTAATTCCCTAAAGCATTATTTATGGATGATTTCAAATTTAAATAGTCAACAAAGGTCAATATAGTAATTTTTCGTCGTTAATTTTTTGTACCTATTCTACTACTCTCACGAGTAATATGTTCGAGTATTTCATTTTATTCGTGGTATAAAAATAAAATTTAAAAGTCGGCCATTGTAGGAAGAGATTGGTAATAAACGGTGCAAAAATTTATTCAGATGGGTTTAAGTAGGTTCGAAACAGTTATCTTTTCTTTTTTATTTCCAAATTTTTAAATGTTGCAAAAAACAATGAAAAAGTGAGAATAAAAGGTGATAACAATTACTATGCAATTGCTGTATTTAATAAAATGTAAAGCAATTTCTTTCCTGGGTGTTGTGGGTTTTAGAGTAAAACATATTGAGTCCAACCATTGAATTCAATCATCAGTTTTGTAATTTATTTATTTCTGTTTCTACAGTAACCTGTTAAAAGTGGGGAATAACAAGTTTATGTTTATTCCCCACTTATAAAATGACGGTTTAATAATGATAAAGAATATTTAATATAAAGTTACAAACATAAGACTCTAATTTTATTCTGAAGTTTAAGTAGTGAAAATCAGAATGAGAGTAAACCGTTATCGGAAAGACTAAGTGAATAAATGTGTAGTTTATAAACTTACGTTGATCTTAGATTTAGTCCTCATCCAATACAGACAAGCTTCCCAGCAATTATACTAATCAAATAGATTATTTGAAAAGTTTCAGTTAAATAGAAGTTATCCATTAATAACCACATTAGTTACAAAAGTTATGGTTGAGTTTTGGAGACTTGCCAACTGGATCAATCGGGGAGCAAGAAGGGTCAGGTTTGCACTCTTTGAATTATTCACTTAATTTGATTTAAAAGTTACTGACACATGCCTCGTCTATCTTAATAACACTTTAATATTTTAATTTATTGTAGTTTAAAAATATATGTTATAATTATTAAAATTTGAGAAAACACCCTCATGAACATATTTCTTCCTTTTACGTGAACGAAAACATTTTCTTAAATATCTTTTAGGCCTTGTTAAAAAAATTGAATAAAGTTATTAAATATTGAGATATAATTATTTTACGAAAGGAAAAATTAATAGCTTAATATTGTTAATACCATAAAGTAAAGTAAATAAAGTACAGATTCAATAATGATATATTCTATTATTCATAATTACCGTATAAGTTTCATTTCTAAATATGTATTTAGACAAAATGATCACAGTTAAAGACAATATATATACACACATATATTTTTTTAGAGAAATTTTAATATAAATTTGACGTTTTAAATAAATTTACTATATTATATATTCGTATAATATAAATGGATATAAAACACGTAAAATAGGAATGGATTACAGATATCCCTATCAGTTTATTTGACAGGTTTGTTTGTCAGAATGTAAACCCCAACTTCAATGTGCGTCAATTTTACATGAAACTCACCCTTTTTGTTCACGATGTCACTCATCTTAAGCCCTCCTTTAGAAAAAAAAAAAAGTGTTCAAGTAATGAATAACATTAATGATCCTAACCCATCTTGAGTTCAATCTAAATATTTGATAACCTATAAATTAGAAGCAATATCGTAAACAATAACATAAAATTGCTTGAAACACAATGATATTTTTTGTTCTCCATATTTATGTTTATTACTAGCTTAGTATCGTGCTTCGTTACGCGATTCTATTATTATAAATTAATATGGTTTGTTATTATTGATATATTGTGAGTGCAAAGTTGTCCTGCTTTATTACTGAAAGAAAGAAAAGTTTTATGATCACCTTAAATGAATAAATATTTTACTATTTTTACCTTCTAAAGTTGTATTTTTAAAAATGATTTAGGTGTCTTTTTTGTAACTTCGTTTTATAAAATAAATAATGCACACACACACACGCACGCACGCACGCACGTACACCCCCCACACACACGTTTTGGTTACTTCTTACTAGTTTCGAGGTCGTAACCACATCATCATCATATAATATATGACGAGTTCTTCAAAGTGAACGAAGATATTATCAGATGATGGGGTTACGACCTCGAAACTATTAATAAGTAACCAAAATGAAGTCACAAGACGGACCTTAAGGTAATTTAATATTTTATACTTCAAACTAAAGAGAAAGTAGGAAATCGGAGTTCGCTAAATAAAATATAAATAATAATAAATGGTAGTTGTAGTAGTTTACTGTTTGTATTTATTAACTAGTTTGTATATTATTGGAAAGATAAAATAAGACAGTTTTCTAAACACATTAAATACGTTTAACCGATTTACTTAACTTCTATCCGTACTAGGATGTGGCATATCCAGGATTGTGGAATCTTGTATCGAGTTGCATTAGATGTCATTGCAATGTTGCATTCAAAGGAACTAAATAAATGTATTGATTCAATTCACTGCTGTAAAAAAATGGCGTTGGAATATCCCTTGAAAGTATTTTTTATTAATTATGCAATAATAGAAGTAAACTTGGAATACATATTATTCATTTTTCACAATATTCTACTTCCTGTAGAATATATAGAAATATCAAAGCAGATGTGAAAAAAATTGAATGTGTTTTATACAAAAAATATAAAACATTAAAAAAAGATAATATAACACGTAAGTATAGATAAATGGTGCTTAGGCCTATACACATATTTACGTGTTATTTTAGTATACTATTTAACCTTTCCTTACGCAATTTTACCATCTATAACGTGTTATAGTATCTTTGAAAGGAACCATTTGTTGTGATAAGTGAACTTATAAAAAATGAAGTCCTTAAGATGTAATTTAAAATATACTTAAACACAAATATAAAATAAAGACCACACAATGGCTATTTTTCACAGTTTATTATATTGTAAATGGTAAAAAAAGAAAAGCCTGAACAGAATTTGTAATTTTTCCTCCTTGTTTTTCTTTTTAAAGATAATAAGCCTCTCACCTAAAAAATCAAGGAAGTAAAGAACATAAAATATATATTCCATTAGCCCTCAAATATTCTATTAGCGCCTTGGTCAGACGAGAATAAAGGAGGGTCAAGTGTGAACTTGGAAAGATTATTGACAGGGACCTATTCCAAGACCACAAGAAAAAAGTGTTGTCCAACTAGTTTATTTATAGATAAAATAATTTGAATAGTTTGAAGTTGAATAATACGTGTAGGTTTAATTTTATCGGAAAAGACATGCAAAATGCAGAAGAGTTAAGTTCCTCTGTGACGGTTTAGTTTGTCCTAAATCTTTATTCAAAACAATTATTGTAAATTATTCAAAATAATGAAAACCTACAAGTTTCAGTAATTTTATATCAACAACATAATAATATATCTTACTTTGCCACACATAATAAGTCATAAATCCTGTAAGATTTTGTAATGAAAAATACGTTCATTTATATCTGTGTACATTTAAATTGAATTGCTACTATTCTTTTGTAAATCATGATATGAATTAAAAATAAATAAAGTTCCTACATAAAAATAAAACAGATTGAATCGATGTTTGATGAATTTTCAAGAAATTTCATAATTCGGAAGTAAATTACGGACCAAGAACCATGAATTAAAATTCAAAATAAGCCCACACCAATGGTTTCATAAACTAAAATTTTGCATTTAATATCACACACACTCGTCTACAAAGCCAAAAATATTCGTTGCCATTTCGTCCTTAAATAATTCTATCCTAGTTATAAGAAGAAAAAGTGATTACTATTAATATTTGTCAAGTAATACTTAGGGGAGATACGTTGGTATAGAGAGATTTCTACGCATCAAAGTTTTAAAAATTGCGTGAAACAAAATCATAATAAAAAATAGATTCAAAAGATATTTATTTATATATTCCTTGCGTAGTAAACGTAACGTATATTTGTGTATTTATATTGAGAGTCAGTCTTACTTTCTTCCAACAAACACTCTGTTGAATCATTATTAGCTACATATATTTCCACGCCGTACAAATGACAAAACACAAACTATGCAATAAAATTTGAGGATGTGAGAGGTGGTGTACTAAGAGACCATCACGTAAATCAATGGAATCTCTATTTCTCTGACGGTTGGATTTAAAGCAAAATCTCTGAACAAGAAATCTTAGATCACAATACAAGTAGGTCGCTACAATATGTTTTAATACAATTTAATATATATCATGTCTGTCAGTAGCACGTGTTTATTGAACATGTTTTCAATGGCATTCTGGAAGCCTTACATTCTTATTACAAATATTTATAACATTAATATAAAATATATCAACTGACATATAGAATGTTTTTATGCTTTATGTTTAAAGTGCTCTAGATGCACTTTATGTTGAGAATTATAGAAGTTCCTTGCTTTAAATAAAAATGAACTTTTTATAATTTATGTTATATATTATAAATTAATTTACAACAAATAATTTGCTTATCGTAATAAAACCGTGATTAATGTTCAGGAGCATAAAACATGAAGTTCAGCAGGTTTACATTGTTTATCAATTTAATATTACCGGAACTGAAAGCTATTAGTGAAATTAATGTTGGTATAACTGCTGGAAGAGGGATAAGTAGGAAAACCAAAGTAGAGGGAAATGGCTGGTTTGGTCGCAGCTTCAGACAGACTGATCCGTGTCTCCAAAATATTAACCCCTTTTGCACCCTATTTTGACCCCATTTTGACTCTTTTAAATTTGACTCATTTCCAAAAAAGTTTCTAAAGCATTAACGTTCAATTTCGAGACAGAATTGCATGCAAACATTACGAATTACACAGGCTATACATTAACAAAATTTTTTATTTTGAGGCGAGGTGTTGGTGGGGGCGGATTTTTTTTTGGGGCAGGAAAAAAAGGTGGGTTAAAAAGAGTCAAAATGGTGAGGAAAAGGGTAATAATTTTGGGTGAGGGATGCCCCGGCGCACCCTGTGGCCATAATACCCGTTTTCTTCTAGCAAAGAAGTTATGATTCTCCTGCAAAGGAAAGCAAGACAAAGAACTTTTAAGCCAAACATTTTACAAGAATGTTGAAATGAATCTATCAATTATAAAGTCAGGATAGCTGGCACGGAGGAGGAGTTGAATTATAAAGTATGGAAATAATGAATTATTATAAGAATATTTGACAATGGATAGCTATTTTAAAACCAAATGCAATGAAAGAATTCTACAATGATTTAAACACTGTACATATTATATAAAATTATACCAATAAACTATCTTTAATAATATAAATTATCAATGTGATGAAATTGGCATAATATTCAGCTGTAAATGTTACTGTTGGATAGACAAGCTCAAGACAAAAGTTGTATTGTCTAATTATAAGAGCTAAAGCCTCAGGACGAGCGACGTCACAATCATAGAAAGATTAAAGTTTTGACAGTTTGTGTTGCCGTCGTTAAGTCTGCTTTTGTGCTCAAAACTGGAGCCACATTTTTTAGTAAAATTATTATCGTTTGCTAACTTATACGATTCAAGGTTTACAAATAATGCATTTACATAGCTGTAACAATAATTTATTTACAAAGAGTAAGCTAAAATATTAGAATAATATAACGTACATTAAAAAATATATATTAGTTTAATTCTTTAAATTTTTGTATATAAGAATATATACAATTTATTAGTTTTGTATAATTTTCTGCACAATAACGATTCTTCATTACCATTTCTCTTTTTCCGTTTTTAAATAACACTAATTTAAAAATACAAAAAAATGTGCTCCTATTTTGTTTTATGTTTTCCCAAAAGTTTCACTTTTCTGGACATATTATGTGTCATTATTCAGGTATGTAAGCACATGGAATTCAATTTTTTAGCTATTCATTTTACATGGTGAACCATTTTAACATAGGCGTTTTTATTTAATTTTTTACCCTCAGGAGTTCACTTAGAGAGTACAGCCGTGGCAATCCCCGTACGAGGTTCTAGATTCCCTCCTTTCATGTAATCACCCGTTAGGTATCTCTTTTTCATGTTTTCTATCCGGTCTCTCTTGACCAACTCTTGTTATTTTCCGACCCTAACGCTATTAAAGTATTAGTGTGATAGGGGGTTTATGTTAGTTTTATTTTATGATGATCGAGAATAATAGTTATCTTTAAGCAACGGGATAATTGTTTAAGAGAAGCCTAGAAAAAATGTTACCTGTCAAAAAGTTGGGAAAATTTTACTAATATTTTCTAAGTAAGATAACTAATAATATATCTAACAATATATCTAATAAGATTCTAATATTATCTAAGTTGATATTTTTGAAATTAATATTATTGATTAAAATATTTCTCCTCAACCCCTTTATGTTAAAGCAATTAAGAAGCCTATAAAATAAATAAAAATAAAATGAAAATATCAGATTGAAACGTTCAGTAGATTCTTAGAAACGGTACACTAAAATAAATATTGTGGACATAGGGGTTACAGGATTCCTAAGATAACGGAAGTTAATCGTGTTATAACGTATAATGAATATAACTTAAATAAAAATAAAACGTAAGAAATTCTTAACAATATGTTTTATATTGCATTTTTATATAATATTCAATACATTTTATATTATTATCCATAATAATAGTTTAAGGATTTTTAAACATTTGAAATGACATATTTATGTAAATTTAATTCTGTACATAAAACGATGAAGATATCCTTCATCAAGTTAAAAATTCCCAAATTCTTAATTTTTAAGGTAAAATGTTTTAACAATTACATCTAATTTTTATGTTATAATTACAATGTAAAGTTTTGGAGTCATTAAGGTACTAAAATTGTGTTCTCTCATGTAACAACGAAGAAAAATTAAAAATGTGGTGCTTATTTATGATATACTTCTCAATAAATATCCTGTTTCCACTCAAAGGAAAAAAAATTCTTAACAATTCTGCAACAGTCTTTCTTTAAAAATAATAATTCAAAACGTTCGAATATGTTTTACAAAGTTCGGACTTAACGTCGTATAAATTTATCTACTTAAAGAGTCTTCTGATAAATAACCAACTCTGCAGGAACATAAAAATAGCGTGAGTAAGAACAATTGGGAAACATAACTCGAGGGAAAGTTAGTGAAGAATTTTTCAAGAAGCGTATAAAGTTGGAATGGAAATGAGCTCAGCGTACCCCGTCTGACAGTACGAGCAATTTACATTTTGTTTATGCAATACCGGCCGTACATGTCGTCAGAAGTAATACGATGAAACCGCTCGGAATAAAATCGATATGAAAAGGGGTAATAAATTTCATAATTCCAGCTCGGCAGAGCGACTGAAGACTAAATATTGCCTCTGAAGGTAAAGTATACTTTGAGCCGTTCCCACAAAATACATTTACTACTTATAATACAGTGCTGCGGTCTGGATGGAAAGCTTCCAACGATAGTAAAGTTATGGGTTCTCTATTTCCGGTATATGTAAACAAGTGACAAGCTATACAAAATAGAACCACGACAAAGAAAAACAGATTTTCCGCTTCATTAAATATTTACCTTAAAGTTTCTCAACCATGCAGAAGCTATAGTTTAACTTACGACAAACATGCGCATATTTACACACGTGGAAGGGTAATAGATTATGGTCTCTGTAGATACTACAAATTAACAAGGGAAAGAACAATTTATGAAAATGAAGTAAAATAGTTTTATCGTACATATTATAATCAGTACGAATTAATAAATTACGACTGTTGATTATTGTAACCAATTAAATAATAGATAAATTTAAAAATAAAATGTTATGTTTGCACACTTGAAATTCTCTTGTATTCAGTGTAAGTAAGGTTACACATGTCATAACACTGAAGATAATGGCGTAGTCACTGAAGTGTTATCCTACTACAAATAAACATTACATCTTTTATCTACACTCTTCAGTACACTAGTTACTATACAGTTCCAAACTGGTTAGTGGGTCGAAACAGTTTTGGAAACGAAATATTTTAAGATATCTAAATTTTAGAATTGAAGTAAAACTACTTAATTAACTTTAATGGATACTAATTTAAATGACACGAAAAAAGAAAATAATCACATTAAACACAAACCTCAAGTTTGAAGTGAATAACAAAACAACAAGAAACACCATAACTACTATTGCAATAGACTTCGTTTACAAACGTAATAACACCAGCAATTGATACGATAAAATATTACAAAAATAGACTTAAATGCTTGAAACAGCTATAATTGTTAACAGTTAAAACAAAGTAAATTATCGTCATATTATATGTTATATAAACTGTATACTATCATACACACTGAATGCATGCTTACCTTTTCCTTGGCCATCTATTTCTATTCTAAAGCCGTTGTCTTGCCCACGATGTCCATCAACGAGTTGACCAAGTCCTCCACTCAGCTGGCCTGATTCGTCTCGGCCGTCGTATGTTCTGTCACGAAGATCTATTTCTGTTCCACGAACTGTTCCTTGAGGCATTGAGTAACTGATAAGACCCTCTGAAAACATCAAACGATGTAGTAGTATACAATATCCAACTAAGAATATAGACTTAATGTTTCTTTATGATCATATGATTAGGTTCACAAACAAGTTAGCTTTAAGTATACAATAAGTACATATGCTCCTTTGTCCTTAAACTGATTGTAGATTTCTTAAACTACTTAATATGCAAGGTAAATGAATTTCTTTGCTAATTATAATTTAAGTAAATAATCTGGTTTTGGTGTTTATTTAGAGTCATCAGCAGGACTATAGAGATATTAGTGATGATCAGCTGTGATGACGTCATGGCACTATTACCGTTAGATGAATTAGTTGTATTAGTTACATTACTGTTGTTTTTGGAGTGAGGTTAATGTTTATAGAACTGACCGTTCATCCAAATCAAAGGTTTTTAATAAGGCTAGCAATTTAAACGAATTAACTAATATAAATTTAATTTCATATTAATAAAGCGCGGCTTTAATAAGTAGAGTAATCGAAAACACGTGAAAAGTGTTGGTAGATTAAAGTTCATTGGAAATAAATAATATTATCTTGTCTTAGATTTAAGTTCAGGTATGCAAATATTATCAACATATAAATAGATTTTAATCATTTGTTTAATGTGTTGTTAAATATTTTCCGTTATTTCCAACAGTCTTCATTTTTTTTTTATTTGTGAGTATTTAGATTAACATGTGTAAATACATTGGGTTTTCCAAAAAGTTCCAAAATTTCAGGAGCTTCTTTTACACCAAAACCAATGAAAAGTTTACATAAATTATTTAATAAAATAGTGATGTTTTATTTAGCCGTTATTTAGTGTTAAAAAAAATGTATCCTTTTAATGGCAAATAATATCGAGTTGAAATGTGAATGTAATTAGTGTTACAAAGACCCAATTTATGTAAAATAATCAACCGGTTTCCTATACTCGTTTCAAAATAGGGGCATTTAAGCTTTTTAACGTCGAATACATCAAAAATCGTTTTATTACAAAATATTTTAAGTGAGAAAATATTCTCCTCTTATTAGCACAAAAAAAGTTTTTTTTAAAAACTATATTTCTAGCTTAAAGGACAACTGACTTATCGACACATTAAATAATATGGGATAACTAATATCATAAACTTCTGTGTTTTGTAGTAATGCGTAATGACTTACAGCAATTTTAATAAACATTCTAACGCTTTTAATTTTAATTGGACTTTCTAAATGTGGTTATATTAAGCCTGAGACGCAACAGCTGATTATTAACAGTTTCATTGTAAATGAAACCTATTTCCAGTTAGTCTATTGCTATTGATTACAGTGAACAAGTGGAATCTAGCTATTGTTAAAATTAGTTAAATATTTCATATTATCATGCACACCATGGGAGAAATAATAATCACATATTTTTAAACTGAGAAATGACGGACATGCGTTCAATATTTGCTCTTGCGTATTGAAACAGTCTTAAAGCTAAAACGCTTTATGAGGAGCATTTTTTTAATCTAGTGCTACCAGACCACAAAACTTTCTCTCCTATTATCGCCGTCTCTGTGAAAAAGGAAGTCTACAATTTGACAAACGTATTAAGTCAGGAAGACTTTGCTCAATTAGAACATGTTAATTTGAGGAAGATGAATTATAAGAAATACCTAAAATTACTGAAAAAAATATTAGAAAATTGAAACTACAATTTAATCTATGTAACTAAACAGCTTGTAGGGTATTACAAGAACAACAACTAAATCTCTACCTAGTTCAGCGAGTGCAAGCTCTCCTACCTTATGATTACCCTCGTCGCAATAAATTTGGACGATTGATTATCAAAACAAATAATAGTCTAAACTTCTTATGGAAGATTTTATAACCGGTGGAGAAAAATTTATGGGAACAGCCATTGTTAAATGTGCCGACACGAATATATTGTCTAATTAAAATCCTCACACCACTGTGCAGAGCCGCTAATGATATTGTTCTTTAGCTGAAATTGTAGATGATCACTTATTTGTCTGGTTTTTACCTCCAACTCTCAGTGGCGAAAGATATGTACATTTTTGACAGTTAGTTGATCTTCCACTTTTACTAGAAGATGTGTCACTTAACACAACCAACAGCACATGGTTCATGATTTATGGAGCTCGAGCCCAGTAATTTTAAAATATTTAAAGCCACCTAAACAAAACCACTTACCAAAATACGTGGATTGGCCGAGGAGGACCAGTATGACCTGGAGGTGACCTGATCTTAACTTCCTCGACTTTTTTAGAGCTATTTAAAAGACACTTATATCCTCCACCTCAGTGGATACTGTAGAAGAGTTACGCTTGACAGATCTGAATGGAATTCAAAGGATTCGTCAGACACCTGGTATATTTGAAAGATTTCGGCAGCCAATGAGAAAACGCCTAGACGTATGTATTTTCAAGGCCGCCAATTTGAAGATCTCTAGTTTCTTTAAGTTTGTCTTTTTTTATATTGGTTTTCTTGTAAAATAAATTTAGATTTAAAACAAAAAGATTCATCATTAATTATACCTACTCATATTTTGGTTCTAGAGTAATCAATTATCCCTTAAAGTTATATTGATAAAAGAAAAAACAAAATTATTTTGTTTACGTCAAAGAAAAAAAAATCTCTCTTAAAACATTTTGATAAAGTTAATGGTATTTGAATAATTCAACGTAAAACAAAATTAAATAGCCGCCATTTTGTTAAAAATAAAGAAAATCAGTTGGTTATGTTTCTCAAATTAGGGGTTTATAACATTATGTAGCATCAAAATATTCAACTCCGTGTCATTTACCGTTAAAAAGACATGAATTTACCATTGTAGTATGAATTTTTCAATATAAAACACAATATGGGTGCTAGATAGAAAAGTAAGTACTTGGTCTGCTGAAAAGGACCTGACCTAATCAATCACTCGGAAATATATTCGATTTTATAAATGAGGTACAAAAATGAAAACTAAAAATAAAATAAAATACTAACCAATACTTACGTTTATTCTTAACAGGTTACACATTAATTTTTACAAAAGAAGTTGGAAGTAAACGCCCAACGCTGCAATATATATTTTGTGTTTACACGTCCCCAGAAAAAATAACACGTGGAAAAATCCGGGTAATACGGGTACTATCTTTCCAGAATAATTCTTCTGTAAAAGCCTTACAAACGCAAACTAGTGAAGGGCGAAACGTGTAACATGTCGTTTCATCTTTTTGAAAGATTCATCATCTGAGCCTAATATTATTCGAAAATTTTAGGGTATAATTTGTATTGACATTTATACAAAAAATACTGGCCCCACGTTACAATTACCAGAAACGGTAAAGCATACATCCATTTTATTTTACTAACTCAGAGTCTTATGCAGATGCTTATTGGTTTTCTACTCTCGAATATTGGTGTTTTGTGAATTTACATGTCCATAAAGAAGAAATCATACTTCGTAAACCATCAAAAGAATGTATCGATTCTAACTCTCAACCAGAGATTTTATTGAGACGCCAGTTACCAGTTACATTAAAACGTTTTAGAGTTTATCGACATATATTACACGATATCATGTAAAATATAAAGACTGAAGTATATTCTGCCTTCTATGTTTATTTTATATCACTTTGTTGTGATAACCAAGGTATAGTAAAAAAACAACTGAAAGTAGCAGTATCTCGCGGGACATTACACAATCGTGAACATATCAATTAGCGGCCGGTTTTAAGTTGCACAAACCTGTAATAACAATGTTTGTCCAATATTTTTTATATTTGGTATTTGGACTCAACCAATTGTGTTGATCAAGATTCTTAACCAGAATAATTGTCCTGTAATGGTGGGTCTTTTTTAATAGATCACCAGGAATAACTAATGATTGTGTGCAATTACAAACTTTAAAAAATATTTTCCTCAGATAGTTTTCTACGAGTTATGACTAAAAAAAGTAAATTTTTAAAGCTTCATCTCAAAATTGTATAAAAATCAATAATAATTGCTTCATAATCTGAATTTGTATTTGGATGTTAGTTATGTTTTACGTACATTATAAAGATGGGTAAATTTAAACCACGGTTATTTACAAAGGTGTGACAGAAGTTAAAACTCTTTCAGTGTTAACGACCGTCTGGACCGGACGTTTGAAAATGTCCAAGAAATGCCAACGTCCGATTACGCGGGACGTTAGGAAAAAAATGATAAGACATAGAGTAAAAACGTTATTTTTGGTTATATTTTATATCAATCCGTTAAGAATGAATAGTTCTTTTCATTACACATATGATATAGTATAAAAAAATCAGTGCACGGATCGTTAATAAGAGAGATAATTCAATCGAGTTGGCTGTCCACTGTCAAATCAGCTGCTATTCACAATTATTCCTTTCGTTTTAGTCTTGTTGCGTTGTTTGTCTACACCGGATGAGATGGTACTTACCTACACATTTATCTGTCGTTTTTAATTACTTTTTTCTGTAATAAATTGTGAATACGAGACAAAAACAAATTTAAATTATATTTAGCTTAACTTCTTCATTTTTTGTAAAAAAAAAAAAAAAAAAAAAAAACGAAATGTCATTTACCAATATTTGTATACTATATATACACGTATATACGACAATACATTGTTTAAATTAAGCATCTGATGGCATCCATAGAATGATAGGTTCTTCATAATTGAGTTACTTCATTGCACTTACCGGTCCATCCCATATGTTAATGTCCATTGTCATGGCTCCGTTATAACTTAACAAACTTCTTTCAATTACTGAAGTTTAAAGCTTCACGATTACTCATGTACAATAATTTCCCAGTGAACCTCCTTCGACGTCCATCAAGTTACATCTTCGTGTACAATTTAGTCTGCACATAATCGGCTGAACTAAGAAATCGTATTATTGCAAGCACTCTTTTTACTTCCTCATATAATTTTTAAAAAATCAATATATTTTTTGCGGAATATATATATATATATATATATATATATATATATATATATATATATATATATGTTTTGAGGTCTTAAAATTTTTGAAACGTTTGTCTATCGTTTATCTACAGCCTATTGTGCATGGACTAATTTCAATAAAATTTTGTAGGTATAGATATTTTGGCCATATCTAGGGTCTTTATATGTACACAGTGTGTCCCACAAGTTCGGGAATAACCTCACAACTTTGGTTGTAATATAGATAAAACGATGGAACAAGCTTCGCTTGAAAGGTATTTTCCTTCTGTAATTACAGGGTGCACCAAAACGTTGGTAACAAATATATGGAGTTACAAAAAATTACAAAACATATTCCTCACAGCTTTTTTAAATTCAACCATAAGCAACTTCTTCCATTTTATTATAAATAAAAAATGTAATAGTTCGCACTGTAACTGACTTATGCAAATTTCATTTGAAAACAGGAAATGTCGTAATACTTTGTTCTGATACTGTAATTTAAGTTAAACCCATTGTTGGGTTTGAATTTCACTTAATTCAATAACCAAATTGTAAATAAATACGATTAATCTTTAAATACAGGAGGTTTCAGAAGCTGATATTGGGTTTTAAATATTGTAAAAATAAGAAAAACATACCTTTGATTAGTTTTTTCACAGTAAATTATCAAAGTGATAAAGTCATAGACGATGTTGCCTTGATAGAGATAACCAAGCAACTTCAAGTTTCCAGACTTTATTTATATTAGAACAAAGATATTTAGTAAAAGAATAATAAAACTACGTTGCCAACTTTATTTTGAAATTCAATTTAAATTCTGGTCACTAGGAAGATATTAGTGATTCGTTTTGTAATTTGTAAGATATGTGGTAATTTTGTATATTATGAGTGTAATATATATTATGCGACACGATTACATTTCACAGGCTATAAATTTTAAAGCCAAACGTAATGTGGAACGTTGCAAGACGTAAGGTGAGATGTTATTCTGGTAAACTATTTTAAACTGCCTCCATTTTAAAATTTTCAGATGTATTTTTTCTAAGGATTCGAACTTAATTTCATGATCGCTGGTCCCAACTTTGTCCAAGGGTTGTAATACCCGTATTTGGAATGGGTTTGTACATATTTATCTCCAATTTTTTTTATCAAAAATATGATTTTGGATATGTAATGCCTTAACAAGACGCAAATACGTTTAATAGTATTAATATTGGAACAAATGCCCTTAGCCAACAGCCTATTTTCAGTATAAAACGTCCATAATTAAAACAAAACAAAAATTCTATATTGATTTATCGTTAAATTAGTAACATTTTTAGCATAGCAACAATTAAACAACAAATTAATGTTTAGCACCTGAGAGCATCCTAATCTAAAAGAAAGTTTAGCGGTTCAATCCCACCAATTGAGGATTTGGAGTACATGAACGAAGTTAATCCATTGAGGCATCTGGAATGTTATCATTTTCTAATTGAAACGTGGAAATAAAATATTGCTTTAGGTGAAAATGTGTTCATAAAGTTCGGAACAATCCTACGTATCTTATCATATTCAAGTTGATTATTATATATTATTAAGAGATAATATTCGAATTTTGTTGAAGTTTTTGAATCCAAATTGTAATTATTTTATTATTTGAAGTTTTCTTTAAAACTATCAGTTCTATACGTGTGTCTATAATTAAAAGTAAGATTTTACGTAGTTACACAGATTTACTATCCATTGTAGCACGGAGTACTCAAGATTAGTCGCATCTCCAGAACTTCTGTTGGAAAGGACTAGTCTGAAGCGATTTTGTGAGTATGCGTACAATAATGCGTGGCGGTAAGCAGAGATTTCCTTTAATAGTAATATCATATTTAAATTACTAACACGTGTGAATGTATTTGTACATGTATATGGTAGTGGAAAGGATTATAATGTAACTCTTCTGATCCTTTCACAAAGTGTTTGACCTTCACTGCCATTCAAGTAGGATGCGACTACTCCCTACTCCCTGGATCTTAAATGATTACAATAAAATTACATTCGGAGAAGTGAATTGAAAGTGACGCCAAATAATAAATAAACTATCCGTCTCGCCGACTATGGAAGCGACTTGTTCTGCCCACTGGAGTTAAACTATATAATACATTTACTTCAAGTTTAGATTTATCATTTTATATATCACAAGTATTTGAAAAAAAAAGAAAGAAAAAAAAAAAACAAAAAAAAAAAAAAAACAACAACAACTTATTTCTACATTTGCTTTCATTTGTGTAAATTAAATAAATTCTTGTTCAAATTAATTAATAAATTTATTCTTGTAGATAAGTGATAAATTTATTAAATAAAAACCAAATGGAAAAAAATTATCTATTAGCCTAGGACTGTGTTAGAAACTGAAATTGAAAGTAGTTAACTGAAAATACAACCCAGAGCTGAAGCTAGGCCTGAGAAGCTAAAAGAAGTAAAAATATATACACATATTGTTAACTCTGTCCTGGTATAAAATGAACTCCTTGACAGTATAAGGGGGTTAAATCATTTTGGTATTGTTGGATATCATAGTTTTAGGATATGCTGTCCCTTTCCACGTTCATTACTAAATAGGTTTAACAATTGATAACAATAGTTGTCTATAATTACAAAACGTTGTGTATTCATTTCTATACACAAATTGTATCAAATGTGTCAGTAACTTAAAACAATACTATTTATAATTCATAAATATAACTTAATAAATAGAACTGTATATTATATTCTTTTTATAGTTAAAAAATAACCAATTATATTGTAACATAAACGTATTAATAGTGGTATTTTTTTTTTTTAATATATGTAGGCCTATAAGAAGGATTTAAAATAATAAAGATTGCCAATTTAGAGGATATGGAATATAAAACAACAAATTTAAGCTTTTTTTTAGGTAAATATAGCTACACTTAAAAGAAATTTAAACATTTCAACTAAAGTTAAAAATGTTTTGAATAATTTTCGAAAGAGAGGGGATCTCCTCCATAAGTGGTTTTCTTGTTATTTTCTTTGAATGAGAATACATTTTATGATATGAGAGTGAAGTCAATTAATTTAGTTTGAATTAATTTCCTGTAATATTAAACTTTTATCCTACACAATAGCATAGTTTTAAACAAGCTGTTTCTAACATATGTGCCTTTAAAGTAGAAATGTTTCGCTCTCTCTCACTCTCTCTCCCTTTCTCTCTCTCACTCTCTCTCCCTTTCTCTCTCTCTCTTTCATACAACAATCTTTATCTTTCTCTCTGTGTCTTACGTATACATGAGGAGAGATTTGTATGAATACATACATTTATTGTTGTTTATATAAATTGATTTAATTCAACTTCATTTAAATAATACTTAATTTAATCATTACTATTTCCAATCGAATAAATGTACATATATTTAACAATATGGCTCATCGATTTACGTTATAATAAATAGTAAATTAAAATTCTTAAAACATAATAAACTGTGAAAAAACGTTCTCACACACTCTTAAGTTACACAAAACTAAATATAATAATGCTTAAAATTTAGGGAAAAAACTGCCATCAGACAGAACGCAATAATTCGTATTTTTTAATGATTGGTTTTTACAACATTTATAATTTTTTTTTTTTAATGTAGGCATTAAAGGCCTAAACTAATTTCTTTTCTACCAAGAAGTCGGTTCAGGTGTTAATGATTAAACATGTTTGCTTATTTAAAAAGTCAGACTCATTAATCCAAAAAAGTTTGTGTGCTCAGTGAACTTCAAGCCATTAATTTTTTTTATCCACCACAAAACTCAGGGTACATGAGAGAAACTAAAAGCCTAAATAAATTCATAAGTTTTAACCTATTTTAATTTTGATTCGTTAAAACAACTGGGATATTTATAACAACATTTATTAAATTTCTTTAAACTGATACAAATTCAGATTTAGGCCTAAGTAAATCTAGATTATCAATGCATGTTATCAGTAGACATCTATATTTACAGTAATCCCAAATTAATTACATTTATAAAGTTTCCCCATCTTCGACATTTCGGTCTTATTAAGCCCAGAGAGATGTCTCGATAAAAACTTACAAAATAATATTCAATTAAAAAACTTAATAACATAATTATATCAAATTGAGAGACCAAGATTGATATAACAGAGATGAAGATAATTAAAATAGCAGACAAATAAAATCGCAAGAATTAATTTATTTTGATCAAACATTTTCATAGAGCATCTATTGTACAGTAACTAGAAGAATGTTAAAATGTTCATTAAACATTTAAAAAAAATTTATTTGCTTCAGAAATCTAACAATATTTTTTAAAGTATAATATTAATTAGTGATTCATATAATATTGGCTCAGAACTTCAAAAATGAAATCCTTAAAACATATTCATGCATAATATATAGACAAATGTTTGTGGCCTCACTAACGACATGCAACTCTTTAAAATTCCTCTGGTGACAAATTATATATCGTAAAGATTTCAGTTAAGTTAGTTAACCAGCAATAAGATTAAAAAATGGAAGCCTTTATAAATTCATAAAAAAATATTTCTCACTAAACTTTCACAATTACAAAATTTTCATTTCATCATTTTCAAGGGAAATAAGTTTTTGAAAATACTGGAACAAGTACGTTACAAAATTCATTTGAATTTTTGTGAGCTTCGTTTCCGTTCATTAGAAGGGAAAATTAATTAGGTTGGATGCAGATTGATATGCTCAGTTTACACTATTACTATCAAATTAATATGTAAAAGGACTTGTTAAACTTTCAAGTAATCTAGAACTTTAATATTACTGAATATAATATACAAACACTTAATTTTCATTAAAAATTATTTTTTATTATTTAAATTATTTTATTTTTGTACAAGTCTATTATATAGAGTGTCTTTTTTAACTATGCAACCATTGGTACTTTGGAAACGGTAAGATTTATAGGAAACTTTAAAGGGGGGATTTTGCCTTATTTTGTATGCCCATTAAAAATACGAATTTATATCTTTTAAAATATTCCGCCATTTTCCAATATGGCCACCAACTTTGAAACTTGTTATTGAACGCCCTATATATTTTTTTCGTATATGAATAGTTTACAATTTAACAACACTTTTTATTCTTGACGTTTATAAAACTCAATGATTTCTGAGCTAGAGTTTGCAAATTTTGAAAATTACCATATTTTGCCTATGTTTAGGCACCATGTATAGGTAATTTTAACTGTTCTCAAAAGTCTAATCACGTTATGTAAAAACAATTTAAAGTTAGTTTGCATGTGACGTCCTAGTTTTAACAAAAGTTTCGACAGAAAACAAGAATCTTAATTTTCTGGTGATTGTATTAAACACCTACTGCCCAATAACAGTTTTTAAAAATTATTACTGGATGTTTAGACCGTGTGAATAAGATCTAAAAATAGATGAAATTTAGTACTTTTTTCAAAACTTAAATTTACCTCCAACGGTTCAAAAGTTAGCTATTGTAACATTTTAGGTGGGAATCAATAATTTGTACGCCTATCAAACGTTTAATTTTTCTGAAATTTAAGTGTCAGTAATTCCTAAACGGCTAAAGATTTAAAAATATATTCAAGAATAAAACATTCTTAAATATTGTTTTACACCGGAAAAAACTATAAAATACAGGGTGTTGCATAAAACATTTCATAGTTGTCCGCCATATTTGAAAATGGCAACCGAATTTAAAAATGCTAAATTTATATTTTTAATGAGCATATAAAATAAGGTGGATTCCCCCATTTAAAGTATTCTGTAAATCTTACCGTTTCCAAAGTGACACTTGCGCTTCAGTTTAAAAAAAACGCACTATATTGCATAATTACGAGAAAGTTATACTTACTTCAAAAGACAAAATTTATATTTTTTAACAGATTATCCTATTTGAAAGTCCTAGTAGACAACACAAACAATTAAATACATTTTTTTTTCACTTTTGTAATAAGAAATAAAAACAGAAGAATGTCGTGATGTCTGAGGTGTGTTTCATTAAACTACTAATATTATAACTTTATAGTAAAAGCTGATAAAATCTCTTCTATACGTGTAGAAAATTCTGTATTAAAGAAAAGCACATACTTATAAAATTCTACTAATAGTCACCTGATGTATATTTCCTTTGTGAAAAATATAAAGCAGAAGAATGTCCCAAATTCTGAGTTCACAACTTATTTCAATTATAAACTTGTATAATATTAACAACTTATTGAATAACAACTATTTTTATAGAAACATTTGAAATAGACTACAACAGATAGACAGAACTAGTGGCATTTTGGGTTTCTTTTTGATTTCCCGGGGTCCTTAAATACAAAATTTTGAACTTTTGTTGTAATGATTTGAAATATGAAATTTTATATAATATTGTACTTTTTAAACTAAGAACTTTTTCACTCATGTTAGTTTTACATCCTTACAGAGTACTTGGTTCATATACTTACCCATAGTAATGTTATTGTACAGCATTGCAATAAACAAAAATTTCATAATTTAAAAAAATATAGTTTTTAATTAAGAATTGGTTTCTTAGAAATATTTTAAAACACATTATTCATGTAAATGTGTGTAGAGGTCAAGAACAAACCAAACAAAACCTAAAATTGGTGATAAATTTAAAATAATGTTTCATAAACTGGTAAAGAGTCAACACCTTAATAAATATTTTTTGAACAAGGTCTCATTGTATACTGTAAAATACTTAAAAAAAAAAAAAGTGTATGATACACTTTTATAAAAAATCAAAATTTCGTTTTTTGTATTGTTTTAACTTGATTAATTCCTATACGATTTATGTGCTTTGGAAAAAACGCTTATAAACTAATATTATACTTTTATAACACATAGAGTATAACTGTAGGGAAAAGGGTAATCAACAATGGAAATAAGGCCTTAATAAGACATTTTATCGTGGTTTCTATATAATCATAATCTGTAAAGTGACCCAATTTGGGTTTTTTTTTACTTAAATTTACTTGCAATAAAATAAATCTCTTAGTTTCTAAAATTCTGAGCTGTAAAGTGACCAAATTTGGGGGTGTTTAACGAAATTTGATTGTATAAGACCAAAATAAATGGTCCTAAAAGACCCCAGGGGGCCCAAACATAAAAATTACAAAATTTCAAAGAAGGTCAAAACTTTGGATTTATAGAGCCCTAGGAAATCGAAAAGAAACCCAAATTCCTCTAGTTCTGTTTTTCTGCTGTAGTCCATTTCAAATGATACTATATAATTTGTTATTGAATAAGTTGTGAATATAATAGTGGTTTATAATTGAATAAGTTTTCAATAATTATAAACTAAGTTTTGAATAATTATTAGTTTGGAGACTAATAATAACTTACAATACTATAATGGGACTAGAACTGAACAGACAAACAGACAGAACTCAGACATAAGGGTTTTTTCGACATTCATAATCAGCCACATTGCGTGCTAAATAATTTTAAACTCTTAACCAAAATCTGTACATTCCATTTAGGTTACCCCGGAAATAAGTCAATTGGTTTTCATTTGGGCCCCCAAAATTTGGAAATAATAGGTAACTTATGCTTAGGCTATATTTGGTATCCTACTTTATGTATACAGATTAAAGGTAATTGTATTATATTAGTAGCCTATCAAGTTAAACTTTTCAAATTTTTAATATACACGTTTTTTACAAAAAAAACGTATCTAACATAACATCCAAATTATATTATTCACATCCAAATTATATTATTCACATCAAAATATGAAAAGAAATTGACCTTTTTATAGTTAAATGGCCACGTCATCGATACAAAAATAATAATGTGTATAGTATACTTGTCGACCAATCAAAAACAAGGTATAAAAGTTGTCCTTAAATCTAAAGTATTAGTTTCGATAACAAAACTGTCACATAGAAGTTGTTATAAAATTGCCAACACAGCTTATATTAAAAAAAAGTATACATTTGTTGAAGAAACAATAATCGCACAATATGCTTTTAATATCTAGGTCAAGTATTTGGTAGTTGTAAACTCTTGATAATTAAAAATCGGACCAAATAATGATTGTGCTGTATTAAGAGACTAAGGTAGGCCTATGTATTAAGGATACGGTATATTGTATTATACGAGTGAATAAAATGTTTACCAAAAAATCATTAAAATTAAATTTCTATGTAAATAGTAAAAAAGAATAAATACACGATTGATACGTCCACGAGTGACAACAGTCAGAGTTTTTAAAATATTTACTTTTATCTTTGCTTACAAAAGAACTTAAATACACTTTTAACACATGCGACAGAGAGTCGAAATACGTACAAAACAAAATCAAAGTTAGCCTAAACGTGGCCAAATTATTCCATGTATATTTATATAGAGTTATTTACAGTTTTTAATTAGTTGTACAGAATGTATTAACATGTGGAAACAATTATTACTTCTCGTAAAACGTTTGAATTGTATAAAAATCTAAACATATGCTCAGACGGTGAAAGAAACCGTTGTAATATTCAAGATTTTTGAATACTTTTTAGTTACTCAGAATTCTGAACAATATACAGTTTTAAAATGTTACGTAATATATCACTTTTATTATTATTTCAGTATTCTAGTAGGTTTTTTAACTTTGCTTACTATTATCAGGGTATTTATACTGTTGAATTTAGTCAATTTGTAGACAAAAATCTTACGAAAATCGAGAAAGAATATAATTTTTATTTTATCATACCTCCCCCCCACCTAGAATTTTGTCGTATAGGCAAAGCACGTATGGAAGTAAACTATTCAGCCAGGACCTAATACTGACAAGAACAATATTTGTTTTTTATTATCGACATGTTAGTACTCCAAATAGCTAAAGTAACCCATTATAAAAGTATAACCAGGTTTCTATAGACTTTAACAATGTACAGTTACAACTAGATAAGTTTAACCATAAAGTTGACTGTATTTACATGCTGGCAAAAATCTTGATTAACCTTAGGAATATTCAATTTTGAATCATCAACTATACAGGGTGTCCCGTAACTCTCTGGACACATGTATATAGCGTTATTGCTTGGGTCAAGACAAACACATTTCACCATAGGAACATGGGTCTGCCGTGCCTAGTTTTCCGTCTATCTGTCTGTATGTGTTTTTTACAAAACAATTCCTTACTCCTAAACGGTTTGAGGTACAAAGTTGAGATTTTGCACAAATGTTTATCTTATTAACACCTATCTTCGTTTAAAATTATACTAAAATATCGTCAACCGTTTCAAGATGGCGGCCATTTAAAATCTTTGATGCCAAATTCCACGAAAACCGTTGACTTTACAAAAAATTGCAAGAAATGAAAAAGTTAGTAAATTTTATGTAGTTTTCAATAATACATTATTTGTTAAGATCGGATAAAAAACAACAGAGAAATTAGCTCAATGTTACTTAGCAATAGATTATTTAGACAGTGTAAAAGGAGTATTAGCATTGTTTAAACGGAGAAAAGTGGTCATGCTTTACGAAAAGAGCTAATTTCTCTGTTGTTTTTTATCCGATCTTAACAAATAATGTATTATTGAAAACTACATAAAATTTACTAACTTTTTCCTTTCTTGCAATTTTTTCGTAAAGTCAACGGTTTTCGTGGAATTTGGCATCAAAGATTTTAAATGGCCCCCATCTTGAAACGGTTGACGATATTTTAGTATAATTTTAAACGAAGATAGGTCTTAATAAGGTAAACATTTGTGTAAAATCTCAATGTTGTACCTCAAACCGTTTAGGAGTAAGGAATTGTTTTGTAAAAAACACATACAGACAGATAGACGGAAAACTAGGCACCGCAGACCCATGTTCCTATGGTGAAATGCGTTTGTCTTCACCCAAGCAATAACGCTATATACATGTGTCCAGAGAGTTACGGGACACCCTGTATACTTGAACAAATAATGCATTTATATACGTACATTTGGATGTTTTCGTTGAAGAAAAATTACTTAACTCTATAATTACGTTCTAGAATATTGTCACATTTTTGAAGTTGCACTATGTCCTACTGTCAAACTTAGGGTTTGGTAAAGCTAAGTAATTAAATCTGAATTATAATAACTAATACATTTCCCCCCAGAAATTGTCACATGTTTAATGTTGAACAATGTTCTAATAACAAACATAGGGTTTGTTAAAACTAAATACTTGAATCTGAATTATATTAACTCATACATTTCCCCGTACAATTGTCATTTTTTTTTTTAAAGTTACACTATGTTCTAATGTCTAACATATTGTTGGTAAAGCTAAATATTAAAATCTGAATTATATGCTTATACATTTCCCCGTAGAATTTGTCATTTTTTCAAAGTTGGGCTATGTTCTACTGTCAAACATAGGGTTTAGAGCTAAATATTTAAATCTGAATTATATTAACACAAACATTTCCCCGTAGAAATTGTCACTTTTTTTTAAAGTTGCACTATGTTCTAATGTCTAACATATTGTTGGTAAAGCTAAATATTTAAATCTGAATTATATTACCTCATACATTTCCCCGTAGAAATTGTCACTTTTTTAAAGTTGCACTATGTTCTACTGTCAAACATAGGGTTGATAAAGTTAACATTTAGGCATATTAACTAATAAACGCTTCACTTAAAACTTAAGTAAATTATGTTTAACAATAAACCATTCTGCACTTGAACACGGGTCTTGTCCAAAGAGACATATCTAATATAGTGTTTATCGAAATGGTAGCACGATTATAATAATCTAACGATTATACTAAGTCATGAATTTACAGGGTTAAAACCAGGGGCTGATTATGAATGTCGAAAAAACCCTGAAGTTAACGATGGTTTGAATTACAAATTTTGTTATAAAAATTGGAATGTTTATCAATAATAAGGGCAAATAGAATTTTGATTTACTTAGTTTTTAATAACCCCAGCATCAGTCAGGTTTACGAAATTGTATGACCTATAAATGTAGGCAGTGTAATAGTTAGAGTCGGATATTGAATTATTACAAGAAATATTGACTTTGTATAAAATATGAATTTAGGAATGTGTCGTTTGCGTTTTTAAAGTGGGTGTTTTTAAAATGTGCTCTTAAGGGCACAAACAAATTTAATCGTCGAAACATGATATCAAAATATCAAGTTCATTTCAATAGCCCAGTTTCTGGAAACCTATATCAATATTAGTCCATATTAAATTACTAGTAGGCTTACGTCTGACATATATTGTTGATAGGCCTACTTATTTTTAAATATTTTTGGGATAGTAAAAGCATATTTGACATTAACGTTTACCTTGGACAAGTTCCTGAACAAATGTTATGTAGTAATCATTCTTGCCGCACGTTAAGATAATAAATTATTCCTTGCGTGTCACTGCAACAATTATTCTAAAGTTGTAGGCTATGATTTTTTGAATGTACTATTTAAATGAAATAAATAACATGTACACACTTATTTCAATAAATATATTCTGACAATACAATATAAATAAATATAATCAATATATATATATATATAAAACAATTACAAAATTGTATACGTTGTATAATTGTATAAAAGTGAATAATTGTATAATACTCAGAATAAGTGTATAATTGTCCACAGGTGTATAGAGCCCAGTATAAGTGTATAATTTATAAGGTCAGGGTGTATCGCCCAGTATAAGATTGGATGTATAATAATTATTGTATAAATGTATAAATATAATATTGTATATCTGTATACAAATACAATATGAGTATATATACCGCCCGTTTATATCTTGACTTCGCCTTCGACATCATTTTCTTCTTTTTGGATGTTCACTGGATCTGCATTTGTAACTTGACCTTCCTGATCTAAGTTGGGTTTTTCTACCCCCTTTCCAGCACTTCTCTTCCTTCTGGGCTTACGATGGTTTCTCTTGCGTTCGCCAACTCCGGGCGTTTCATCAATCATCATTTTAGAACGTTTTCTATGTCTTCTACCAGAACGGTTACCAAGCTTTCTTCCACGTCTTCCAGCACCTGTTAATTTATTTACTTCCTTTTCATCTACGTTCAATGTGTATTTTCCTTTAGAAAGTTTAAAAATACCTCGATCAACACATTGATCGAGTGCTTTTCGTACGGCGAACGTATCCGATCCACCTCGAACATCATCAATGAAATTAATTATTTGTTTCATTGTAACACCTTTAGCTTCATTCATTACATGTACTGCATTTACAGCATGTTTAATGGAATCACGAAAAGCCATGATACTTTGCTTTAAGTAAATACACACAGAATTATTTTTGACAACACTACATACAATTTTGATTACTTGGAATTTAAACCAGCATTAAATTTGTTACTGTTGATTTGTACTGAAAATTTTTAACAATGTTATTGCTAGGAGAACACTTAATAGTTAAAATAGATTTTTAAAATTTCCATTGTTGTACTTTTATTTATTAAAACACAAAAGAACCTAATAAGTTTTACTTTATCAATAATTATAATTAGACATTCGAAAGAGAGAGTTTTACCGGATAAAAAGAAAATATATTTTACTGTATTATCCCATATTTGTGTATGCCTGAAAAAGGGGAACTAGGACTATTACAGAACCACAGCCTGGACGATTAATCATTTTTTCTTAAATTAAATATACAAAACGTATATTCTAAAAATTTTAATTCGTTATATTAGGCGTACCGACAAAAAACAATAAAAAACACAACTCAAGGAATATCTAGAAAAGTAGCTATGGTCATACCCCCAAAAATTTCGCTTCGTGAGTTATTAGGCTAGAACGCTGATTTATATAAACAAAAAAAAGTTTCTAAATATAATAACTTACGACTCTCTTAACTGTTTTCTTAAATGATATGAAACGTGTGAAGTTCATTTTGATGCATTGGTTTATGCCATTGCTCTTTAAATCCACTAAAAATTTGAGATATTCAACTTTAAAAGGCGGCTTCGTCGCCGTATGGCCTACAAAACTTGAATTGGAAATTTCGGTGAGTGAGTAATGCTTTTTATTTGCTCAATTTGATTTCTCCTTGTGACGGTATGAAAAGATTACTTACAAATATGCAACATTAACAGTCAATTGTCACTTGCGAGTAAGACAAAACACTTTAGTTTTAGTTATGTACACAGCTCAGTTAGTATCTGTGTCAAAGTAACACTTACGAAAGTTTTCTGGTTTATAGTTGGGGATAAGTAATTACCGTATGAGGCGGTACGATGATGGATGATGGCTATTTTATACAATTAATATTTATTAGTTATCTCTAAAAATACTAATGCGTACAGACAGTACGCATATTCTCTATAAGTAATGTAAAGATTTTAATTTTTATGATTTGACTTGAAGTGTTGGTATTTTTTTATTAGTCTCTAATAATAATATTAGAAGATCTAACCGACTATATATTACGTAAAATACCGAAATCAGAAATTAAAACTTCAGTGTAATTAATATTGCGTTATAGTCAGCGTCCACATGAAATATATTTACGAAATACGAAGTCTGTTTATTAAATAACTAGACAGACTTCTTATTTATATAATTGTGTCTAGTTATATAATTTATCTGTAGTATCCCGGAATAATTCTAAGTTAAAAAGTTGAGTAACGTGTGAACTTTAAATGTCTAGTAAAATTTAACAAATATCAATGTTTTCAATTAGTTATTGATGATTACGGAAAGACACCATATTTTGTGTGTTTGATTGGTAGGCCTACAAAGGATTCAGTGAAGTACGTCATGAGGTGGAAGCGGAATAATCACTCTGTACAACATTTAACTTCAAAAACTGAAGAAAATATAGGGGGAGGGGACCAGATCGTTCGAGAAGACGGTCGAGTCATTGCATGTCCGAATAATAGCTGAAGCTATGAGCATTGACGAAGATACAGAACACTTCCCGTGAGGATCTCAACTTGTGCCTAGGTTTCCACACCACAGCAATAGAACGGCTGACATGTTGCAGATACTTGATGTCGACAACAAACTTTTTTTAACCCTTTGAAGATTACAGGGAAATACCGATTAACGAGTACGGCCGTTCTTGAACGTTCTCTGTGCTGTTTGCGTAAATGAGTATGGACGTTCCGGAACATTTTAGGTTACGTCTGAGCAATAAAAGTATTTATCATAAAACAAATTAGTCATGGCTTATTGTGTTGTCACAATTCAACAAGAAATAGTACTAAGAACACATGAAATCGGGTTTTTCACAATTGTAAGGCAGGACAACTCCAGGGGGCGTGGTTTCAGGAGAATTCACCATGCGTATTGATTGACGCGTAAATGTAGGCGATGGCATCGTCTTCTCCGCGGTTGTTTCCCCCCTACACACACCTGTGCCTATGTTCCTTGTCTAGTATAAGTGATTTGTATCATTATATTATGTTACGTATATTATACATCAAACATGAAAAATTAAACACTACAAAGCTTTTTTACAGATTCCCCTCTGTCTAGTCTTTTGACACATTTAGCCGCGTCTCAAACGAAACCAACACACGCTTCCAAGAAAATTGAAAAGAAATGTTATATTTTCCATAATGTAGGCTATACTAAATTGATTCGTGGAAAAAAAGCGGCCCATCAAACGTTTTTGTCTGTGTATGTCTGCTATACCGACGGGTGACAATGCCACGGTGTTTTTATGCCGCCGACAATGGGATACCGCTATCAGCAAACGAAACCAACACACGCTTCCAAGAAAACTGAAAAGAAATGTTATATTTTCCATTATGTAGGCTATACTAAATTGATTCGTAGAAAAAAAGCGGCCCAGCAAACGTTTTTGTCTGTGTATGTCTGCTATACCGACGGGTGACAATGATTTTTCAGTGCAAATTTTTTTTAAAGTACATTTATCAGTGTAAATTTTTATTCTTACAAGTTTTTAACACAATATTATTATATTATTATACATTTGTAACCAATAAAACAACTATTTAAAATTTTTTTTTTCTTACTCCTTGACAACAATTTTCTTTGTAAATACTTACTAACCAGCTGTTGGCTATTTGGGACGTTCAGGAACGGCCGCACTCGTCAAAGGGTTAAATTTCATCACTTATCGGCTCTTCCAGTAAAATCCCGAGCTGAAACAACGGTCAAAACCGTTCATGGAACGAAACCATTATAACTAAGAATAGACAAAAGGCCATGAAAGCAAATGAAAATTGAAAGCCAGGCCCCTTGTGTTTTTTATTTGCAATAATTTTCACAATCCTCTTGTGATAAGGATTCGAAAAAATGATCTGGAAAAAAAAAATTAATCCCTCCTTCCATACCTTTAATTAAAATATATATTCTGATAAATCGTCTGGATTTCACAAGATCGCCCATGTTTAAGCTTTAACTCCAAGCAGAACATTTCTTACTACTTGATGTTATTAAACCTTACAATACTTCAGATATCCATGGTACTTTCTCGTCTTTCTTATTGTGGTGACCTCCCCTATAACCACCCTCAGATCCTTGAACTCTTCAGTATACTCACAGTTGTTTTGCACCTGACTAAACGAAATCTGCTTTCAGGCTCCTTACAAGATATTTCTTTAACTAGTTCTTACAATTCGTTGCTTAGTCGTTTCTTTAGTTTGAATTCCACTAGCATTGTGAAATGTAAGCTAGCTTTGTATTGATTGAACTTCTTGTTCTTCTTTTTTTGCATAACGTGTTAATGAATATTGGGGGAGTGTGTGAAAAACCTAACACATATAAATCCATCAACTCGATTTGAACGTTGGCAACCTTTCTAAGCTACGTTACGCTTGTTCTACTAACTGTCAAAATATCCATATCTATCCTAAATTTTAAACATTAGTTCAAAATTTAAACATTTTAATTTAGGGAATTGTTTAAAATAAATTCAAAAATTATAGTTTTAAAAAGTAACCAGTTTGAATTATATCAGATGCTAAGTACTTGATAACCAAACAAGTAAATATGAAAATAATAACCATTTACATCCATTAATACGCAAATAGTGACACGTTTACTCTCTCTCTCTCTCTCTCTCTCTCTCTCTCTCTCTCTCTCCCCAAAACAAATTATATGATGTCTTCCTTTATTTTTCAGTATTTAATTTTATAATTATACGACAGGCATAACATACGCAACAAAACATATCAGAATAATTGCTGTACTGAAAGAAAACTTCTTAAAATGTATTGGATAATAAGATAGTTAAATTGATCCTCGTTTGAATAATACCAATAGATAAATACATACAATTGTTTCTGTAGTTAGACAAACCTAGTGGATAGCGGTAGTCATATATTTAACCTCTTGGATAACCTATGTTTGAAATGTAATCCGCAAAATGGCCGTATTCTGATCCCAGTCATATTTCATCTACAACCGTAATCCGTTGAAGCTACCCCTAATAACTAATAAGGGGATTTCCCTTTGACTTGTGTCTCGAACATAATTAGTTGCCTGTTTGCAGAAGAAACACTTTAGTAGAGTTTCTGACTATTGCAAAGCCACTTATATATGTTAGTTGGAGCAGAATTTTAATCAGATGATTATTTGATACACTATAGGTCATTAGATGAGTGTAAAAGAAAATACATAATGTAAAATTTTAAAAATAATACTACAAGATATTATAGAACATAAACTGGGCGGCGTGATTTGAACTCATTTGCCAATTTAAAACTTCCAAATTAAAAGTAG
This sequence comes from Aphrophora alni, assembly GCA_963513935.1. Lineage (NCBI taxonomy): Eukaryota > Metazoa > Arthropoda > Insecta > Hemiptera > Aphrophoridae > Aphrophora > Aphrophora alni. The sequence goes on from OY740766.1 coordinate 69,524,870, forward strand.
TAAAGCCTCATAAAATGAGATTATCAACCCCAAGCACCTAAGCTTATGAATTTGGTTCAAATAAATTCCCATTGCTAGTTAAACACTTTAAATTTGTGAATTAATAGCCACAAAGCTGACATATTGTGTGTTTTTGGTTTTACATAGAAATCGGCTTGTTGAAAGATGGGTGACTGAATGACTTTTTATTTTTTATATTAATAGTTTATATATTTTACCTGAATTGGCAAAATTAAAAAAATAATAATTCAAATGATAAATATAATTCCGTAATATATTTTCATTATGTAGTTTGGGTAATTTAGGTAATTTACAAAACTATACACTTATTGATTAAGAAGCTAAATAACACAAATTCAATGGAAATCGTTACAGTACACCTTCTGTACGAAGAAATATGTGAATGAACCTATTTAGGATACTGAATCTCCAGATTATAGGTTACTGAATCCAGTCCAATAGTAGATTGGTTTCATCAAAATGACGTAGTATTTTTTTTGTCATCGTTGGACATTATCAATCAAAATGACAATTTTTACCTCTAGCTTATTTATAATATTAGTATAGATGAAGCTTAGTTGCTGTACTAAATATATCGTTATTAGCAGTTTATTTATTTCTGGGAGTTATCATAACGTAAGGAGTATTGATCTTTTAAATCCTATTAGATGGAATTAGGTCACTTGTAAAGATAGATTCTGTTAAAATTATAATTTTCCTGTTTTCTCCCTTACTTTTATTATTGAAGAACATCATTGTATTACTACATTTAAATTATGCATAATGTATTAGATATTCGCGTTTTTAAGATCGATTGTTCTTAATACATTTTTTTGTTTCAATTAAAAAACAAGACACTCACGTATATCTTATGAGTGAAAAGTACGTCTTAAAGAGTTTCAGCTCCCTTACCAGATTTTTACGAATTTGGTGTTTGTATTGTGTTTTTTAAGAGTTTTAAACACAAATTAATTAATCGAGCATCGTGGTGCTTTGTTCTGTTATAGAACCGTTTGTTATAGAAACTATACAATAGGATGGTACATAGTCTTGTTTAGGATCTTGTTTATTGTTAGTAAAATTAGAAGATAAAATTATGAGTGTAACTTAGAACTTGGTGATTGGTTGAATTTCTAAAAATGTAAGTTGATGAAAAATATTAGTTCTGATTATCAATAATTTTGAGAATAGCATTTTTTAAAATATTCAATATTGTGATTTATTCAAATCTTATCCTCCCCCTTCCCATATATTTCTTAAATAAAAATAGTGTAGGAAATAGTGTAAAAAATAGGATAGGTGTAGGAATGTCCCTCTTACTATTATTTTGTGAAATTTAAGTGAGGGGAGGGCAAACAGAAATTTAAAATTTTGATTTGTGGTGTGGTGGAGCACAACTTAAAAAAAAAAATTTATGAAACAGCTTCGAAATTGGTTTTGCCATTTGGGTTGGAAAGAAAATACAATAGAATATCAGATATAGATGTAATTTTAAAAAAAACATCTGACATAGGTCTAAAAAAAGTATTAAAGTTTTATTTCTGAAAAGTTGAATGTGGTGTGCAAACTTCAAAAAGCAGGAGTATAAGATAGCGGCAAAAGTTGCTTCTTAAAATAGTCCGTAAAGGCACAAAATTAATTCTCTAATTTATATTCCAAAAAATGAGCTAAAACACGCTACAGTGAGATTGTGTAACGGCAGGTTAGTTATTTATTTAATTAGTGTTGGGTTATACAAAGTGTGTCTGTTAAAGTTCGAGACTTATATAGTAACTCATGTTCACTTATTTGTTTCTAATGCTCGTTTCTTTCAATATACTTCACATTCTCACTTCCTCATAAGAGTCACTAAAACGGGTGTGACAATCCCGAAATACACTACCGGGACCTTTATTCATCTCGTCTTGGGTTAGATCCTTCTTTTACATCTTTCTGGTCTTTCTTGTCCAACTCTTGATCTCTTTCCACCCTGACGCTATTAGAGTATTCCAGAGTTAGTTGTATGCTTCTTTTTTGTATATTTAATGCCACAAATTGTTTCGCCGTTTTTAACAATAAAAATGATTCACATTTAGTCACTAATACAGTCTTGTGTTCCACTGGTAGAAACCGTACAGTAGACTTGTTTCTATCAGCTGTTTTAACATAACTGTGGCTTTCTTCTTTATTTCTACAACTCATTCACAACGTGTCGCTTTAAACACAGATTTAACTTTGGTTATAATTTACAAGGTGACAAAGTGGTGAATATGGAGAATGTCCCAGTGTTCGTCGTTAAATAAAATGCTATGTCAGCAGGCGCATTGTCATAATAAAGAATGAAACCAATTCTCATTATTCCTTTATTTTTTATAAATTTTTCTTTCTACTTTATCCAAATTTCCATATAATACATTTGTACTGTTGTGCCTTTTGGATCATATTTTTTGAAAAAAATAAAGCAGTCAAGAAAATGTGTTTAAACTGAAAACGCATGTAACATGAACCAATTATTTAAAACTGTATTTAAAAGTATTACGACCTAAAAGTAAAAGAGTAATATACATTAGAACTGCGCAAAATAAAGTGTTTGTTATATTATAATGTTTTTATTTATTGCATATTATAAGTTTCTGTAGCATTAATTTTAAACCATGCAAACACCATTGTTCATAATTTGAAAGCTATTGTTTTAATGCGAACATACACTTTGTAGTGAATGAAATCAACAGTAACTCAGTAAATACACACTGTACTAAAACAGTATATTCATGTAGTCCTGTGTTTATATAATCCTAAACAAACTCCCACAATCCTGTCTCGGTCGTATTTTGTTCGGCCTTTGTGATTCAGGTAATCGGCTAAAGCTCTAACTAATGACTTATAAAGAAAGAGCTTTGCTCGTAAACAATTATGTAGCTTTCCTGCTTTAAGTATTGTTTTACTCAACAAACATTTTATGAATACTCGGAAACAAACCTCGACTAAAAAAAATCAATGTTTAAACATTAATATGTTGACCCTATATTTCTTTAAACTGTGAATAATAGTGAATTGTGCATTTTACATGAAATGATATTAAAATATAAACAATAATTATTTTCTCCCTCTTCATTAATCTCTCTTTCTCTCTCACCATCCCTCCCCAGCCCCCTCTCTCTCTCTCTCTCTCTCTCTCTCTCTCTCTCTCTCTCTCTCTCTCTCTCTCTCTCTCTCTCTCTCTCTCTCTCTCTCTCTCTCTCTCTCCTTACTCTGTTATCTCATGTTTTTTAACATGATCTATTTATTGATGCATCATGGTAATTACCCATCCTTATAATACAAACAATACGTGATTTTAATCATTTTTCTTTTTATTGTAGACGGTACTTATCCAACATACTCAATACGAACTCGCAATACATCTCACTTTTTTATATTCACTTTCTATAGCTTAAGGGTTCTAAAATCAAACAAAAAAAATTTTTTTTCACAAGTCGTTTACGTTTTTTTTCCCCAGTACCAGTACGGCATATGACTAAAACAAACACTACGATAGAGACTTAAACTTTGATATTGGAGATTGTCGTAGATCCAACGAAAATAACAAAATGACATAAAAATAGCAAAAGTTAATTATTTATTTTGAAGACTTAGCTTGGAAAAAACATTAAATCAAATCAAAATGTGAATTGTTTCAGCGATAGTTTTCACAATAGAAATAAACAAAGTTCATGAAGCTGACCAAATAAGAAAGTATGACCGAATGTACTGTACTTGTTCACCATGAAGAAATCTCCATGGAGATACTGTTTTGAGATCTATCAAACTTGGGACGACACGAGCGAAGCAATGGTGACCGTTTAAATGCACTGCTTCGAGGAACAAGGCGAGGAACAATAAAATTGTCTAAGTTATATATTTTGTAGGACTGAATAAGTACCATGGTGGTGCTCCTCAAATTGTTGCTACTTTTGTGATAGGCCTCGTAGTATTATGCATTTATTAGTCTACATTGGTTCGACTTTTTTCTGAACTTGAAGGGCCTACGTTAGAAAAAATTACACTGTGAAAAATAGAGGTAATTCGCTCATATCGGGTTTGTGAATATATTTTGTTTGTTGTCATAAGCAGAAATCAAAATTAATACGATATTGTAGAGAGTTCGGGTGATTATAAAATCAACAAATGTTGACCTACATTAGGTCAATATGCTGGATAACATTTTACTTCTCAATTATAACGGTTATTAATTTGGATATTAAATTTCAACACCAAAGGTCGCCATACTGAATTTTAAACCTCCCTTTAAATTTTATGTATATTGGCATACTTATATTGAGTTGATAATAAAGACAGTTTATTCAGATTATGTAACAGTATATAATTTTAAAAAAAATTGGAATCTACTATTTGGAGTGTAAAGGAAAAACAATAAAACCTAAAATTTTACACAGTACAAAGATATTAATTCATTTTCTATTCCTAACTCAAAAAAAACAAAGAAAATAAAAACAAACAAGTACAATAACAAACAAACAAAATTCACCGACATCAAACAATCATTCTAAATAACACTTTACGTCATCCATAAAAATACCAGGTTTTTAGTTCCAATACCAACATTTCTCCAAATTTTACGATCTTCAAGAACACAGGAATCTTAAACGTAAGCACGGGTCGAGTGATACCTCATTTCAAAGAGCTCAGTTAGTAGAGTTGAATGCCGCAAACCGCATCTCAAAAGATGTATCCAATCAGAAATGGCGGGTTGTTTTAGGTACACATTGTGAAGTACGTTATGCGCTGCGATTTCTGACTGGATTTAAAGAAAAAATAATAATTCTAAAATGAAGTGGTAAGTTAAATAATCTCGCCAACAAAAACAATGGTAGAACTTAAGTATTGATATTATCCACTGTAATAATTTTCAAATGTTTAAACTAATTTATTTAAGTCAGTCAGAAATGGCAGCGCATAATGTACTTCACAATGTGTACCTAAAACAACCCGCCATTTCTGATTGGATACATCTTTTGAGATGCGGTTTGCGGCATTCAACTCTACTAACTGAGCTCTTTGAAATGAGGTATCACTCGACCCGTGCTTACATTTAAGATTCCTATGACTTCCTCTGTGGGCCGTCCCCCCATGGTTGTCATGTCATGGCAATAGCAAGGAAAAATAGTTTACATTGCCATATGTCACTGTGCAAAGTTTATAGATGTTTTCTGCTATGGTTTGTAAAATATTAAGCCGTACCCAGACTTTTCAAACACCTGGTATATTTCTTAATAGATAAAATCTACTAAGACTTGAAAATAATTGATGTTTCAGTTTATCAACAACATGCATTTTCCAGTTTAATCTTTTGTCAAGTACTAACCTAAGTACTTAACGGATTCAAATTTCCTTGCAATTTCACAATCACAGTCAAACAATAAATCACATCCCGTGAAATGATACCTCACATACTTACTAAAAGTTCCCTTCCCAATTAGATTAATATATAAATAGATAGTCTTAGATGCATTTAAAAACGTACTGTTTATTTAAAAACCACACCTGTAATGATTTCAAATCATGATTAATCGAAATCGCAATTTTTTCGTAACAATCATCACAATATGAAAAAGCCGTGTCATCCGCATATGTGGTAGCATTACCTTTAAATCCGGCACTGCATAAATTATTAACATAAATAATAAAAATCATAGGACTGTGCGGAATTCCAAAATTAACTGTATCACTACTACTAAACCTTTCACTGATTCTCACACACTGCATTCGACCCTACAAATAACTATTAAATCATTAATAAACTACTTCTCTGATTCCATATCTGTATAATTTGGTAAGTAGAATAGAGTGACCTATGGTGTTTACCACCTTCCTCAAATCAAACAAACCTCCAACCTTTATCCCCCTATTAATATTTTCATAAATATCAGAAACAACACTCAATGAAGTTTCACTGAAGCTCCTACCAATCCAGAAACCAAATTGATTCTCATTCATAGTCCTTGAAAAGTTCAAAAAGTTAAGCAGTCGAAAACGTACAGAATTTTTCCACTATTTTTGCAGAAATGGATAAGAGCGAAATTGGTCTAAAATTGTTTGGGTTTTTTTTCACCACTCTTATAAATTGGAATAACAACATCAAATTTTAACTTGTTAGGGAAATCACCAGTCTCAAAACTGAAGTTATAAATGTAAGTTAGTTGTGCAATTTATTCAGCAACAAGTTTTACATGGGTAACAGTAGTACCATCATAACCAGGAGCATTTTTTCGATAATAGACTTTATTATCCTTATATCTTCATTTAATGAAACAGCAGTTAGAAATATAAATACTTTTCAGAACCTGTAAAAAAGTCATACTCGTCAATAGAGCTTTCATATATTCCCCTCTCTCTCATGTCTAAATAACAACATATTGTATAAAAAATGTTCAATTTCAGCAGATGACTTAGAAACACTATAATAACCAAGAATTCCATCAATATCGTTTGTAAAAAGAATGTTTTTTGCACGTTAAGTACTTTAGCAACTTTCATCGTTCTTTATTATTACTATCTCTAAGATCAATCTCATTAATATAATAGCATTCTCATTTTTAAGACGGTTTATTCAATACATGTAAAGCGAAGATTAGGGAAAAAGAGTACCAATTCCTAATAGCGACGGAAGCAAACAAACTCAATCGATGATCTAGTAATCTATCCCAAAGTTGAGTTATGCTACTAACTAATGGTTAATTCATATTGAAAGTAATATATTAAGAACCTACTTGGCGACTTAAGCAACGTTAGTGGAAACCATACTACAACATTATGTTCTTCTATAACAATACTAAAGAAAATCGTTTAAACTAGACTTACTTCGCTCGTTTTCAGAACGAGCGGCCGCTGGTTTCAGGTATAGTAAACAAACAAAAGATAAATCTTTTACATATAATTGAATTGAACGAGTTTTATTATCGGATACAAAAGTAGAGCTAGTTTTATGTCTTAAATATTTTACAAGATATAAAAACAGAAACCCGAGGTTAAGACTATAACCACACAATGTGTTTTCCAATCTAGCTGAGTATTATTTGTCATAACAAACGGATAGAAGATCAAGATCATAGAGCGAAGTTCTACTAAACGTCTGCTGCCGCTCAACGTGCCATTTAAAAAAAAAAAAACTTAAAATAATATTGCACAAATTTCGTTACAACAAATCTGTTGTAAGATTTGGACTGCAAATTTTAACTGTTATTGCAAGAAAACAGTACTTTTCAGCAAACCTATTTGAGGCAACCGAGGTTGTAAGCTGCGGTTTGTAAAACAGGGAAGCAAAGTAGGTATTTACGTCTGTTACAGAACATAACTGCAAAGGTCTACTATATATTACTGCTCGTTTGCCAGTACAAAATATCTGAATCTGAAGGGCGAGTTAGCTCTCTTACAAATGTTATACTTACAGCCAGGTCGTATATCGTACACTACAAACTATTTTTATAAGTAATTTAGGTTTTTACAACGTATAGAACCAAGTAGTGCATCAGGGAAGACTGATAAGAAAATAAAACACCAATAAAAAGACAACAATATATTTGAGATATAACCCTACTATATTTAATTAAAAATACGTTTTTCTTAACATTCGGTTTTATCTAAATTTATCACTTAAATATATTAGGCAAAATTTGGAGTTAATAGTTAATAAAACACTATAAAATCAACATAAAAAAAAGATCAACAAGATGTTAAAATGACTGGAAACAAATTTTAAAATGACTGGAAACAAATTTTAAACACACACTTCAACACGTATTGTATAACTTTATCAAACTTGTTTCAACACACTCTATGCTCTATGGTAGATTGTATTCATATCCGTTCAACCGTTTTTCTGCCTAAGATTAAGTCAAGAGAAAAATTTGAATAAATATAAAAAAAATTTAAAGAAAAAAATTGTCTTTTTTTTAAATTTTGCTAGTTTTTCTGGAGTCAGCTGATAATTTTAGAAGCGAAGGCGTTAGAAAATACTTTTATTCGATAAGTATTAGTTTAGTGTGCTACTTAAAGTGCATACTTAGTCATTGAGTAACTATCATTGATATAATGGAGATTGTGAAATGTAATAAATGTACTTCGCAACACTTGTTTAAGCTTGGAAGGGAATGTATGCACAGTACTTCTGCTCACGACAACAGATAGTTAAATTATTATGTACATAAGAACTATTTATAATACAAATATGATGATTGCACGCACGCACGTACGCACATCATCTTGTAAGTGAGCCCACACATATCCACAATGCTCAAATACACACAAAATATAAACATAAATTATTACCAAACTTTTTTCAACATATCCACAAATACACATTCACAAATGCTCAAACCCACAAAAACATGTATTTTGTATAAGGTTTCTAAAACTAATCATTGAAAAGTTCAAAACACATAACTTATAGTAAATAATAAATAAATACCTTATTTCCTATTGCAGTCTAGTAACTTAATTACATGTCGGTGACTAAGATTTCACTTTTCCTATTGAAGCATTGTCAAACCGAACTAATATAGTTACATTTGTTGAAATGCGCGTCAAGTTAAATAATTAAAAAAATATATATATTATAACAACAAAACACATAAACTTAAACCACAACACTTTGTACATAAACTATATTTAAAAAATATATTATTTATGTACGATTGTTACACAAGTGCTCGGTCAGTACTCCGAATTTAAATTGACGCACATTTCAACAAATGCAAATATATTAGTTCGGTTTGACAATGGTTGGATTGGAAAAGCCAAATTATAGTCACCGACAAATAAATTAAGTTACTATATGTTATATGTATATATAGCCAGTCCATAAGGCAAAATCAAAATAAATATAAGAATTTCAAAAACTTTAATTTAAAAAACAAAATGTTCGTGGGTTGTAGTACTAATAAATAGAAATATTGAAATAAAACAAAACATCTCTGTTAAAGTACTCTTTCATTTCGCTTTTATAAATAAAATTATAATTTCCTTCAAAGTATAAAAATTAAAAGTATAATATTTTAATATTTCGTTTCCATGAAACAAAGTTAAGAGGTATCTCATTGAGGGAAATGTTTTTAAAACACAGGTGAGGAAAATATAATTTTAATTTTGATGCCACAGTTTATGTATAATTCAACAAGGGAAAGATTCCCTCCTTTTTATGTTCAGTGTAAAAGAAGCAGCTGTGCTGAACAATTTGCATTGTCAAAACAAGAATTAATCCGACACTAACTTCCTCAATTTTATACCCAACATGAAAATTAATGTCCTTGTCAAGCTAAATCGGGCTGTTTCTTTTTGCGTTTATAGTATTAGGTCATAAGCTAAGTTTTTCATAAAATATTAAATTTGAGATGTAAACTTTTGATTACAACTGTATTACTTTATGTTTATCTTCCTTTAAATTACACTTGCTGCAGTTTGGGAATAAATTAAAATAACTGTTCAACGAGTCACATAATTTTAATAAATTTACTTTAAAAATGAACCAATTTCTTTGATTTCTGAAGCTCTATTACGTCTACATCAATTACATTTTCTATAATAACGGAATAAATAGTACCTTAATATAGGTGCCAAATAAATTAAAATGGTTTCTATCAAGAAAGTTTATAGTATAGTTAATACGGTTTCAGTATCAGTTGTTATCTCTTTTATTAAAAAAATAATTTCCATCTGGCTTTATAATTCAAGAAGTCACTTTTGAAATCTAGCAGATTCACTTTTTTCAGGGTTCGCAATTACATAATTATATTTTGTGTGTTTCATTTTTTCTCCTTTTGACTGATTTAGGATGAGATTTTTTTGTGGCTGTCATGTGTTGGATAGTGTTAATTATTATAGTTTTTTTTTTAAATAGCCAGATGCGATACTGCGACAGGAAAAAAATAATAAGAATGAAATAGAATAAAACAACATAATATAAGAAATAAACAACATAGAATGAGATTTAAAAAAAATACTTGAAAAGGCGATATTTTCCAATTAGCTCCGATAAGGAAGAGTAGAAATAAAATGGTATATTCTGCTTGTATTAAATCGGTATTATAGTGCGTTATTTTAACATGGGGAAGCGTATAACTCTGTAGATTAGTAAAAACAGGTGGTTTCAACAGTTATATTGTTTATCAAATCTGAGATACTTACTATTAAACAACTGTTCGTCAAGACCATATTATTATTTAAACTCGCAACGGTTTAGTTGTGAGAAAGGGCGAAGATTGAACATATTGGAAAATATGGAAATATGTTAGATAAAATACAGTCTGTCAGTGTTGTAGTATCTATGTAGTGAAGGTATTTAGATCATCTATGGAACGGTGTGGGAGAACTGTACAAGAAGATGGCGGAATAAAGAAAAACATGAGTCTATCTAAAATGTCTACTTTATTTACTAAACATGAAGTCTAAAAAGAAAACAAATATAACATGGCACAGTCGATAGAACATAAAAAGAAAGAAAAAATCAACATCTGCCAAAATTTCAGTAGATGCATCTCAAAATGGTATTGGAGCAGTACTTCTGCAGAATGATTTACTTCTAGACTATGCATCAAAGGCATTTACAGACAGAGAAACATGATATGAAAATATAGAGATAGAATTGTATGAAGTGTCGTAAGGTTGTGAACATTTTTATGACTATTAAATTTATATATTTTTTATTTATGGTAAAATTATAACAATTGAATCAGATTATAAATTTCTAGAGGTTATTTATTTAAAGAAAAACGTTGTATTAATGTCCTCCTAGATTACAGCGAATGTTAATTAGATTACTAAAATACAATTATGTTTTAGTTTATAAGCCAGACAAAGAATTATTTTAAGCAGATACGTTTGTATGGTGATATGTTTGTGAAAATGAAATTCAAGCTCAAATATGAGGTGTTAAACTATACCAAATAAAAGAAACTTGGTTAAAATAACTACAGAAAATGATAATGAAAAGTGTCTTTTATATGGTCAAATTGTTAAATGATGGTCAATATCCAAAACAAAGTACCACGTCTGATACTAAAATACTGGGAAATTAAGCATGAATTGACATTTGTAGATAAATTAGTATTTAGAGATAATAGATTAATAATTCCAAAAGATTTGAGAGCAGATTTACTAAATACAATTGATTGTGGACATCCAGGTATAGAACGTTGTAGAAGTAGAGGTAGAGAACTAGTATATTGGAAAAACTTAAATTTCAAATTTAGTAATTGTATTGTATGTCAACAATTTAAAAATGATAATGTTAAAGAACCAATGTGTAATGTTGACTTACCTAGACATTATTGGGATAAAGGAGTGGCAGCAGATATTTTTATTGAGATAGGATGGAACAAATTATTTGTTGATGGCAGATTATTATTCCAAATTCGTTGAACTATTTATGTTAAAGAATTTAACTACAGAAACATTCCAAACATCAATGAAATAGATATTTTCACGCTATGGAATCCTAATGATTTTTGTAACAAACTGCAGAAGTCAATTCAAAGCAGAATCTTTTAAGAAATTTGCAAGTAAATGAGAATTTTAACATAATACAGGGCGATTCAAAAAGAATGGTGCAATAATAAGGTTAATGTTTTTGAAGACGAAGAATCACAAAATCATGAAAATTGCATAAAACAATTTGTTATATTATCAAGTTTTAATGTACATTACAAAAATTTGATATGCACGGCAAATGCTCGATACGACGCCGTTAGTTAATCTGTAATTATCCAGGCGATATTCCAAGTACGCCCACACACTCTGCAACATTTCCTGTGTTATGGATTGCATTGCTTCTGTTATGCACTGTCTTAAGTATTGCAGGTTATGAGACATAAAAGAGTACTAAAACGTGTCTTAGATGAACCCCCACAAGACAAAATTACAAGGAGTTAACTCCGGCGATCGTGACGGCCAGCACAACAGATGTCTGTCTTCATATCCAGAGCAACCAATCCAACGGCAACCTATCATTCTAAAACTCGCGTACCTCAGATTTGTAGTGTGCAGCAGCACCATCTTGCTGAAAAACTACGTTTGGAATATCTTCTATAAGCTTAGAAGCCATGGTATCTAAATAATCGATGAACACAGTGAGTTCAATAAAGAAGAAGAGTCCAACCACTTTACTGGTGCTATTATCACAAAATATGTTTATTTCGGTGGATTCCTTTCGTACTCAATAAACTCCCTTGTGTTTTCTGATCGCCATATTCTTACGTTGGGGCGATTTACTTTCTACTGAGGTGGAAGGTAGCATCATCGCTGAACTAAGTCTGTCAGAAAATCCATCATTTTCAAACTGTTCAAATACAGCAAGGCAATTATCTCTACACTTTGGCTTGTCAGTAAGCCTTAATGCTTGTACCGGTTACAGTTTGTACCGTTTAAGCCTCATCCGCTTGCGCAAGACATGACATATTGTAGACTGTGGTATCTGAAGTTCCTTACTAGCTTTGTGAGTTGATGTTTTAGGTCCACGTGCATATTTAGCTTCGATTCTCTCCACAGCGTCCTCCGGGGGCTGTGGACGGACCGAACTTTTCTTGGCACAAAAACACATAGTTACCTCAAACTTCCTCACCCAACGAGCTATGCAGTTCTGATGAGGAGGGTCCTTTCTGAATTATGTTCGAAAGTTTTGTTGAACACTAACAACAGCATGGAATTTGAACAAACTCCAAAACACAAAACGCTTCTTTTTGCTATGTGGTAGCCATTTGATAAACGGTTTAGCGTTAGTCAACCAAGCAACGAAGGCAAAACATAACCTTATTTATCAAAACTAACCTATAAACATGCCTTTTCCATTGTTGCAACTATCGGCTGTTTTAATTCATGCAATCAGAAGTATCAACTATGTAGTTTTGCACCAATATTTTTGAATCAGCCCGTATAACAAATCCAAAACATTCTCAATCAAATGAATTTACTGAACGTTTTATACAAACTATTAAAAAATGGTTCAATAATGTGAATTGACTAACACTGATCTATACGAAGCTTTATTGGAACTTAGACATACTAACGATTTACCATCACCAGCTCAATTTTTGATGAGTCGTAGACTTAGAAGTTCCAGTAAATAATATATTGTTGCAAAATGAGATAAGTATCACATGCTGATAGAAAAACATTAAAGACAAAACAAATGAATTAACATAATAAGAGCTCAAAGTATCTTCCCAATTTAAAAATTGACGAGAAGGATAAGTTTCAACTGAAGCACGTGTTGTAGCAATCCTAGATCATATAAGTTGTTGACTTCTGATGGTAAAATATTATAATACGTAATCGTAAGCGTGTACAATCAAAAGTCAAGAACAGATCAACTCAAAATTGGCATTATAAGGATTGGTCTGATAGGAAAAGTAGTTTTAAAACTCCTAGCACCAATTCAAACACAACAAAAAGATAAACAAAAACATACAAAAAACCACATTCTCTGGAAAGAAAAATATCATCACACAAAATTTAAAATAATTAAAGTTATAAAACACCAATTAAGACTCACTATAGTAAAAGAAATACAGCACTTAAATGGCTAAATTTATAATTTTATGGTTGAGTATTTAAAGTTTTATTTTATAGGTATTGATTAATTTGTGTCGAGTCTGAATACAAATATTAAATTTATTTAAGTAAAACTAAAGATTGTAATTTGCATCAATTTTATGTTTGGAATATTTTTCTTTTTGCATTATTTGTAAAAATTCAACAAGTTGTTCAGGATAGGAACAGTACAGTGTAATATTTAAATTTGTTAACATAATAGTATTGTTATATTTAAGAAAAAGTTATGGGTTTTTTTAAACTAATTCCAAACTTAAAGAAGAGGGATGTGTAGTATCTATGTAGTGAATGTATTTAGATTATCTAAGACTAGTGAAAATATGGAACGGTGTAGGGATACTGTACAATAAGATGGTGAAATAAAGGTAAACATGTATCTGTTTAAAATGCCTACTTTAATTGCAAAACCTAAAGTATAAAAAGAAAACAAATATAATAGTCAAATACAACATTTTAAAAATATTAAAAAAAAATAAATAAAAAAATAGAAACTAATCAAATCGCACTACATTGCGCGGAAGAGAACAAAAGGGTGCGGTTTAATAGGCAGTGGAGAAGGGAGAATAAGTAGGCTATATATATATATATATATATATATATATATATATATATATATATATATATATATATATATATATATATCCACGTTCTATGCCTATATATTTATTCAATGTAAATATATACTTTAAATATTCAGAAACCAAGTTCACTACTAAACTAAACAATAAAACAAAATTTAAACAATTACGTTTCACTACATTTTGTTTGCAAATAAATAATAAAAATATTGTATTTCAATAGATATTTTTTTATCCTAAGTTGTACCTGTAGGCTATTGTTGAACAAATGTCCAATTTTCGATGGCTTTACCTGAAAATCCTAATTCGTCCTGAAAATTACCTGATTCTTGAAACCGTTGTACATAATGTTCGTTACAAGTTAAACAAACCATTTAAACTAATAAAACGACAAAATATTTTGTTGCTGGAACCACTTTAACATGATAACCGACGAAAAAAGTGTCCACTTCAAAGACAATTTAAATATTTTATTAAAGAGATCATATTAAATATATAACATTTTTTCCTGCAAGTTACGGAGAAGAATCAAGTTAAAATCATAAACAAACCTCGCGGGACATCTCATTTCCAATATATCTCGCCAAGCAATTTAATCCAAACTACGTTGTTCCCCTTCCTACCTTATGAGGATGACTCGTGATCAGCCATGCTTAAAAATTAAAGTCTTGTAATTACAATAAGTACAAACATTATAAATAACGACGGAAACTAACATCTCTGGTGGAATATTAAAGTCTTATTTAACAGTGAAATCTTTATATTTTACCTCTCAACTCTAGAGTGAAAAGTCGTAACAGTAAAAATACAAACAAAACTTAATTACTTTCTTGATGCAATGTAGTTAAAATATTTAAAAATACATTTGTTAATTATTTTTAGAGAAATGTAAATGAGATATTTCATTAAAAAATAGTTTGTATGCTATCTAATAAAGTTCATTAAATGGTTTTGTTATTAATCATAATAGTTACAAGGGAATGGAAGTTCTAGCTATTGTGATCATTAAATGATTATGTTATTAATCATAATAGTTACAAGGGAAAGGATGTGCGAGCTATTGTGACGCCTTCACAGAAATGTCGAGACACCCATCCTGATGTTACTCAATAAAATAATTTGGCAATATTTTTGAAGCACGGTTTATAGTTTGTTTATGTAGACTACCACCATATAGGCCTACTTATAGCTATTGTTTGACAACTACCGAACTCTCATTTTTGGTAGTTTGATATTATATGAGGGTTTGACATATTTTATATTATAATATATTATAAATATATAGTGATAAATTATAGATATTATATTTTTGGTAGTTTAGCATTTATACGTCATCTATGTAAATAGATTTTTTTAAACATGTGATTTTATTAGACGGATTTTGATAATTAATTTTCACATTTCCATTAAATTTTAACTTAATCGATAGAACCCATTTGAGATATAAAATAATTTTACAAATTTTATTGCAGTTTAATTAATTGTAGATTGTGTGTTTTTTTTATCGATAACTCATGAACCTGTGTTTTTTTTTTTTTTTTTTTTAGAGATGGCAATACAATCGTTACGTTTTGTTTGGTTCTTTAGAGCCCATAATGTGCAACATCAGATATAATCTTTAGAGCCTATTATAAGGAAAATGTAATTTTGAGTTTCTTTTGTTATTACGGTTACTCCCAAGTTTTGTTCTATCTGGCTACCCAAAATTGTTTGTAAAAAATTTGGGAAATGATTTTCTACATTAAAACAAACAAAAAGGTCCTTAGACAATATGTCCTATCTCGCTTCATTATCTGCCGGTGTCTGTGTTTTTACGTGCAATTAATATCTCAAGAAGATTATCAGCTACAGATTTCTAGTTTTTCAGCAATTTCAAAATGGCGAACGACTCAAAAATTAAAAACTTAATAACTATAAAACTGTATCATCAACTGGCAATCAATGTTTTGAATTTTTAAAACGTTCACCATTTTGTAATAATATTGAAATAGTACACAATTAGATATTATTAACTGCAAAATCATAAAGTTAAAGCTCAATATGTTTCTTGAGATATTATTTATTATGTAAAAAACATAAACAGACAACATAGCGAGATAGACCATATTGTCAAAGAAACGTTTTCATTCTCGTTTCAATCTCCCAATATACATATTTCATAACTATCAAAAGACCTTTATTTAACCTTATTGTTTAAAAAATAAAGTTAAATGGAAAACTCTTTTTATTTAGGTTTATTAAAACTTTGTTTTAATGAATAAAACACGTTTTCTTTTTTTCATAGACAACGTTCTATCTGTAAGTCCTATAATTTCCAACAATAGTTGATTTTATGCAAAATAGAATAACCAATCAAAATATGACGACCAGTGTTTTATTATATAAAGTAGAAGAGTTATAAGTAAAAAAACAAAACAAAATCTTATAAAAATTAACAAAAAATTATTTTAAAAATAGCAATAATAGACTAATAGCTTGAATTTTAGTCAATTTTAGTATGTAAGTGAGGGAAAAATAATTGTGAATACAATGTGGGAAAATAGTAAAATGGTGACATTTTGACAGGTTTTTTGGTGGTTAGTTCTTATTTATTCCTTCATTAGAGTACAGATATATAAACTCATTTTGTTATTATGAAAAATCATTACTTTCACTTATGATAGAAATTTAAATATCTGCCATAGATTTCTAAATGTTTTCCCCAATAATTTGGTTTCTTGTTTATGTAATTTGTTTTATATTCCGTTTGAATTTACAGATTTATATATATATATTCTAGATATTTTCTGATTTTGATGGAATCAGAAAATACTATATAGTTTCTATATAGTATAGAAACTATACTATATAGTTTCAGATTAGTTATCGTTTTAGGAAATGGTATTAGTTTTTATATTATGTGTCTATAGTTGGGTTTTAAAATGGTTAGACTTCGATATCGAATAAAACATGAATGTTGTTCCACACTATAAGATTTCTGTATTAACGTGAAACCTTAATGACGAGATTACTATGATATCGAATAAAATATTAATGTTGTTCCACACTATAAGATATCTGTATTAACGTTAGACCTTTATGACTAGATTACTATGATATCTAATAAAATATTAATGTTGTTCAACACTATAAGATTTCTGTAATTATGTGAGTCCTATATGACAAGACTACTATGATATCGAATAAAACAAATACAAATACTGCCGTTATTTAGAACCTCTTGATTTAAAGGACTCTTGTTTAATTTGTTGACCTTTACTTCCGCTCTAAAGGCCTATATTTCACGAGGGGCAACCAAAATATTGGCTAGCTGCCGTCTAGTCTGTATTGGCAATGAATATTCTGTTTCATTGGCACTGTATCATAGCAAATTGGCACCAATCGCTGAGTTCGCTAAACCACTTACATCTCGTCAGTTAATTTTCAGTTCCTTTCCATATGAAATAGTTAGGTTTGGGTATTTTAGGCACAACCAAATGAGTGCTGATATTTTTATTTATTGAACGTTTATCTATTATTTATTTCCTTACTTTAAATATACAAACCTGATTTCCGAATGTTCAGTATGTTTCTTACAACTTACACAATTATGTAAAAGTCTTCCTATAGATATAGTAAAGCCGCTTTAGCTACGCGAGTATAGAGAACTGATATTCCCACTAGCCGTTTAATTTTAACTGCCCAAAATCGTACCATTTCATTTATATAGTTATAAAGTAGATGCAGAATTTAAAAAAAAAATTTTTTGAGGCTTAATATTTTGTATTGTTTGTGATTTTATATTAATTTCTAATATTTACAACTGAGTTCAAGAAGGAAAAACATCAATGATGTTATCCGGTGATATTTCTGGTTCAAGCAAATATTTTTGACACCGAGGCTCAAATATTTTTTAGGAGGGGTTGTTCTCAGTTCTTGTTATTGCACATCTAAAACGATTCTACAGTCATGAAGGACTACTGACCTTGCCATTGACAGCCCACTAGCTCTACTCGCATACAAGCTGTCCTCACGTGAACACTGTATGGTATAAATCGAATCTTTGAAGCTAGGAGTACTGGGTCTAACTTCTGTTCGACAACGGTGTATGTGTTCGTGTTTCCTGGCAAGATCTGAAACAAAACAATTATTGTATAACTACTGATAATACATTATGAGAATTAGTTGTAAGGTTAAAATTACTTGTTTTGATCGATTCATTTTTCACAATCTTTGTCTACAATAAAAGAAACACAAAATCAGGAATAACATTTCAAGATTTCCTTATTTCAACATGAATACAAGATTTAAATTATCAAATTATCCAATTTACAGCATGAAATTATGGTTGACATTAGTTCACTTTTTTCAGATCAGGTAGAGTTCAAGATGGAGGATACTAACTTTGATATTTTAATATGACATCATAGAAAATAAATATAATGTGTATATACCAAAATACTGCACTTTTATAAATTGCAAGTCCTCCAAACTTACTTCCTTATATACATAACATAAACATGCATTATTTGAAAACTTTATAAGACTAAAGAAGATAATTTTTATTAACATTTTATACGAAGGTTATATGGTAATTTTACTACATCCTTCAATTTATTACTGGGAGGGGGGAACCCCTATCGAGAGTTACATCATTATAGAGGTTATAACAAGTAGAGAAAACTGCGCAAACCGTAAATCAACAAGTTGCTCCATTATAAAACAGCAACTGACCGATAGAAATTTAATATGGAACAATGTACTCCATTTTTTATTAAACTTAAAAGGAGTTTGATTACAAGGGAGGCAGCGGAATTAGAAAACAATTATTAAAAGTGTATTTTTTATCAGAAAACACTGATGGAGGTTCGTGGCTCACATTAAACTAATGGTTATGGAGGGAAATGTGGAGGACTCAAATGGTATTGCAAGAAAATATGTCGTGTAGCACAACATTGGAGATATGATTAATCCTAGTATATTTTTTATTTCCAAACTCGATTTCGTTTAGGAATGAAATTGACGCTAATCACTCATTAATATGGTTTAGTAGTGTCAATTTCATATTATAAAGCATAAATAGTGTTAACTGAGTCATTATGAGCTTTCCAATAAAGCTATACAAGAAATGTTAAAATCCTATTTGCTTAAAACATTTGAGTAGCTCTATTTTTATTCGAACCGAGTGATGCTTTAATAGAAACAATATAATGACATCAGGTTTCTACAGGTGTTCTCCACTCGTTATTCCTTTGTAAAGCACCAAATGAAAGAAAACACACAACTTCCTCCAACAGACACTCTATTTGCATCAAGTCAGCCAGTTATATTCAATTATTAGATGTACACAAACGTTTTTGCCATTGAAGAAAACCAGAGAAGAACAATGTTTCAAACAATTGGTTGGGAAGCACTATTGGATGCTTACAAGTACAATGTCATCACAATATGTACCATAATACAAGTTTAAAACCGATATTATTTCAACTAACCAATGCCTTAATCAGGTATACAACATCAATCATATATTTCCTGTTCTAAACACAGTTATGACTAATTTAGCTTAGAAATGGAACAGGCAAAATTAAAAAGGCGCCGGTACTTAATAAAAAACACATGAAATAAGTCGAAAATTTAAATTAAAAAATATTCGAAATACAACACAAAGACAAGAAAATTGTATAAAAAAATTAAACATAAAACTAAAACCCTAACATAAATCATGCAATAACAGATACATATATAAAATAATAATAAAACTCAGAAACTCGAAACGGTTGACAATTAATTTTTTTTAGTTGCATCCAAAATTTCCATTTTATTTCGAGCTAAGACTTTTTGTATATGAGTTTTAGAAAGTTTTCAAAAGTTCATTTAATTTCAAGTTTACTCAGTTCAATTTCAAAAGGGAATGGAAGTTTTGGAGCAACTAATATATCACTAGTAACCGTTATTATAGTAACTTATAAAGATTGAATGTAAACATATTGAACATAAAAACTCGATACCTATCGACGAGGTTTCGTGATTGTTTAATTTTGAAAATTACTTTAAACCTCTAATTTATTTAAAAATCTGTATTATCGACTGAGCTAAGATAGGAAGAAGTTGAGAAGTAGTTAATTCTTTCCAGTGATTTGAACATTGCAAACCTAATAAATAATTAATGCGATATTCCTGTAAAATTAAATAGGATACGTGATAAAGATAAACATTTATAAAAGAATATGAAAATTTATGAAATGCATTGATTTTTTATCAGTTATTAACCAAATGGGAAAGGATATGTTGCTGAAACAAATATTTAGATTTTAATTCTTGAAACTAGGTTAGCAAACAAACATACTTTTTACGTGTTAAGGTCAACCATGAGTTGTAAACATTTATTTAGTTGGTTACTAATAATAAATAAGCGTCATATTGTTGACCATATTCCATTACTAAATCAATCTAAATTATTATCAGTGTTTGACACGATAAACTGATGTTGTTATTAAGCACTTTTGTAACTCGATTTAACAACTCATAAATAAATATTGAAAATAACCTCAACGTTAGTGAATAATTGAATGTATATTAATAGCATAAATACCAATATCACGTAGTTTTGTTGAATATTATAAACAGATGTAAACTCTCGACCATTTAAAGTTTGTTGCAAGTAATTTTAGCATTTATTGAGTTATTGTATATTCTTTTTAAAAGTATTATTATTTTACAAATATTGAACCCCATTAATGTACTCTTGAAATACTAATTTAGATTTTATATATACGAAATTAAATATAGAAAAATAAGCATTTTACATAACAAATAACAGATCATTATATTTTGTATTATCTTATTTCCGTATTAAATCACAACATTATTTGTCCTCTTGGTAAATAGACAGAAGGAATGATATATCACAAATGGTAAGTTCATTATAAATAAGTATTCAGTAATTTGTTTCAATACTGAAGTAATAAATTTGCATAAAATGTGAGCATCCTTATAAAACTCGTAAGACGTTCAGACTTATAGAAATGAAACACAACTTATTATAATTGAAACTTGCAACAAACTGCCGTCTATAACTTTAGAGTGACAGTTATTGCACTACGAGACTATTGATTGTTGTATGATACAACATTGTATCATTTCTGTTCATGATATAGTTTTAAAATGTAATTTAATAATATTAACTTCAATTACAAATGCAACGCAAGACAGTTTTACATAAAGAGCCAACTCGTAGTTATATAATATGTAAGGTAAGTGGTAAGTCTAAAAGTTCAATTTTCGTTTCATTTGATTTATGTTAACATTAAATTTCAACAACAAATATACAGAAGAAATAAACAATATACATGTATTGTTGAGTGCAGTCGTGGAAGATGATAAAATAATAAGAGTCTAACCTCCACCAACTGTAAAAACTTTGCTGTGTTCATGTATATAATTTTAAAGAAACAAATATAGTCATTATTTGAATCATAAGCATTAGTTGATTATGCAATTAAATGTTCGTATTTCTGAGTCTTTTGTTTATTACTATGACTTGTTAAAATTATATTATGACTTTATTTTTATTTGTGACTAATATTAAAATCACTTATTAACAATTTTGAGTCTATAACTATGTACAAATCGAACATTATGTTATGAGAAAAAAAACACATACTTGTGAGAAAAAAAATACCAGTTACAGATATTCCACTTTTATTAAAAACAAAATACACAGAACAGAAAGAAATTCCACAATTTTATAAACAAAAAGAAACATATCTGCATATTACAAAATTCTTTTCTTCATAAACAAAAAAAAGTGTATGTAATATTGATTTATTTGCTGTTAACTTTAGTTACATAAATTTTCTACAAATTATTTCAACGATTTTACGCATTTATAGCCATTTAATAAAGTTATGTTACTGCAGACCAAAGAAAGGTGTGTTTTAAACTCAAATTTGTTGTATTTAACACCAGTTTCCTCGGTAACTATTTGAGATACATTCGACAGCTTTTTTACTCAATTTGTGAGATAAAATTGCATATAAAATCACTAAATTGATTCAACAATTTTAGTTTCAAGAATTACAGTAAAGCTTCTATTCACTCTTGAAGCTAAAATCAGGGCTAAACATTTCGCTAGTTGTAATTAGAAAACGAATCCTTTTCTGACGCATTGACATATTTTTACATTCATTCAATTTAGAATCCGTTATTGAATGTACAATTAAGATGGTGATATTTGTTTTATGCTGATGTGCTTTCTCTCTGTCACTTTGACTTATTTATAGCATAGTTTTGGAAGATAGGTTAATCAAATATAACGACGCCAGAACGAAGTAAATTGTGAACAAAAAGACTACAACTATTACTACCAACGTATACTACATTACGCCCTCCTATGAAAAAAGTGGTAGTGAATTGGGGTTTTGTGGTTTAATGGACATTTATTTCGTGGTTTCTACGTTTAACTTTCCTCATTATTTTTGACATTCTCAATTACTAGCTTTCTGTTTTAGTCATAATAACCTAGAAATATAATAGCTGTTAGGTTTAAAGTAAAAATAAACATATAAGTAATGTTTGTTAGTTATCAGAGAAAAGTTATATGGTAATGGTAAATAGAATACGTAACGTTATGCCGTTGTAGCAGAAATGTCAGCTAATTCATACCGGATTTGTATGTTTATTTTCCCCCTCTTTATTCCTTGTCAAATGTAAAAAAAAATTAATATACATTTTGATTGAATAAGAATTGTATATTGATGAGGTAAAAATGTAATTTTATGTAATGTTTGTACGTTATTTATTTCTTAATAATATCAAATGACATGTTTCAGAAACGATGGAGAATCATAGTCTCCAAATCAATGAATAAGTACAATTTAAATTACACATAAATGCTAAAAGTATGAAACTCCAGCCTATGCATGCTTTGTCATGGGTTTAGTTAAAATAAAATAAAAATACGTTGTCTGGCAGTAAATACAGATGAAGCTTCTTTTTTTAGGCTTATTCCTTAGTCCTTGATCTCCCTGGGCAGTCATCCCTATGTTCTTATGATATGTAGCAATACAAATAGTCTTAATACTATTTACTGAACTCCGACTATAATCTATCGTCAAGTTTTAATTGATTTTATAGGTAGATGATTAACTGTAAGTGCAACATACACAGTTGAATTTTAGGATAATGTCAAATAATACTTTAGTTAATTGTTGTACAGTTCACTTTTTTATATCCTGTAAACCCTCTTCACTGCAGATATTATTAATAGTTTTTAATTGAAAAGAAGTGATAACTAAATACGAATTATAAAATTCATCAATTCTTGTCGTTTATCCTACAGAAACAAAACGAGCAACAAGTTCCGTCAATACTACTTGCACTATACTTTTTATCACAACTTTCAAAAAGAAACAAACTGTTGTCATAAATTGTACTTGTTTAAAACTAGAACTCAACTTAGTCAGTGAACTGAAATTACTTTTTGACGAAAAGCAACAAGAAGGGAAAATGTCAAGATAAAATGAAGTGTTTCATTCTAAGACTTACAAACTGGAAGAAGTTATCTTGAATTTAAAACTGTTTCAAAACTTAAAGATTTAAATTTTATAAAAAACGGGTTTAGAAGAATAAAATGGCAAATACTTTAATCCCGAGATCAATTATTTCAAGGACTACAATCAAAATATTTTCGAGGGACCTACAATAGATAGAAATGTATAAGATAAAACTAACAAATTAAATAAAATTAAGCATAAGATTAAAAAAATCTAAATATTAATAAAATGGTTTAGGAAGACTATTAAAAAAAATAAAAATAAGTACAAAGACAAAGGGCAATTTTTAATTAGAAATGAAGCTCATTTAATTTTTGTTGTTTATACTGTGCAGTAAACTTCTACAGAACTTTAACTAAGTACTATTTAAATTTACTTTGTCAAGAAATGTTTTGTTCATTATTTTCTTATAACTGGGCAACTACCAAATTTTAACAATCACCATCAATTACTTTTATATAGTTACGTATTTCAAAACAAATATAGTTATAAATAAAGTTACTTACTTCGAGTTTAAATTAAAATCCGTATATTATGTCGCAATCAGTTAAAACTTCACATTTTTGGGAAATTAACTACTGTATCTACAAAAGTATACACATTACAGACAAATTTATTAATCAAGATGAATATTTAATAAACTCATTTATGTAAAAATACTTGAAAAATAACGGATGTTTCTATAAATTATTAAAAGATAAAATAGTGAATATTTATATAAGGAATATTTATTGCTATTCTGGGACATGGTGAAAGTTGATCCTTGGGGTTATGACAGCATCGCTGGGAAGAAGGAAGTGAAACAATCCAAGCGTGTAACATTTGTGTAGGATAAAAAATTAAACAGGAAGGAACCGATTCCTCCCTAGGGAGTTGCTACAGAACTCCAACATCCGTCTCTACAAGTCACCCTAGCTGACATAGATCATCTGCAGGTAATCATTTTGGACTCACAATGTGATAGAAATAAAGTGGGATTTAAATTATTTAAATCAATAAAGTGTCGTTTATTTATGTACAGTAGTTAAAGTTTCAATTTCGAATTAGTAATTACGGTAATGTAAAAGTTTCTTTATAATAACACTTAAATATGAAGTAAATTTGGTGTCTAAGAGTTGTCATCGGGAGACGGGATTTCTTAGTCTATTATGCTCTCTCCGGCGAGTAGGATATTCTTATCCACAAGATATTTATTAAAAACAAAATTTTGGAGAAACGTATGGACTTATGAAGGTTTCCATTGATTTTAAACACGGATATGAAAAACAAGCAGAAAATAATATTTAAAAATGTCAACCATTTTGTGAAAAAACCAAAACAAATTTAGGATACTTGAGTAATTTTATTACTGATTCCCATAGCATTAAATAGGGAATCAAATATATTACGAAGATTCTAGTATTTTCACATGATTATTAAGTTCGTTTAAAATTTTATACAATCTCAATAACAAATTAGTACAAACTCATAATTAAAAGATATCGAGAAAATAAAGAACTTCCTTACATATATTGCTCCACCAATTAGAATTTATTAAAAGTGATCGTTCATTAACTATCGGATTTGTCTAAATTCACTTTCATTATTTTGATTCTAAGTTTTACATATGTTTTGTTTACTTATTAAATTTATGAAGTGATAGTCATTGTGGTAAAAACCTAAATAGTTAAATTAAATTAATTTAATAAAAAATGGTAAAGAGGACAGTCATTAATGTACCATAATTGAATTTTAGAGAGATGAAGCTTGCGCGTATCTTGTGTCCGCTTTAAGTAAAAAATAAATACATTGAGGCAAAAAAATTAAAATAATAATAACAGATACACATTCTACAGTTTTGTTTCTCCTAATTCTGTTCAAATGCCAAACTACTGTCTCCTGGTATACACTTTATACCGATTTAATTTACATAATCATGTACAAATTATAAATAAACAGTTTTTATCAATATATTTGAAATACTTGCGATAAAATTAAAAACCAATAAGTTAAGGTTATTTAAATGTTAACCAATAGTTGTAAATATATTTAAAATAGTTTTAGTAATGTTTGAGAAATAAAATAAAATGTCTCCATTTTTAAGTTGATATTTGAACATTTTAAATTTTAGAAAAGACTTTGAAATTTATATGTATTATTATTATCAGAGGAAGACATACACTTAATCCATTCTTGATACTTCAATTTTAAGAAAAAACTACAGATTGACGACAGTCAAAACACAAATAAATTTTGGAATTAGTTATTTCTCATTTTAAAATGTATAACGCATACGAATTATTTTTCTTTTCGTTCTGAAGCTCCTTATAAAAGAGAACTTGTACAACAATAAATAAAATGTATTCTGATTATTTTGATGGAGACAATGTCATCATTGAGCATTGTGGAAATTAAACATACCAGACAATATACTGGCTATAAAGTCCTCCCCTAAATTAGCTACAATAATTTTAAATATTTATTGATTTGTGATCAACTTAGTTTATGAGATGTTTATTTGCTATTTTGGATGTGAGTCAATTATTTACAACTGTATCTCAATCGAGTATTTAAACTTTTTTCCTCATCGCCTAAGTTCAGTGGTACAACTGGTGTTTTTCAGAAATTATTTATCATATTTCTAGCTATTCACGGAAATGATCTGATAGCTGTTAAATTTGAATTATTTTAATTATTGGCGAAGGCACATTTAATATTGTAATCTATTTATGATACTTGAAGCTCCAAAAGATTTCGATGTTCGATTCAATAGTGAAACCGGTTTTTTATTCTAACAGCATCAAACCATTGTAAAATGATTAGGTATTAAGACGTTATATGATTTTGTTTTATAATGTTATTAATCTAATGCTGTAAAAAATGGAATTAAGTAATATGCAATCGGTTTAACTGAGTCGAACACTGAGCAGTATCGTGCGTCACAAATACTTAAACAGATTAAACGTGAATTTGGCACTATTAAAAAAAGTAAAATATCTGATAATTTTTATGAATAGCTGGAAATAGAAAACATTTGTAAAAACCCCATTTTACCTCAGTGTTAAAAATTAATGTTAGAATAAAACTCGATCACAAGATGTCAAAAATTTACGTTTACTTAATTATTTCATGTTGATTTGAATTTCATGATTGCGAGGGGGTTTTATAGCTACATGGTATAAACAATACAGTAAATACAAAAGTGTATACGAACTTTCATACTATGAATTATTAATATGCATATGAATAAGTAAACGTTATTTTTATTGAGATGTTGTGTTCCAAGTTTTATTCTATATTATTATCTCACAAGTCAAGCTCAATAACTATTTATTATTTTTTAAATCTATGTTTAAATCGATTTACAAGAAGATAAGGCATTATATAAATGTGCACAAAAGTAGGAGAGGGGGGTTATAGCTAGATGGTATAAAAATACAGTAAACACAAAAAGTGTATATGAACATACATACTATGAAATATTAATATGCAACAACAAAATACGCTAACCATCGAAAGCTTCCTGACCACATTAGAGAGCCTATTAGTTACATCACAATATTCCATGATAATAACGGTTTATCGGCAGTGTATTTAGATAATGCTAAAGGGAGTTTCGACAGTAGTAAGGGGTGTTGTGACGTCAGCCAGTGACCTTTAGGGGAAACGCTCGTTAACGCTTTGGGTTGGAAGGGATATATCTAGGCCAGGACAATGTCAACATGTGCTCATTTCATTCAATTAATACTCCTGTTTAGAGGGAGTTTTATTATTATAGATTTTGTGTTAAGATGGTACCATGTGTATATTGGTTGAATGCATTTGATTTATGAAAGTAAGCTCCTTCCACTCCAGTAGGCAATTCAAGCATAATAAGAATACATTCGAGAATTATTAAATATTTAGATCGTGATTTATGTATAATGTAAAAATTAAAAACCTTGCTGAATTTTGTAAAGTCAGCTTAATTATTGGTTATTATCCCGGGTTAACTATCGCCTAAATTAACTTAAATAATCAAAATTCCTTTCAAAGTATAGGGTAAGTATGGTAATCGCAAAAAAAATTCAACCTCCGATTTTTATTGATCTTCACGTTTTAGGAAACTGAAAGTACTTGGTATAATTGTCGTCTGTACGTAAGAAAAATAGCAGCAAAAAATATTAAGATAGGATCATGAAATGTGGTACAGGAGACTGTTATGCGCTCATATAAAAATTCAGAAAATCGAATTATAAATGTAAAATGGCGGCAATTAAAATTCTATTACATTAAATTAGATACAAATTTACAGATTTCAATTCTGTATGCAAAGGTATCAAGCTCACTTCTATATGACGGTAAATGACGAAGTTATTGTAAAAAAATGTAATTTTGAACTATAAATTTCCAAGAAAATCTGATATTCGTATAAACAATAGATTCGGCATAAGGGACACGAGTTTCGACTCCTCCTTAAAATTTGAACAACTTTGAGACGCGCTCCACCAGCAAAGCAAGTTCACGTATTCACGTATACACATCTACGAGGCCCATTAGGGCTAGCCGAATTAAAGAAAAAATGACATACACAATTACGAGGTTAAAACAATTAATTGAAGATATCCCACAAGACCCAGGAACCCAACATTTAGATTTAAAGCATCTGATTTTACGGTTGGGCTGGGTAAGTGACATTATGACTTCCATAAAGGTATTTTAACTTTGATCTTACAGAAGTAAAAAAAAAAAGGCAATTAATACATAATTTAATATTATTTAATACCTACATTATTTAATACCTTGCAGTTATGTATTGATAAATTTGTAACACAGTGTTAATGTTCCTCTATTTTAGAACATATTGTTATGCATTTTGAACCCTTATTTTTCAAACTTTCTGCCTGACTTCTATATTACACTCAAAATTTTACATTTTATTTGAAAAGTTTTGTAAATAATATATATATATATTTTTTTTAATGTTGGCAATGTATACAGCTTTTAAATTGGGGGAGGGGGTGTTAAGACGAAAATCTATTTCGGCCATGTTATCATCGGAACGTGCTGTTATCGCTCTTTTTAAAACAGCTAATATTATAAAAGAATATTATATTATATTCAGCATACATATTGTATTTATTTATTTATTTAGGAAATAAGATAAGATCATATCTTCTAAACAAAATGGAAGACCATTTTTTATACTTTTTATTACGTTTGCTAAAAAGATAACCTAGTTGTTCCACGATATGTATGTTCGTGTGATGACCTCAGCGGCTATAATATCGTAAACGAAATCAGGGATTACGAATTTTAATGTTCAATTGAACTTCTTATAGTGTTATGTTCTGCGTTAGATACGAACCATTCTACAAATAGTTTTGCACCGTTTATACCAGTATTTACCAAAATTAGGCCACAATTTATTACAAACAATTCATAGAATTAAAACCAGTTGGAAAAAAAAGGATAGAACTCTACAATGTTTAGTGAACAGTTTCACAATAAGTGTCTGTTCAGTTCTTTCTAAAAATATACTTGTACCAGAAATTTTGATGTTTCCCACGACTTTTATAATCTAGAAAACAAAGTATCTACCATTAAAACTTACTACAATTCATATTGTGTCTTAAAAAAAAATGTAGTTAATGCTGTTGAATTTAATTTACCTAAGGGTAATTTCACCGTACAATATTATTAACGTTTATATTTTATTGGTAGTAAATTAAAAAGCAAGAACGGAGAGAAGGAGTAAACGAGGGTAAAGATGGGAGTCAAAGTAATGACTTCCCTGATCGACTGCACCCTGTACGCCTTGCCGCAACAATTAAACACAACCCTGGCTTTCCGATGAGGGTTGTTTAACGTAATCGGAATTAATAGTCTCTTTCCACCGTTGTTCTCACAGCAGTGCAGATGTTATTGATATTAATGTTTCCGTTAAGTATACCGAAGTTTTATTTCCAATGGTAAATCCACAAGGAAAAACCACAATTTCTACAACATTAAACTCTGCAAAAATGCTTAAAAATATAGGGTAAATATTTTATATTTTGATATAAATAAATAATACAGATCGTTAATATTTCAAAAAAGGGAAGGTTAAGGTAATTTGAATTCGCTATTATAAATTTAAACATTAATGATTCGGTTTGTGTTCCTAATTAAAACCGAGTAATCATTTACCAAAAAGATAAAGTACGCTAAAACCAGTATTTGCGTTTGTATATTTTTATTTGGATTAAAGGGTAATCTAGTGACTCCAGGTAGTGAATGTTTTCACTAAATATATTACATTTCTGTAAAGCATGTTGAAGTGTTTCTGTTTTAGAAAGTGGTATAAATAAATACATTTTTGTTTCAATAATTTATTTTAAATACAGAACGACGATTAAACATACTATAATATTCTAGTAGATTTTTGTTAGTCTATAAAAATTAGATGTAACCGTCATTGCGTTTGCCAGGCATGTTAGAGGGAAGCTTTTAGTAAAATCAAAATTATAGTAAACAAAGAAATTTTGAAAAAAAAAAAACTTTAAAATAATTTTAGATCATTTAAGATCACTCAATCAAACAATCCTTTAGC
The DNA here is from genome assembly GCA_963513935.1 of Aphrophora alni. NCBI lineage: Eukaryota > Metazoa > Arthropoda > Insecta > Hemiptera > Aphrophoridae > Aphrophora > Aphrophora alni. Next base: position 69,555,112 of record OY740766.1, read on the forward strand.
GAATTAAACGTTATTCATTCAAATTGTCCAAATAACCTATGAAAAACACAACAAATAACCTTAACATAAACATAAAGTTATCAAATCGCAGAAAAACGTCAAAGATACAACTATTTTGCTATAAGAAAAATAAATACAGCCGTTATTCTTGGAAGGCTTTAGGGCTGATAAAATAACTTAATGAAAAAATAATATACAAATTGCTGTACAATGATTTGGTAAAGTGAAAACAAATTCAGAAATTTTATAATTTACTGTCTAAAAATAAAAATAAATATTGAAGTGATATTCGTTTAGACCACAACCAACGAAACAAACCGTGTCCAGTATTTGTAGCACGACCAAATAGTTGAATAGGACAACTTTCAACTAATAGTAAAATCTTGATCATGTTTTGTAAAATATAGTAATTTTATAAGAATTCTTCAATTAATTACTCAATGTTGTTACATAGTGTTGAGTCTCCATACACAAATACATATTATTTTTTACGACAAACTATGGAATAGAACACAATAAGAAGGTGTGTCCGTACACATGACTTTAACTCTCACCAAATGAAGAGTTAAAAATAAACATTGCACATATAACAGAAGAATAATGGGCATTACAACGGCAACTCCATTGCCAATTTAGTAATTGGCCTGATTAATAATATATTTATTTAATCACAAATAGTTTTCCTCTAACTTTGATTTTGTTATACTGACAATTAAATAGTAATGTGGGCAAGTTTAGTAAGTTTTAATAGTTAAATTTCACTTGAGAAAGTTTATAAAAAAGTTGTAACGTTATTGGAGTAGGTACTTATTACAGATAATGGATTTATTCAATCAAATTAATACGAAAGAAAATAATAACATGAGATGTTACTGATACGGTTTAGTCAAACATTTACCATCTTTTGTATACGCGAGTATATTAAACTAAATCAATTTGTATAATACCCAAATGATAGCAAAATTTAATGAAACCTTATCAATAAATGATAAATCCATCATTACCAGGTCACATTAATAATGTGATAGCTATATTTTAAAAGTGACATCAAGAGATTCTGAAAAACTACATAACACCAAGCTTTTCATTAAGAGAGTAAAGGCTATATAATAGCGAAACTAAGTTTTATTTCGGATTCAAACCTTGAAGATGATGGAACTATGTATATCTAATGATACTTAATACTAAAGAATTCCCAGGATTATAAACACAGTACACTTTTCTTAACACTGATACAATATTCTTAATAGCTTACTACTATATAAGTCATGAAACATTTCCTAAACGTCCTCGAATTTTTAAAAAAGTTCCCTATTTATTAAAAAAAAATACTTTATCTGACCAAAACAACTAAGTACGAAGGAAATTATTAAATAAATACTTCGTATAAGCATTAGTTTTGTAATCTTCTCTGTCGCGTGCAAAATTGTTCCTCCCTAAAGTATTTTACTGGTAAATCTTATCCCATAGAAGGGAAATTGAATTGTAATTTATGTAATATATTTCACCAACTTTAATGTAATCAATTCGTTGTAAGTTATATTGGAATTTATTCCTTAAGAACTAGAATGACTTACCACTTTTCATATTTGTTGTGTAGTGAAACATAATACAAATGTGAATATTGTATTAATTTATCTCCCCGCCCTCCTAATTAACAAGCTACAAAGTCATTGCGATAGATTTATAGGACGGAGCTCGAGTGCATCATCATACACGGCATACCACAAAAATCACCTAAAGCTAGAAAATTAAGTAGATCTGTTAGTTATCAACATACAACTAGCGGCTTGATGTAATACACCTGCAAAAAGAGTAAAATAAAACAATATAACAAAATTAATTATCTGCTTGAAAGATATGTCGGTCGCTCTCTACGAAATAAAACTTTGGATAATCAACCGAGCAATAAGCTCAAATAAATAATTTTTGAAATAAACAATATGCGATTTGTCACAGGCTCTAACTGCGTGAATACACAGAAAGCTGTTGTTAGCTACAGAAATATTATGATGAAAATTGTACTTTCACTACCAATCATAAAGATGACTAATAATGGGCGTAAGATAACAAAGAAAAAGCAGATTGATTCGCAAAGTAATAAGGAAAAAATTAAAGCCTTTTCCTAGACAAACAACCAATGAAAAAACAGCATGTGAAACAAGAAATCAGGAAAGTACCAGTTAAACAACTTAAGCAAGAACTTAAAAGAAACTTCAGAAGAAAAAAACGCTCCTAGATACGACCTATGTGATAAGGCAGATACTTAAGTCAGACAAAGAGTTCACAATATCTTCCGAAAACCAGTGATTGTATTTTTAAATGAAGACTACTATAAACCTTTTACCTGAATGTAGTGGCTATTAAAGCCGAGAAGTTATGCAAAGAAAAATTTAAAGGTCTACAACGAATAATTGATTTAAAAAGGAGGATTATATTAAATTTAATATAAATAACAACATTGACTAGTGTTACAATATAAAGTTAGTTTTAGCCTAAACTACAAAAACATATTCTTTTAAAGACACATGTTCAGGTATTAAAGAATAGTGTTTACACAAATGTTCTAATATTCTAATTGTTTTTAATATATTTTTTTTGACGCTATTTCATTCCAGTAATGTAATTTTAATTAAGGTTTTCACACAATTTGGTACAAACAAAAATTTTCTAAATTACGCAAATAGTTCTAAAATGGCTACCAGAAAAATCAAAATTTGGGTTTCTAATGACTTTAGGTAGTTCTCCTTTTTTTTTTTTAGGTAGTGACTTTATGTAGAGATTATTTTTAGAGGTGTTACCTTTGATTTAGAGGTTAGGTGAAAAGTTTTTGTTTTGTTGTTTTGATCAAAGATACTTAAATATACGACAGCGGCATATCCTTGATCAGATGGCCACATAATTAGTGTAGTTGTGTAACTCAAGACAACTTGGTATATGTAAGTTTTTGAAGGAGGGTAGATCGTTGATAAAAGTTTCCCAATCTTTTGTAATGTTATTGCGGAACGGGTCGTCCATTCCCATGGTCTATAAAAGTTGAATGAGACAGTTTGAAATAAAATGACTGGTGTAAGCCTACCACATGGTTGGTAAATACGAGTTATTGTAGATAAGACAGAACGTTTAGTGTAATCACACTTTGGAATTTCTATTGCATAAGAAAATTCATCAGTAGTCGGTATATTTTTTAACCAATATAGGAAATAATGAGTTATTAAGGTGATCGAAAATAGAGTGGAATTTACCTTTCAGTCTCGCGATTTGTTTCTAATACTTCCGGTGGATTGAAACACCATTTCTTGAGTTGGAATTGTGCGAGAAAAGTAACAAGATCCTTTTGAATGTTTAAGGCTCTTTGTACGTCATTAGAACCTGTTACGATGTCATCTACAAATGTTTGTCTTGATGACTTGAGAAGCGAACGGAAAGTTTGGACCTTCATCTTGCCCTAATTGATTAAGCGTGGGAATATCAAGATAAGAAGCTGACTTAACCCCGCATGTCACAGTGGTTAATTTATTTAACGGAAAGCGGTTGCATAGAATTCCCTCTCCAAATTATTAGCTGGTAACTTTGATCAGATGGATTTATTTAAATGACGTTAAGTTGTGATGTATGTCACAAGAAAACACAATATTATAGCTGGATAACTGAAATATGACGTCACAAATAAATATAATTTATATTATCATTAGGTGAAATTTCATGATTAGTTTTGGTACTACTGTCAAAGACAATACGTAATTTGGTAATGGATTTATTTTTCTTACAAACTGTGTAATTTGTTAGAAAATAATTAGGTAATTCTAGAACTAAATTGTTGACTTAAGTCATATAACCTGACTCTATGTAGCCATTCATAAAATCTGTATAAGCGATTTTAAATTCTTGATTAATTAGAATTAGGGTTATTTCCAGATTTAGAAAACGTCTTTTTGCTTCATCTAAAGAGTTGCCTAAAAGAGTAGTATCGTCTTTAAATGGAAGTGAAGCGACATAGCGTCCCCCAACTTCTCGAAAGATATTTGTGATATAACGATTTTCACAACTAATTTCATCAGCGGCAGTTTTGGTGAAAATAGAAGGATCTTCATGAACCTAAAACATCGGGTTTAAATTAATTCGCAGGTTCAATAATAGAGAAAGTTGATTATTGTTTAATAATTATGCTTGTATAATGAGTGTATAACCAAACATTGTTCCCATAAATGTAGGTAGTTTATGGTCTAAATATATTTTATGGCCGATTACTACTTGAGTATATAAATGTGCACCTATTAAGAAATCAACTTTGTCATGGTTATTGTAATGAGATCCGCAAGTTTTAAGTTTTTGTAATTCGGAGCGTAATGAAAAATTATTCTTCCATTTTGGAAGGTTTGAGTCGATGTTGTCTAATTATGATTTTGTTTAAATAAATAACCATTAAGTGTTAATACGTTGAATTTAGTAAACCCTTTGATTGCTGTAGGAAGGTTAGAATTATCATTTAACTGTGTGCATGAAGGTTTATTATATAATCTTAGCTTATTAGAACATTGTATTTTAATGAAAGAAATATGACTTCCCGACTCAAGCAAAGCAATATTAGATTTATTTTATTTCAAGTCATTTTAACTTTTGCGGTACTGAGATTTATGAATAATTCTTCATTATTAGGTAAGAATGTCGGAAGATGGGAAAGACAATTGTATATTGGATTAATTGTGTTTGAGGGGCTGAATGAAGTAAGATCCTGCATTCGCTTTTAAATTACATGTTTTGATGACGGTCTAGTTGTCATTAGATTGTTGACAGTTATTTATTGATTTGCAGTTGGATACCTTATGTGAGAGACTCGGACTATTAATATATTATTGGTTAGTTTTAATAAATTCTAAACGTTTGTTGGTGGTTAAATTTTTTTAAATGATTAAAAAGTAAAATTTATGGTCTGATTTCTTGCAGAAAATAGGTTGCGTTTTAGAAGATATTGCGACATTATAAACATTACGATTAGAAACGTTTGTTTGTATCTGAAATCTTAGGAAGTTTTTTTTTAACATTAAAAAGCATTATGATTGCCAAAAACTGTTGAGAGGGAGTCTTCTAAACAAACACATTCGTGTGTTAAAATTTAATGACATCATTGATAGTTGGCATTGTGTGGTCTTCATTTAGTATCACGTTGTATATGTAGGTTTGTTAAAAGGGTTAATTCTAAGGTTAAATCATAATTTAAAGCTAAATTTCAGAGTCACTATCCAAGAACTGTTGGAAATTTTTCAATGAAATATGACTGTTATTCGAGAAAATAACTATTTTATTTATATGGAAATTAACTAAGCGTCTAAAATTTTGACACTTTCCGCAAAGTATATTTCAAAAATTCAACAATTGTCAGGAGTGACTGGTACCGATTTTATAAGCGTCACCATGTAAGCATGACAGTAAAAATATGTAAATTTTTCAACAGGCGATAAAGATTCATTCTGAGAATTGTTGTATTAAACATAGAGTTGAAAGTTGTCCAGGTAGAGAAATTACTATTAAATGTTGGTAGAGCTAGGCGCGGTAGTTTAATAGTATTTTCATATAAATATGAGTGATGAGAGACACATGTAACATTTTATTACTGTTTGGAACTAACAATGTAATAATAGTTTCAGCTTATATGATTAATTCTGAAATACGTTCTTGGTGGAGATATGTTAAAATGAGGATGTTTTTGAGTCATCTTTTGACTTAGAATATTTATTGTAATACCCTCTTTGAGATTACTCCTAATTGTCGAGTAACGCATCATTTTCAATGATAATTTTAACTATGGTACAATAAGATATTTTGTGGTATATTAAACTATAAGAGAAATACAATTATAAAAAAAGTAATTAATTTTTAACGCGTGAACTGAATTATAAGAAAAGGCAAAATAATTTTACTAGATACATTTACGTCAATTTGAAACAGACTGTAATAATTGAAATTATTTTTAATGAACTCAAGTTATTATACGTAAACAAATTATGTTGCTGAGATTAGCTGTGAATGATGTGAGTGGTAAATTGTAAACCTTGATTGTGCGTAGTGTGACTATGCATACGGACAGAGCGCTACTATGGCTTTAAAGATGTATGAGTGGATACTTATAGGCACCTAGACATAAGTTATATCGAAGTACAAGACATAGAAACTTATACATGGGGACATATATACATAGCGTGGTTCAGTTTAATAGCAAATTATAATTAAATTATATAATTTACAGCCAAAATAAATTAACCTAGATTAGCTCCAGAGGACTAAAATGTTGCATGTGAAAAGATATATTAAATAAAGGAAAATGTTAATGGATAATATGGTCCCGTAATACCACACTGTACAATAAAAGTACACGATTAATGCGTAATAGAAATAAACACGTGTGTCCGCGTTCATGTCCTAATCGATAATGGTTCCATTGTTTACCGCATTACTAAAAAATGTTAAGTCTTATGTATACTTTTTATTTATAATTGTGGCGTGTATGAATTTTATGTGGACCAAGTAACACAAATTAAACCAATGCAAGAAGGAACAACATTAAATAACTTTGATAATCCCTGAATAATAGGCGAAACGTCGTAACCACTCTTAAAAGGAAACATGAAGCGACTGCAAGCAGGGAACAAAACAAAGGTAAATAAGTCATTAACATAAACAGTCCAGCAGGGCAATCTATGATAATGTATTATTATTTTATCAACTTTACATAATACATTATATTCTAAAACCTAATTTCTTCGTATATTCCAATATTGAAAAGATCTTATTTTACATTCTTGCCAATCTTCCTTTATAAGGCGGGTAAGAGCTTGTATCTCGACATCTTGAAATTATACAATCTTCTAAGAGCATTGTGGAGAAATTCACAATCTTAAAGTTACTCCTCTTCAGTTTTTGTCTGTGTTTACGTAATGATACAGTACACATTATGTAATTTACCTCCGCAATTCATCTTTTGCAACATCCACATGGACTCTAGAAAATATATCTGCTGTTGCAAGATATTACCCTGGAACATAAGAAATAGAAAATCTTTATTACATGAGTCTCATCCGAAAACGTTGAATTCGTAACGGTATGGAGTTTAATTATTATGACTGCCAACAGCGATACAAGCGGTTAGTGATCTGTGCGGATGTGAAAATCTTTCTTAAGCAAAAGTATTTCAAATCTCCGGTAGGCTCAACTATTTCATATGCTTCTTTTTCTATTTGAGCATAGTATATCATATCTCTTTCACTTAGGCTCTTCGACGCAAATTCAACTGCCTTTGGGAACTACTTTCATTTTATTTAAAGACCACAGCACCAAGACAGAACGAGGAAGCATCACCTAATACAATAGTACGTTGTTTTGGATTGTAAAGCTTAAAGAGTACAATATAAAAAATGTCTCTTTTTATTTGCACTATGGCTTGTTCTTGCTCCTGTCCCCAAAGAAAACAACAACTTTTTTTAAGACTCTTATTGGCTTAGTTTTATACGTTAAGTTACATAATTTAAAATTCCCAGTATTGTTTAATATACCCAGTAAGTTTTACATCTTCTACGTTTATAGGCGTAGGTAACTTAAAAATTGATATAATGTAATCTTTATATGGGATAATGCCTTTTCCATCTATAATATTACAAAGAAAAGTTATAGACGAATTTGAAAATTCACTCTTTTCTTTTTCAGCGGCATTCCCGCCTTCTGGAATTTCTCTACCACATTTTATAATCTTTTATCGTCCACTTATTGGTTAGAACCAATAATAAGTATGTCAACCTTATGACGGAGCCCATTTTCTAAACATTCTACAATTTCCATTATTTTTGCTTTAAAATACTCTGGATTGGAACAATATCAAGTAGTAATCTTTAAAATAATAACTACTGAATGGCGTTACAAATGTTGTTAGTTTTACTGAGTTTTAGCTGTGTTTTATTTGTCAAAAACCTAAATTTTCATCTAAATTTAAGAAAATTGTAGAATCACCCACTTTTCCTTAAATGTGCTCTACTCAAGGAAATTAAATTATTTCATGAATAATCGCTTAATTAAAATTGAATAAATCAATTTTTTTGGCATGAAAACTATAGCAAAACACCATGGTGTTGGGTCTTTGATTTTTTTTCTATAACTCCTAACCTCTTCATTATATGAATTTCCTTTTCTATTTTACTAATACGTGGTATTGTTATAGATCGAGGTATTGATACTGGTTTAACGTTTGAATCTACCTTAATTATGCATCCACCCAACCTGCTAAATTCTTTAAGACATTTTCTAATACAAAAAGTTATTATCTTGAATGTCTCTAATAACCCTAATTAATTTCAGGACTTCAATAGCTGGTCTACCTAATAACGGTTCGTATTGTTAACAATATAATCACTTTGACTTATTCCTTTACCTGTAATAGTATTAACAAATAACATGTTAAAAGGCTTTCTACACTTAGTGTAACCTAGCCCACACCTAGTAGAGTTTGGTTGTTCTTATGTAAGATTGAATGCTTTGGAACCAAATTCGGTGGTCACACTAGCACCCGAACCAATCTTAAACACGATAGTCTAAATATCTAACTTCAGACTAACGTGCTATATACCATCTAAACTATTTTCTTTTGCTGTACTTGTTAAAGAAATAAATGATAAACCCTGACTCATTTCCGTCCTGGTCTATTTTAATTAACATGTCTTAATAAAGTAAATACTTTTCTAAAATGGCCCACTTTTGATCAATAAAAACATAGAGCATCGTTAGCTGGACAAACCATTTGTCATGTTTAGTACCTCTACAAATTCACCATAATTATAGTTGTTATTTACAAAACCATTCTTAGAACTACTACTGTTGCCATTATGTGCGTAATTGTTTACATTACTATTTTGGTTAGCAAACATGTTTATTTAAAAACATATTCAGTGTATAACAGCTTTCATTTAGATAACTACTACTTGTTTTATCTTTTGAAATCAAATTTACTTATGTTGTGATTACTTAAACTGTTTATCAATGGCCATCCTTTTAATAGTGTAGTGCACTTAGACAAAAAATAGGCGTAACCCGGACAAAATTATAAACAAAATGAAACCTTTTGGTATGTGTTCTGCACTGCCCCTTCGTCATTTTTTGAAAATTCCCAAACTTTTTCACTTTAGCAAAATCCACCATCTTGAAAAAAAGTAACTACAAAGCAGGATTTTACTTCAAAATTTATATCTCCAGAATGGAAACTCCTAGAAAGGTCTAATTTGTGTCATTCTCTTCTACTTTAACAGTTTTGTAAACAAAACTAAATAATGTTATACCTTTAAAATGGATAAGTACATAAAACAATCGTTTGTTTGGTAAAAAAAATTAAAATGTACATGTTTGCATTTAACAATTTTGTTTGTAGTTTTACAAACATTTTCTACCTACAAAATATTTAGAGTTTTAAAAGGCGTATCAGATTCATATATTTAATTTTTCCATACGTTAACAATAAAAGCCTCCAAAAGCCTTAAACCTACAGTGTTCCTATGTAAGCGGCCGCCGCGCCGCCCATATGGATTGATCGCATCATCAACAGTAAACTGCGACTCTGCCAAAGACGTAGGAACTAGTGCAATGAAAGCAATAGTAGGAAACAAATTCAATATCATACATCTCAAGAGAAAAGATGTTGTAACAACACTCTCTAAAGCCAACCATGGTATCCATGTCAGAGAACATGTAGATGAAGTTTATTCAACTCAACTTTTCCACCGTATTCTCTACGTGGTAAGGTCAGATGACGAGCTTGCAGCAAATCTCCACTATGAACTTTCAGCCTGGCCTCCAGCCCTGTTTGAAAACTACAGTATGAGAAAAGGATCTGGTAAAGCTGCTATATTGCCTGTTGTTGAAAACTACCACAAACCATGTCTTGATTTTCCAGAAGAATCTGTAAACACTACATATGTTATAGATGGAGGACATTTGTCACATGTATGTTCTTGGCAGCGTCACAAAGCTTACAGAGAAATAGTAAGTAAATATGTCTCTCACGTGACTAATAGATATGTGTTGTCTGATGTGACTGTTGTATTCGACGGTTATGGAAAATCTTCTACTAAAGACTATGAACATTTACAACGTGGGTGCTCTTCTCAAGTACTTGTTGAGGAAAACTCTTTCGCGGTGCTGCCTCCAGATATGTTTTTATCTAATGCAAACAACAAAACACAGCTCATCTCTTTAATTTCAACGAATCTACGGAAATCAGGCATCAATGTTGTCCAAGCAGAGGCAGATGCTGATACATTGCTTGTTTCTAATACAGTGTCTAAAGGTAGTCTTGGAATAACAACGACATTGTTTGGCGAAGACACTGATTTACTTGTACGCCTTGTTGTACATTCTGAAGGAATTACGTACATGTTAATACCCAGTAAAGGAAAAATATGTAGGAAAGTATTCAACATAACACAACCTCAGGAGTCATTGGATCCAATTAAGGAGTTCATTTTGTTCATACACGCATAAACTGGGTTCGATACCACTTCGTGTATTCATGGCAAATGTAAATCATCACCGTTTGCAAAATTTAAACGAGACGATTCGTTGAGGAAAAAGGTGGCTGCATTTAATGACAATTGTTGTTCCCCACAAGAGGTCGCTGATGCTGGAGAGGCAATGATGTGCGTAATATTTGGTGGGAAATCAACTGTTAAAATAAATAGGTTGCGCTACCGGTTGTACCTTAAAACAGTTGTTAAACAAAATAATTTATGGTTCTTTTAAAATGTCAGACCTACCTCCAACATCTGAAGCTACCAAACAGCACTCATTTCGTGTTTCCATCAGATACAAGCTTGGAAAAACCATAATATGGAGCCTACTCATTGGGGGTTGGTAGTTAGAAAATGGCCTATACTCACCAATACGAACTTTATTAGAACCGGCACCACAAAAACTGTTATGCTTGGTTTCATGTAACTGTAAAACTGGTTGCGACCGCCGAAGCTGTGAATGTTTGAGAAACAGTTTTAAATGTACACAGATGGAAGATGAGAGTATCGATGATCTACAGAATTAGAGTACTGCTCCTGTACATAACCCATGCTAAAGGTAATTTTTCTTATTATTTATACTTTGTTATGGTTTTTATTTTTATTTGTTTGTATTAAGAATGTCACAGTTTACAACTAAGTATATTCCATTTTGCATTCGAGTCCTTCTTTCACGATCTGACGTTAGTAATAATATTTTTTATTTTTAGGGAAGGAAGAAAGAACAGCTGCTGATAAGAATTTGACACCGCAGGAATAACATTTTTCACATAAAACCAACGTATATCACAATAAAACACACAAAAACTGCAAATTCCACTGGAGTGTTTGTCAAAGTTTAAAGTCATTGTCGTTGCGTACGGGCTACGATATGCACTCGCTCTAATCGCAACCCGTAAGAAATGATGATGACTTACCACTCCATTGGAATGAGCAGTTTTTATTATCTTTTAGTGTGATATGTGTTCGTTTTATGTGTAACGTGAATAAAAAAGCATGAATTTGAAAATTTTCGAAACTAGACCTGTGAAACTGAAACTGCAGTCAGGACATCGACGAAAAACAGGATAACATAAGGTAAATACGTATATTTGATAATTTGTCTGTGACTACAAAATCAATGTTGTACATGTCTAACAGCATTTAGTATGGTAAGTTTTAGTTTTTAACATTTAGATTTTTTGACCATTTAGTATGCTTTAAATATTTTACATGCGCCTTGTAACGTGGATATTACGAATAATTGAAAACCATTTAAAATTCTTCTTCAAGATCACGTTACTAATAGCAAAGAAATAACAGGATGATATTATTCTAAACTCAGTTAATAAGAAGGCATTTTTGGTAATAGTTTAAGTCCTAAATGTATATATTATACATAGATATACATTATCCTGTGTACACAGACAACTGATAGAAAGGGGTGTAATTGAATCAGTTAAAAAAATGTATCCTCGATACATGTGGAAAGTTACAATGTTGATGTAAAACGAAATTAAACATCACTTGTGATCAATATCTGGCGCTATAATAGTATTCGGCAACACTTGCTCTCTAGTGGCATGATCAATTATTGCATAAAAGTTAATAATAAATCTTCAAGTGGATACTCAAGTGGATTCTGGGGTAAAACAGATATAGAAGTATATTTTTATCTTCTTATAATAGAATTTTTAATTTATTTACTTTAGAACCGGAGATAAAAATAAAGAGATCAATGCTCGGGCGTAAATATAAATATTAAAAACACATTAATTTAATTATAATATGAGATGCGTTTTAATTAAATGGTGTTTCAATATTCTTAGAACTGAAGTTAATTTAGTGAGTAAAATTCCAGAACTGAACAAAATAATAGGCAAATTTAAGCACTATGGAGAATACGGATTAAATATATAAAATTAAAAATTAATTAACAACATTAAAGGAATAATAATGACGAAACAAAAATAACCATGTTTTAAAATTAATTTCAAACAATATAAAAATGTTTTATCAAGACGAGAGCTTACATTTTAAAATAAATTCATTTTTATTCTATGTTTTTGTGACAATTGTGCAATGATATTTGATTTAATTAACCCAAGGTAAATAAATTGTAAATAACCCCGTTAAGTGTTCCATAATAATAATGATGAACTCGAATCAAAGAGGATAAATTAATAGAAAATAAAATAAAACGCATCAATGTAATACAATTCTAATGTAACTAATTGATTGTGTTAGAGATGTGTTGTTCGTTTCAATGGATTTATAACGAATGTAGAATTTAATTTACATCTTATAATCATTCCTTAAATCAGTAATATATTAATGACAATTTTTATTACTAAGTCTCTAAATGTTGTCCAATTTTTAGAAAAAGTTGTTGGGTATAAAAAAAAAAATCCAAAAACATTTTAATATGCTCATACACTATTCATTAAATTAAATAATTTGGTAATGTAATATTACATTGCTATTATGATTAAAGTTAGTAGCTGATATACATTATTATACAACTTTTAAAGTGTTAATAAACCATACAATGTATGTCAAAATAAATTCATACTTCACTTATGAACACATTGAAAAAACAAATCAGTCAATGTGATATAATGTAAACATATTTCAAAATGTATGCAGGATTAAGCAACATCAAAGGTATCACAGTTTCCTTCGAGTAGATAAATATAATTATTTAAAGTAGAATTGTTTAATTTAAAAGCATAGTTATTTAGTAATCTTACCTTTAGATATAACAAATAAAAAAATTAAAAATAACGATAAAGCATTTACCACCTTAAACTTGAAATATGGTCTATTTCCTCAAGACAGGTATGGTAACACAACATAAGGTATTTGATGAATAGATTTTTGAGAGTTTACATTTTTAAATAAAATACTTATTTTAGTCAATGTTTTTTGACTTGTAATATTTTGATGTCATTAATATTATATCAATAATATTGGTTATAAAATTAAATAGTATTACATAAATTGTTAAGTTCAGTGAAATAAGTATTTATATAAAAAAAACATAAATTCAAACTAAATTCGTGCTTTTTTTAATAGTTATTAAAATGTTGAGAAAACAAATGAGTCAATGTTATATAACGCACGAATATTTCGAAATGTATGCAAAAGTAAGTAACATCACAGTTAATAAATAACACAAAAGTTTCCTAGAAAAATGACAAAATATGTACATTTACTAATCTTCCTTTTTGAATATAACATATTACACTAAAAACTGCTAAGGAATTCAAACCAAGTACTTGAAATGTTGTCTACCTGGTCAAGACAGTTGGTTGTGGTAACACTGTCCAAAGTACGAGAAGAATATGACGAAGGAATTTATTATTACTTCCTTTCATATTTTGTTAATTAATTATTATCTAGTGGAAGTAGAATATCTCATGTTACTCAAAATCAGCCTTTATTGAAGACGCTTCAGTTTAGTCCTACAATACGTATTAAGATAAAGGATTAAATTAACTTTGTTTCAAACAAAAATCCCCAGTTTTTGAAGGATCCAACCAACCTATCATTAATATAAATTTATATCTAGCTTATTTAAATTTATATTCAAACAGATAGTGTAGGTTGACAAGCAACAAGAGTGATTTACTGTGTCTGACAACAACAAAATAATTCAACAATTCTTTATATTATACAACGTTAACGCGATCCTAATTTGCATAGCATAAAAATAATAACTGTTCTAAGCAATTAAGTGAAATGAAAGTGTAAGCTGGCTACAAAATGGCGCTCAAGAAAAGAGAGCTAAAAATATAAATGACGCCGGTAATGACCTGGACAGATACAATCTCCCGACAGTCTTGTAAATATTTTGATAAAAAATTTAATAAATTATCCCGCATGACACATCTCGTATTTCCGAGTGTACATATTAACACGTACGTTTCTAATCTGAAATCTAGCCCATTAACAGGGTGTTGGGGCGGAAATATGGCAGCGGCATTAATGTACAGGGCTCCCATAACATTTGCCGCGTATCTCTCGCTTTTATCTCTGTGCAAGTTGTAAATTCATAAACAATTCTCATTATACACCCCTACACACCGGTTTACTAACCGTATCAGATTATTAGCAAACATAAAAAGCGGTTGTGAAAAATATTAATATATTAAAACTTATACTTTAACGGAACTCAACATTAAATGTGTTACATTTATAATTAATTATAATTAACGTACTATAGTAGACGTCAGCATCTACATAAATGATGTGAACAAGTTATTTGTAAAATATTATGTAGTTTAAAATTTTTTTTAAATAAACATTTGTTACACTCAAGTTACAGATGTAAATGTAAATCTTGCGTTTCATAGCACATTTTGAACTCTTCGTAAGAATTTCCAAAAACGTTGACGATCAGAAGATCTTACGTAACACAAGAACTAACATTTCAGATTTGACTCAAATGTTGCTAAAATATAGGCTCTGAAAACTTAAACAAAACTAATTCGTTACTGACCCCCCCCCCCATTCCAAATGCTGGTAAAAGATTTATAACTAAGAAGTAAAAATTAACTAAGAACGCAGTAATAAATGTTCAAATATCCTAAAACCACAAGTAAAAGTAAATAGGAGGTATTATCATTAGATGACCGTAATTTCTTTTAATTGTGGTTTAGTAGCCTATTTTTCTGGAGCTGCCATGTTTGGCCGAACTGGGACTGGGACTTGCAGCATGTAGATGGTTCTCTATCTGGCGAGATTATTCACTCCTCAGAACTTTGCCACTGTTGTTTCTAAACTAACGGCAGCCATACAGGATACGACGAAAGTCGCAGTCCCGATTAAAGGTCAGCCCAAAAACCACACGCTCATTCCACGAAACATACTTGCGCTCATCAAGCGCCGCAATAGGCTAGGAATGCCACTACAGAAGGGAGTTTTAAATATATGTATGGCATTTACACCAACTAAATCTTCTCAAGAGACGAATTATAAAAGAACTAAACCAATTTATAGCCGAGGGCTACCAAGCAGAACTGACCAGTCTAGATGTCGCTGAGAAACCCGTATGACTACTTGTAAAACATTTTACACGTGCACCTATGTTTTATACACTTTAGGCCCTCATGGATAGGTTTAGGAGCAGGCTGGTAATGTCAATCTATTTGGAGATACCCTGAAACACACGTTTCAACCAAACACAGCCCTCTGTTTCAATTTTTACTACAGACCTACAGACCTATTAGTTTGTTGAATACAATGAGTAAAGTCTTTGATAATATCTTGCTCAAAAGTCTCACGGAACATATCACGCATTGTGAAGTTGGAGTAATTCGGATTCATTACCGACACTCCACAACACCTAAACTGCTAAGATTAGTCGAATACACTACCAGGGGTTTCAATAACCTACGCGATAGTGAGTAAGAATCTAACAATATGGAAGACCTTATGTATACCTTCGTCGTTTGAAGAGTTTCCACCTATCCTACGAAATTTAAAAATAAAATTGAACGGCGACCAATATGTTTTGATTGGGTTTTTAGTGGCTACACTCAATTAAATTTGACAAAAATCGTTAGAATAAGTAATGAGAAAAATTGTAATTTCGATCGGTTTGTTTGTTATTGATTTTATGCTCAAATTTTGAATAATTGAAAAAGTGATTTAAAACACTGAAAAGTAATCTTTAAACGCTTCCAGAAAGCATGTAGAAATATGTTGATATACGAATTTGATTAAATCTATCAACTAATTAGGTACTGCAAAGACGATAATAGTCATAGACGACAACTGGCTATAGACAGACATATTTCCCAAAACCATAATTTAGAGTTCAGCGTACTTCTAACCGAATATTTACAAGACAAACTCATCTTTACGACCAACCGCATAGATGACCTTATAATAAATATCTTTGAGAAAGTTTGTACTTAACAAATAATACTTGTCTGTTAATTTTATAAACTGTCAAATTTTGTTAATTGTTGTCTCCCTTAATTTAATGTAGTGATGTAAATGTTTATAATATTAGATGATGTGCGGTGTTAAGTCGAAACTGTAATTGATCTAAAAAGTGGTCATATTTGGCTAAATTATTTTAATAAAGCAAAAGCTTTCCCCTTCTATTTTTGTCAATAAAGATTAATTAACCAAATTTGTTAAATATAATTTAATACAAAATTAACCAAGACATTTCTTATTAATATAATTAATTTTTTTTATTAGAGATAACACAAATTGTTTTGATTTACCGATTAATACAAAATATTTAAAGAACGTGAGTGCGTTTCTTAGGCATAAAAAAAATCTCTGTTTAAGATGGCGGATGTTGAGATCCTATTGAATATATTTTTTCAAACAAATTTGTTAATATTCAATATAAACAGTGAACGGATTTCAATAATATTAAATCATTTTTTTCTGGTTTAAAATATGTTTGATTCTAACATTAGCACTATTTTTATTAATGTTTGTAAAAATGTGTTATTTTAAACAACAGATGTAAGAGGAATTATATTTTGTTTAAATGTTAAGGTTGTTCTTTCTATTTCTTCATATAGTTTAAAAGCAAAAACATGGGTCAATATCGCCTTATAAATCAAAATGAAGAAAAGAACACAAAATAAAGACTTTAAGTCCTTGAATTGGCTCGTTAGTGTTAAAGATATCAAAAGTTGGTCAAGAGAGATGTGAAAGATAAAAGCGAGGGATCAAACACAAAATAAAGACCCTAAGTCCTTGAATAGGCTCGTTAGTGTTAAAGATATCAAGAGTTGGTCAAGAGAGATGTGAAAGATAAAAACGAGGGATCTAACACAAGATTACATGAAAAAAGTTGTAGGTCCAGCTACGTCTCTCGAAATTCCAAACCCACTAAACTGAGACCATGCGGATCTATAAAATCTTACACTAAGGTAACTTGATCCACCAATATAATTAAAAAAAAAGAAAACGGATTTAGAAGCCCTTAGAAACTAACTTTTGGGGAATTTAGAGGATCTGTTGTACTACATTCTATGATAGGACTAGGTAGTACCATGATGGTCCCTATTATCTTGATTTATGAAAATAAGATTATATGCCAGCTTTGTGTACGTGAGTGTGAGAATATGAGCGCACGTGTGTGTGTGTGTGTGTGTTTGTGTGTGTGTGTGTGTGTTTGTGTGTGTGTGTGTGTGCCTGCTTGCGTGCGCGTATGTTTTATTTTAAATGTATATTTTTATATTAAAATTTGTAAATTTTAAATGATAATTATTGTGTGAGTATTGTTTAATTTCGTAGTTGTACACAGTAGAGCGTGTTGTTTAATATATAAGTTTTAGTGTGTAGTTTTGTAGAAAAGAATAAAATGGATATTTATATTATTATTAATAATATAAAAATGACAATGACTTCCAAACCTCGACTTTAGATAAATACAATAGTGTAAATGTAAGGAAATTATCTATACGTTGTTAATTATGTTAGTACAGCAAGTTGTTTGAAGCTGGTCAAAATATTGAGTCACCTCGAACATCAATGTGATTAATTAAATATGTACATCGTGTCGCTACTTAACCAAACCAAACCTGTGTTGCTTAAAAGCTATTTGTATTAATTACCATTAGAGTTACGCGACCTGAACGTTGTTTCACGCCCACACGAAGTCTGTATCCTTCAACTTCACACCCAAGTCCTTAATCAATTAACGACTAAAGGAACACACTAATGGTGATGGCTTCTTGACCAGCACAAACACAAAGCTCTTTACCACAGATGTTCTTTCCGTTCTCATGATGTTGAGTCATTTTATTTGATTAGCCTACATGTCTTATACCATGCTTTAACACTTTGTTCTGTGTAAGAATAGAGCATGAATGTATTTCAAGATTTTCTGCCACGTATTGTTCTTTAGAAAACTCTATATTAAATTTTCTTACCTTTTTTTGGATTTAAAATTGCCAGACAAGTCAACTTACCACCATTTTAAACCCTTAATTTTAGAGAATTCTCAGCTGTGTAAAATATGTGATGTGTTTTCCTGTTTATGTTTGATAGACTTTTTTTTTCTTTTTTTTTTTTCAAAATTTCTGATGAATCCTAATTCAAATAAATGACGAGAACATCCAATTATTAATCAATTATTTGAGTGATTAGAATATAAAAGTCTGGGGCAATTTTAATAAACGATTGATTTCTGATGAGATGTTTCTGTTTTTTATCTCAAAATGTTACCTACTAGCTGGAAGTTAAAACTAAGGTAATCATTTAAAAATTACAGATTTGCCTAAGTTAGACAAAAACTAGTTACAAATTAGTGTTCAACATAAAATAAACAGTAGAATTGAAATTTATTCAAATTGGTACAAATTCAAAATGTGTAAACTACTTATGAGCACCATTTTAAAATTTGTATTATTTACTTAACAGAACATCAAGTTTCAACAATTCGAGAAAACTATAGAAATCAAGTTTAATTAAAACTTGTAAAATCGAGAATTTGAAATTGTCGACACAATTTTATGAATGTTATTTTAAGGGCTATATTGTATAAGTGCCGGCTCCTTTGTACATCAAATGCTATATCGTCAGATGTATAATACTTCAAAGTTTCAACAACAAATTTTAAACTTAAAATAATCTATAAATTACACGTGCTCTATACGGTTTAGTTTTAGTTTAATTAAATTGTAATGCATAGACCTAAACACTTAGCTAATATATAGCAGTTGCTCAACAAAAGGAACCGATGAAGTTAGAAAAATCCTTAAAATAATAAAAACCTATAACTTCGGGTTGTCTGAGTCTGAATAGTTAACGTATTTTATTACTTGAGGAAAACTTTAATATTTACTACAAAAGTCATCTATTTTTAAAATTATAAAAGTCGACAACTTTGAATAGAGTTTTCGCATTCAGCCGTGACAAGGATTGATTTCTAGACTTGTTAAGGTCAATAAAGAACAAGTAGGATGGCCAATCAATATGTTTTCCCCTTTCGAATGGAAATAAATTTTGATTTACAGTGTCCTAATAAAATAAGTTAAAAAACCCATTTAAATTTTAAATTATATAAATAACAAATTTGTGATATCATCTAAATATTACAAGAAAACTCTTTTACATAATATTTATGAAGGGAACTCTTTTACACAGTGACATGATCTTCAAAATAACGCATCTTCTACTGAGAAGATTTGTTTTGGGGAGATATACCAAAGTGCCGTATGAACAGCCGGGTTCGTAGTTCAATGATTTGAATACATTTTTAGCGACTAGACTGTCTATGATAAATGTGGTTTTTACCGCTAATGTAATCTCTTTTAAGTAATTCTTTGGCGCAGATGTTTATAGCTACGATTTAGGCCAACGGTAGATAATCCGTATTTCGGTTCATAGATTCCATCCCAACTAGACGATTAATTTTAGAGCTTTCCACATATATGGACATCTTCTTCTACTTCTTGCCCTTTTGTTTTCCACTTTTGATAAAACTCACCAAATAATTTTAAAGGGTGATCGAATTTTAATTCTTCCTCATTACGTCCGTCACTTTTATGTTCACCTTAAATTTCTGTATTTCGTGCAAAATATTTAGACGTCAAACTAGGTCGCCGGCTTATAATAAACAGCACCATTAGTCTTAAAACCGTCGACAACCTTACCTATTAACAGAGATAGTATACACAAGGCACAAAGAATATGCCTGCTGATAGCACGAATATCATCAACGCATAATAGTCATTGTGGCTCCTGTAGAGTTTGTATGGCTCTAGCCTGGCTCGTCTGCTACCACCAAACAAAAACACTATAGCCCTTTGTCACTATGGGCCTCACAATGGGGCCATACGACCAAGCATCTATTTTTGAAGTCATTCCTCTTGTCTTACCATAGTGGTGTTTACAGATCCACATAGCTATAGTTGCCATAATTACAGCCCAAACCACCAGAGCATTGCCAAGAAACTTTCGATTGACCATAAGTCCCAGATATCCCTTGGATCATATTCCCTGAAAACCCAAGTTGAACTCCACCTACAAAAACAACATCAATCTTTTTTTTTTTTTGTAGAGAAGGGAGCAATCACAGTTTTTTAAGGATTATATCCCAAACCATAACCCGACACTAGTTTCAAAATAGATCTAGGTCATCTTTCATCAGCTAAAGTATGTTTAAGTGATGCTTCATACATATTGCAATGGCTAAGTTATCAGCAAGGTCAAAAGTAGTCTCCCTGCACCCATTTGAACCAGGAGGTCATCCAACCGAGGACGACAGGATGGGAGACATGAATCCTCTCCCTATGGATAAACTTAACTCAAGTTGCCGTTATCATAAATGAATCTTTTTCATTTAAAAATAGATTAATCTTTGAAACAACATATCCATGAGTCCTGAGTTCTATCCCCTTAGAGATTGCTGCACCCCTGATGGACCTAAGATAATGAAATAAGAGATAATTTTAAATGATAATGAAGAGATAATGCCGTAGTTGATTTTATTTTGGCATCCCCACTGATAACATTTGAGATATAAAACATCATCAAAAGACGGCGTAAAAAACTGCGCTGCTACGCTGACATGGAGGACGCGAATTTCCTTTTGCCGATTCTTGTGTATCTGCATGATTACGTCCTCCACCTTGGTAGTAATATAAACAGACTACAAAGCTGCAAAAGCTGAGCTATTATAAATTCATGCAAGACGTACATAAGAAGGAACTATTGAAACGAGAGCCATTTTGTAATGCACAATCAATTGCTTTAAATAACATTCATAATTCAATTAACAGTAAAAAATAACTTACTTGCAATTTGAATATTTTAAACAAAAATTGTGTTACTAATAAATGTCTTATAGTAGAAACGACGTTGGGGTATGAATGCAGATTTTAAAGCTACACAAAGTAAACTATTTTAGAAAGATTTACAGGTAAAAATAATTATATAAATCAGAGTGCTACTATTTAATATAAATAAAACAATGCTACTATTTAATATAAATAAAAGAATGCTAGAAATCACTACCTAGTTTTATTTTATTATTGACAAGACATTACAAAAATATCAGGTAATATTTATTAGGTATAATAAACTAATAATTGCATAAGTACAAATTAGTGTCAAATATGCCGAATGAAGTATATTTAGAAAAAAACGTGTTACAATCTTTATTTCCTGTGTTTTTAATTTAGTTATTCAAATTATTATTACATAAATGGTAAAACAATGGAGGTAGAGGTTCGCAAAATAGACATATAATAATAAGAAAATTGCATAAAACAAAGATAAATAATTTTTTTCCAGCATAAATTATAAAACAAATAATAAAGTTCTGTTTAAAATATTCAATGTCTGTAATAGTTTCCAAGAATAATTGCCAACAGATAAAATCGGCATTACATAACACATAAAATATGCAACCGTTCATTACCTTAATGCTGGTTTTACAGTCCGCAGAATAATTTCTGTCTTTAACTGTCATTTTAGACATTGTGTTCGTGACAGCTGCCTTTCATAACAGTTCCTTTTATAACAGCTGACGAGCAAGTCAAGAAAAAAGTTGGCATTATTTAGATTTTTATGTATTAAACACACTTATATTTAATTATAAATTGTATATATAATTAAATATAATGTTACCATTAATTAAAAATAAGAATATAGAATATTATGTGTTTATTTTAATACTCCATTATAAACAATGAACAAATTTAATTTATGAACCTTATTCATTAAAAAATAAGTAAAAATCACATACATAAATATATAACTTTTACTTTAACAAATCAAAAAATAAAAAAATATTGAAGGACTGAACACAAATTCATATATATATATATATATATATATATATATATATATATATATATATATATATATATTATTCACAAGTTCATATATATGAACACAAACTGAAACAATATTCATATATCTAACACAAACTTAGTAAACTACAAGCTATAAACGATCATTTATTGTCTCTGCTGAAATTTCCCTCTACCTGCACACGGTCGCGTTGATAACTCACTCAATATGCCCCATTTATATTCGCATTTGCTTCTTCTTGCAACGGTCGTGTTAGTAACTCAGTCATGACAGGGTAATTAGTTGTTTGATATTAATTTTTTTCTTTACATCCAATGGTATTGTTGCCAACTCACTCATGATAGACCTGTTAATGGTTTACCTTTACATTTGCCTCTGTTCATAATGGTAATGCTAGTGACTACACCATAGAAGGCGAATTAGTTGCTTATCTTTACTTGCCTCTACTCACAACGGCCGTATTGATGACTCACTTATAACAGGCCGAGTTGTTGTTTATCATTAAATTTAATCCTACTCAAGTCGGTCGTATAGGTGACTCACCTATGACAAGTCTAGTCGATGATTATGAATGAGTTTTCCTCTTCTAGGAACATTCGTGTTGGTGACTCACCTACGCCAGGTCTAGTTGTTGTTTATCAATGAGTTTTCCTCTTCTAGCAACAGTTGTGTTGGTGACTTACCTATGCCAAGTCTAGTCGTTGTTCATCATTGAATTTTTATTCTTCAAGCAAGGGTCATGTTGGTGACTTACCTACGCCAGGTCTAGTCGTTGTTTATCAATGAGTTTTCCTCTTCTAACAACAGTCGTGTTGGTGACTTACCTACGCCAGGTCTAGTCGTTGTTTATCAATGAGTTGTCCTCTTCTAGCAACAGTCGTGTTGGTGACTTACCTATGCCATGTCTAGTCGTTGTTTATCAACGAGTTTTCCTCTTCTAGCAACAGTCGTGTTGGCGACTTACCTTCGCCAGGTCTTGTCGTTGTTTATCAATGAGTTTTCCTCTTCTAACAACAGTCGTGTTGGTGGCTTACCTACGCCAGGTCTAGTCGTTGTTTATCAATGAGTTTTCCTCTTCTAGCAATAGTCGTGTTGGTGACTTACCTATGCCAGGTCTAGTCGTTGTTTATCAATGAGTTTTCCTCTTCTAACAACAGTCGTGTTGGTGACTTACCTATGCCAGGTCTAGTCGTTGATTATTAATGAGTTTTCCTCTTCTAGCAACAGTCGTGTTGGTGACTTACCTATGCCAGGTCTAGTCGTTGATTATGAATGAGTTTTCCTCTTCTAGCAACAGTCGTGTTGGTGACTTACCTATGCCAGGTCTAGTCGTTGTTTATCAATGAGTTTTCCTCTTCTAGCAATAGTCGTGTTGGTGACTTACCTACGCCAGGTCTAGTCGTTGTTTATCAATGAGTTTTCCTCTTCTAGCAACAGTCGAGTTGGTGACTTACCTACGCCAGGTCTAGTCGTTGTTTATGAATGAGTTTTCCTCTTCTACCAACAGTCGTGTTGGTGACTTACCTATGCCAGATCTAGTCGTTGTTTATCAATGAGTTTTCCTCTTCTAGCAACAGTCGTGTTGGTGACTTACCTATGCCAGATCTAGTCGTTGTTTATCATTGAATTTTCTTCTTCAAGCAAGGGTCATGTTGGTGACTCACCCAACTCAGGTCTACTCATTGTTTATCATTGAATTTGTCTCTACTAGCAACGGTCTTGTGTTTGTGACTCAACTATGCCTGGTCTAGTCATTGTTTATCATTGGATTTTCCTCTTCAAGCAAGGGTCATATTGGTGACTCACCCAAATCAGGTCTAGTCATTGTTTATCATTGAATTTGTCTCTACTAGCAACGGTCTTGTGTTTGTGACTCAACTATGCCAGGTCTAGTCGTTGTTTATCATTGAATTTTCTTCTTCAAGCAAAGGTCATATTGGTGACTCACCCAAATCAGGTCTACTCATTGTTTATCATGCCATAGGTGACTTACCTATGCCAGGTCTAGTCGTTGTTTATCAATGAGTTTTCCTCTTCTAGCAACAGTCGTGTTGGTGACTTACCTGTGCCAGGTCTAGTCGTTGTTTATCATTGAATTTTCTTCTTCAAGCAAGGGTCATGTTGGTGACTCACCCAAATCAGGTCTACTGATTGTTTATCATTGAATTTGTCTTTACTAGCAACGGTCTTGTGTTTGTGACTCAACTATGCCAGGTCTAGTCATTTTTTATCATTGGATTTTCCTCTTCAAGCAAGGGTCATATTGGTGACTCACCCAAATCAGGTCTACTCATTGTTTATCATGCCATAGGTGACTTACCTATGCCAGGTCTAGTCGTTGTTTATCAATGAGTTTTCCTCTTCTAGCAACAGTCGTGTTGGTGACTTACCTATGCCAGGTCTAGTCGTTGTTTATCATTGAATTTTCTTCTTCAAGCAAGGGTCATGTTGGTGACTCACCCAAATCAGGTCTACTGATTGTTTATCATTGAATTTGTCTCTACTAGCAACGGTCTTGTGTTTGTGACTCAGTTATGCCAGTTCTAGTCATTGTTTATCATTGGATTTTCCTCTTCTAGCAATGGTCGTGTTATTGACTCACCTATGCCAGGTTTACTCGTTGTTTATCGTTAAATTTGCTTCTACTCGCAAATTGTGACTCAATTTTGTGACTCAGCAAAAGAAGCCTACTTGTAGTTTGTAACTGAATTCGGCTGATGATTAAGCTCTGGCTCTATTAATTGCTTACATTTAAATTTGTCTCTATAAGGATATATGGTTTAGGTGACTCAACCTTGCTTCACCTATTAGTCGTAATTTGTTTATTACATTATATTTGATAAACATGTGTCGTTGTCTCAGGCCCGGCAAGCCAATGGCGGTTCTTTATTTTTTAATTGACTTACACTTGCTATGCTTATGTTGTTGGCTACACCCTATTAAGTCAAATGATTTTTTTCAAAATTGGTCTCCACTACTTACACTCGGGTTGTTGATTCAACCATGACAAGCCTCATGGGTAAATTTCTAACATAAAATAAAAAAATATTATAATAAATTATCATATATTTGAATCTGTTACCCAATTGTGCTATTAGGCTATAACAATACGAGCCACGTTACTTACAATGATCAACTTAATGTTAAGAAAGGGAATTTCTATAATTCTATGAGCCAAATTCTATCTATACTGTTATTTTAAACATCAAACAATTATTAAAATTTCATAGTTTATGCAGTATAAATTCAAACCATATTGTACTGATATTAGTTGTGAAATTTCATTTGCAATTGTAAGATTTTATATTTGTTAACGAAACAATTCGATTACAAAGGCGTCTATGTTAATGATGTCTAAGGAAACAGTCACTCCGATCTGTAATTTAGGAAACGTCAGAGTTTAAATTGTATAAGTCTCATTAAAAAATATTTAGTTCTATATTTGTGTCTAAGTTTTGACTAGATTCAAGTAAAGAGTTATTTAAATTCACATATTTTTCATAAGTCTTTACAAGAATAGGTTTTACAAAAGATTTTTTTCTTCTTATAAATAAAGGAAATATAATACCTAAACTAAAGGACACAATTAAATGGTTTTGTCATAATTATTTCCTGTGTCTATGCGATGTGTAAAAATCTCGATGCCGAGTTGTTCAAGGAAACATCCGTTCGAGGTTCTGTTCGAAAAAAAGTAGTGTTTGGAGTGATATTTGCCTGTTAGTTATCGACCGTGCATTGTTCATTCCTCCCCCCCCCCAAATTATTTGCAAGATATACTGTTGTTCTTTTCAAATACTGCTTAATATTATGTTTTGGGTCAAAAAACTTCAATTTCAAAACCATTTTAACAATGACGAAACTCACTCAATTAATATGAGTTCGTTGTTTAATTTATCTATTATTAATTAACGAACGATGGGATGTTTTATGAGATGACTAATTTTGTTTTCTTTGGTCTTTGATATTATCTCTTTGTGTGTGTGTTTAAAAGAGCATGGTCTACAAATTTTTTTTAATAAAAACTTTCGTTCTAGTTGTACTATGCGACCCTCATTTAACTGTAAATTTCGATAGCCACTTATTACAATTAATTCAGATTACATGACAGCCTAACTTCTTTCACGATAGTGGCAACGCTTCAAGAATAAAACGAATATACAGTGTGAATCAGTCCACTCGTGCCCACTCAGCACATTTTTGGAAATGGTATTTTCTCATAAATCTAGGATAAAATTTGGTTAATGTAGGCTATGTTATGTGGTAACAATAAAGCTATCTGTAAAAAAATTTTTTTTTTTGAAGTCCTGGACACTCTGTATATACGGAGTAAGATATCTTAAAACTTTTTTTCCAAAATTTTTAATGACCAGGAGAGCTTTAAAATAAGGTGTCGCTCGACCTTCCTTTACATTTGAAAATTTTCCAAAAACGACCCCCGCCCCCTAAAAAAACACTTTTGGGGCATTTTGAGATTTGAATATATTTATACTAAATTCGCTAGGTTTGAAAGGGGGGGGGGGTTAAGTTAAAACAAAGGCTGTAGCTTATTTCGTTCAGTCGCTATATGACCCAACTAGAGTGGTTGAATGTTTGAGTAGTTTAATACCAGTGTAAAAGTTCCTTATTATGACAGTTACTGATTTAACATTCGACCTAAAACCACGCAATTAGATTTATTGGTATAGTAAGGTTTTCTCAATTTACTTTAATGGTGTGTTTTAAGTTATTTTTTATTTTGGAATAACTACTTTCATGTTATAGAATCTTATTCGAAAATAACACAAAATTCAACAAATATCTACACGATTTACAAAAGATGAATTCAAGAAATTGATTTATTATATTTTCTTTGGTACAGATCCCTAATTTATGAGTTACAATAAATTTAATAAATATTAAAATACATTGAATTAATGTTTAATAAACACTTCCGATTACTGATTTACATACCTATTTAAAAATACAGTCTTATAGTTGTACATTTTACGAAAGAAAGAAAAATATATAATTGATACTGAGAAACCACGAAATCATTTGCGTCGAAATTTCAATAGTTAAAACCTTCGAATCCTAAACTTTAGATATGATAAATACGATATAGTGAAAAAGTAAATACTACTATCCTCTAAAAAAAATGAAAAGTTGTAAAAATATATATATATATATATATATATCGATTTATTCTGAAACTACAAACAAAACTCTACTGTTCTACATAATAGTTATATCGATTAAGACATTTATTATATCCAGTGACAAATTTTTCAACTCCTTCATTAAATAAATTGCGTCCAACTTCTGACAACTATTCTCTTACTGAATTTTCCACTTCTTCATAATTTCCGAACCCCTGTTTAACAAGTACTTCTTTCATAGAAGTAATCACGTGGAAGTCACAAGGCGTAAGCTTTAGAGTTATATGGAGGATATTCACGTTCCCACTTCTCCCATTTGAAATATCTACCTCTTATGATACGAGGAAAATGAGTGGTTGCATTCGTCTTGTAGAAGCACACCTTTTGACAATTTTCCTGGGCGAGAGTCTTTAATTTCCTTTCCTAGAATTATCAAGATGTCAAAGTAAACTGCTTAATTTATTGTTGTTCCCCTTAGTAGGAACAAGTATCTACTACACCTTGATTGTCGAAAAAAGAGTCTACACTACTTTCTTTACTGACTGAACCTGTCGAAACATTTTTGGAGGTGGAGATTGAGCATGTCTTTATTCATGTGAACCTTGTTTGGTTTCAGGAGTGATATGATGGAAACAGCTTTCATCTATAGTCTCAATTCTGTCCCAAAATGAATTGTCTTTCCTGTAAGAAAGAAGTAAGAACTGCAAAGCCGATTGAAAGCGCACACTTTTCGAAACTGCAGATGCTCAGAGATCATAATGTGCATACTTCCATGATTCTTCTGTTTGCAAGAATTAATTATTGTTGAACACGATGAACTTTGCCATCCGTGACCGAATTCGATCTTTCTTTGCCTACGCTCTTCTTCAATTTCTCTGCGCCCATTTCATACAACTCGCATAGTTATGTAATGGCCTGACCGCAAAACTTCACTAACTGCCGATGAATTTTAGTGAGATGACTCTTTTCAACCCATAGAAAACGAGCCACCTCACGGATTTACAATTTGGTTACAACTTCCAAGTGAAACGATATTATTACTCGTATTCGTCAATAATGAGATCGTAAAAGTTGTACAGCTAAAATTTATAGAAGTTTAAACAATGTTACTAACAGCTGTAATTAAAATGTAATTTTCACAAAGAGCAATAAAAATATATCCAACTTACTTTAACTTCTACTCACTTGTATTTGTTTATGTTATGAACCAAATCAGTTTAACGTTGAAAATGTTTTACATCAAAGTGATATTTAATCGATATACGCGTCTTTGAAACACACATTACACATAAAATGTTTGCTCTATCAACTCATAATGGAACATGAGATTATTTTAAATCTTGCGGTATGCAAATGTTTCTCAAGTTACATCGTTTAAAGCTTTTAATCGCGTCTATAACCCAAGACTTAACCGTGAGATCTTGGAACAGCTGGTCTACTTGTATTTTAGAGATTAAAGCTCTCTAGAAGTTATTTCTGTACACTGGTACTCCTTCTTTATCCTACAAGAAAACTCAATGGAATAAGCATAATGGAAAACATTCTAAAAGTCGACTATATAGTGGTGGGACTAACCTTATTCTACCCCCCCCCCACTTTTATTTCCTCTTCTCAATAGTTTATTCATACACAAAATATTCCTTAGCCATTTACGTAGTACAAGTTAGGGACTAAGCTATTTACAAGAATATAAAGATATATTTAAAACGTAAAGTGAACAATATCCGTCGTATGACTATCTCACAAAAAAACATAATATTACAGATTGAACGAACGGGTCAATAAACGAAACATTTAATTCATCAAAGCAACAGCTATGAATAAAATATGCATATTTGTATTACATGTGTTAAAGTCAAGATTGTGTTTTAAGATAATAATTTCATAGTACTCTCGGCTAAGAGGACTTTAAAACAAATCGTCTGAATAATGTTTCGAAGGTAATGGTGTGAATTATCTCAAAATATTACATAAAATCAACTTATAAAATTGGTCATGAAATCGGGTTGAGAAATCATAGCAGGAAGTAAAAAGGCGTGTTACGAGCAGCGTTTAAAAATCGTATTATCTAAGAATAGATATAGAATTTTGATACACTTTCAAGGTTAATAACCCAATGCAAAATACCCAGTTTAGGAGACACTTTTTTTTTATGACATAAAATTAAAATTAAAAAAAAGTATTTAATTTAGTATTTAAAGTATTTAGTTTTTTTGTATATGTCCAAGTAATTGAGAAAATAAATTAAATTAGATTATAAAAGAAGTAAGTAGTAAATGTAGTATGAAGTAAAAAGGTAACAATGAAAACTGTAGTTTTGCAGAGGTGTTTTTGAGACAAATTGATTCACGAATTTATTTATATATAACTTTAGTAAAGCCATTGAAATATGAAGATGTTTATAAAAAGTGAAATTTAAAAAATAATGTCGTAACAAGTTTTATTAACATTCATTTCATTACATAGATCAAGAGTTGAATTTTAATTGCAAACTCAACATTATATCGCCATTACTTATTTTAATTAAAGTCTTTAAGGCAGTTTGGTAAAATAATGAACCATGGCGTACTTACGTTACTCATCAAGAAATATTACAACCATAGCTTAAAATATGAGTAGTTCCACTCTATTGCCTAAAAATCTAACTTATTTCAACACTAACTACCTAATGCAAATGTATATTGGCCTTCATTAGGTTGTTTACAATACCAAGATCCGAAAACGGAATTCTAGTTTCAATTTCAATACAGTATTTTAGTATTGAATTTTATATATATATATATATATATATATATATATATATATATATATATATACATATATACAAATACATATATATATATATTATTATTATTATATATATAATTTGCTAATAATAGCAAATGATTAGTGTTATTTCATGATTCATTTTTCACTGTAAGGACTTTAAAGAAAATGTACTTTAATTAGTTTGATTATTAGCTGAAAAAAGTTGCATAGTTCAAAAACCTATATGGTTTTTGCAATTATAAAATATCAATAGGTAAGTATTATCCAAGAGATTAATAACAGGTAATCTAATTTTAGTTTTCTATTTATTATATCAGAACATGATGTAAATAATAATCTTATAAATCTTAGACAATTATTAGAAACAAATAATTGGAATGTGCTTTAAATTCAATTTGTATATTAGTTTCTATTTAGATTATTAATTAACTTGAATGTTAATTCTAGAATTAGTGTGGGAAATTGAAAGGTTCGGAATTTGTAGTCTAATATTATAAATTAAAAATTATAGTGTAAAATGTGGATTTGAACTTATTATTGTAAACCTAGTCGACAATGAACTTATTATTTCCTTTACTTAAAGCTTTCTCTGTTGGATAAAAAATTGGCGAGCACTAGAATTTTCATTACATTATTTTTGGCATTTCATTTGTGAAAGTTGTTACACGATGTCTATCTAACTTAACATTTTCCTTAAGTTTCAAAGTTAATTTACGGAAACAGTATACTCTACCTTAAACATTATACTGTAGATCGATTATCTGTTTCAACTGTTGAATTACGAAGAGATCCTTACAAAATTGAATAACATTATTTTAAGATGTAATTTCCTTTTCAAAATGGATATAATAACAAAAAAACAAAAAAAAAAAAAAAACACACACACACATCTAAAATATTGAGCATTTATAACACGAACAATTTTTATTGTAAACTTGAATACATATTAAAATTATCTTTAACGCCTAAGAGTATATTATTAAAAGTAAAAGTACTTTTTCTAGTTCTTTCGAAACTGATAAGAGGAAGTGCGAGGAATAATAAACGAGGAGTCAATCGTAAACAAGGTCACATCTAGGTTTACTAATTCAAATCACGTAAGGGGGAGGTAAATAAACGTCCGAGATAAGACTCGAGTCAACATATAAAATTATTACAATCGTTTAGCGTGTAATATGTGTGTTTAGATTCAGTTCATTAGTTTAATGCCGAGTTTCATGTAAAGCAGTTATAAATTGTTTTAAGGAACCGAGACCAGATGGCGGTCACGTCCCACTCCTTCGATAAACCTGACAGTTTCTGCTGATTTTAAATAATAAGCGGACAACCTAAGACGAATTGTCGCATTATAATAAGTTACTGCACCGGTAGATAGAGCAGCGTGGGCAGATATAGCAAGCAGGTATTCATCACAGCTGCGGTTAGTTCAGGACATTAAATCTGGTTGACAACTGTTATTACACACCATTTTTATTTAATAAATTCATAAATATTTCAAATTAAATACAACCACTCACCACATACAATGTAATTTAATATTTTCGTTTAAAATTCTTGTAATAAAAAACTTGTTTAAAATATATTTTGTAAATTATGAATAGAATTAATCGGTAAGGACGACTGCCATATAATTTAGGGTATAGAAATTTTCCATCAAAATTAAAAACATGGTACAAATACATTGCATAAACCTTATCACTCGTTTACCATCAAACTTAACCAATACTATTCGTGACGATAAATGTTAGTTTAAACCATGAATTTATAACCTTGCTTCGCTTGTGCCATAAAAGCGTCCTCAACGTTAATCATATTTCAATAAAATCGTAGTTTTAATAACGATAATCGTGGTTCATTAAAAAAAAAAAAAAAACTTCTGAATGGTCATTTTTTAATCCACTTAAATTTCAACAAAACAGAGAACCGAGTCTTCAAAATAACGACAAATCAATATTGTTATTATAATTTTTTTTAACAACATGATCCGGAAATTTTGGGAGAGATAACGATCAATATGTCTAATTTGGGTTCTGGAGGCAAAATTTTATCAAAATCATTTGAGGTGATATTAAGAAAATCGTAATTTTGTGTTTTGTCTACCTGTTCTGTTAAGACAGCTAACCTCAATTCTGAGTTGTGAAATATCTTTAAAAAATCCTAAATCCACGCTTTTTGGGCTGTAGAGGCAGAGTCGACAGCCACCATTCCGAAATACTCTTTTTTTTACACAGGGGACTTCAAAAAGGATAGGTCTACATCAGCAAAAATTCGACTTCAATATTTTAATCTATCAAAATAACCTCCTCACAAGTATATAAAAAATGAAGTTTAGAGATCAAATGTGAAAGGAATTTCATCAAAGTTTCTTATAATAACATAAAAATTATTTTTATAACGGATATATTTTGGCTATTTCTATCTTGATAATTTTTACCAACTTACTAATAATAAATTATATTTTATACCGTATACCGTTAGAATGGAACTTTAATTAAATTTCACTGATTCGGCCTCACAGAAGACTGATAGCGAAATATTACTGTGCTTACAGTTGAACTGACTTAAGGTTTTCCCCATTCACGTTATACACACCACGTTATATACACATTAAAACACATATTTTTTGTGTGTTAAACCTTAATATCCAAAACAATACTAAGTGTCCTATCATATGTCATTCTCTAACCGGACAGATTTAAATAATACAAATAAATATATCAATCAAATAAACAATTTATTGCTTATAAACACTCTCCACTATTTTCAGTATCTCGTAGTACAACTTAAAATTATACTAGGTTTGAATACTTTCGTCTAATATATCCGTATGCTTTATCTCATTATAGGCCTATATTTTCTGTACATTGTAGGAGTCAATATCCCTTCGGTAAATAAACTGTTGACCGTAAATAACTTTGGAATGTGACTCTGATAACATACAATTTACGACACGCTGCATAAATCCATTGGAAAATTATTATAAAATCGTACACTATAGTACGGATTAAGGTACTAAACATTGGTGTATTTTAAAACTGGAACAGTTGTGATTGTTCTTACTAATACTATTCTATTTACATAGATTTGATAATACAGGGCGTGAAACAAATAAATGACGTTACAAGTTTAAAATAAATGAACATTTACTATAGCAACGTTCCATCAGTCTGGTTGTAGTGAAAATCTATGTATTTGTGATGGAAATTGAAATAATCTACGATCGGATTGAAATATGGTTTTGAACTGATATTTATACCATAGTTAACTTTTATACATTTCCGAATAACACATAAAAATGGCGACCGTTTATAAGTTTTACTACGAACAAGAAAAAAACTAACTTTATACAACATTACAAGAAACCAAAGTCGCTGCTGTTTTGTAGACTGATTGAATATGAAGTGTACACATTTTTTGTATATTATAAAGCCTTGAACAACTTCCCATAGATGTTGCAATTGTTCATGTCACATCTTACATTTACTATATATATCCTTAGCTTCGCTTTGTTATGTCACTTTCTTTAAGGTTAGAAAAGTTTAAGAAAAAATTCAAGTCTGATTGTATATTGTATAAAAAACCCTGTTATTATTTCTAAGACTATTGTCGTCCTTAAACCTTAACATGACGCATTATATAACGTGTCTAAAACACTTCAAGATTACGTCCTTACCGAAATCACTGTGCAGAATCAATTGATAATTTTCAACAGATTGGTGATAACCTGGTATCTTATATTTCACTACAGAAATATCTTCATATTTCACATCTTGATTAAAAAAAAAAAAAGATATTTTGAGAAAAGTGAAATAAATTATAGCTATATATATAGAATTGTTGGTCAATTTAATATTTCATCTAGGAATTTACTTTAACTCATTAACTTATAGATTTAGCTATGTGTCTAGTCGAGAGGTAAATCAACATTGACGGCAGCACTCCAAAACAATGGATAGAACACAATAGCGTAGGCAAGGTAATAATTAGAAAACAAAAGCTTTTATATCGGTCATTTTAACATATGTCGAACAATGCAAAGCATTCAATCTATAGGGAGATGGTTGAGATTCAAGCTATAGCTACTTGTACACTACGCTTTTAATGAATCACGTTTGGCACGCCATTCGTGACTCAAAATTGCAAAATGTATATTTCATTTTTATTACTTTTTATTTATTGGTTAATAGATGCTATTTGGTATGCGTGTTGCTCTTGTTCACGTAATATGTGAATTTAAAATTTAGTTAATTAAAATTTATGTTTCTGTTTCTTGGTTTTGTTGCACACTTCAAATTTAATATTTTAGAAGAAAACATGGAATTTTTCTGTTTCTAATCCTTCTAAAACAAATTGGTATAAAAAATGTTTTGTTATTTGAACAGATATTTTACGATATATACTTAATACGACGCATTTGTCCAATAACCCAAACGGCTGAATCGTCTTGCAGTGAAGACGATTAACTCCTTCGGTGGTCTTTTGGACTACTGTGATTTGTTTTTTTTTTAATGTTGACAACCCCCACCCCAGGTTTTTTGGTGGAAAACTGTGGTGTTGAAAAGCGAGAATTAAAATTTCAATACGGAGTCGATGAATATAATTTCTTTAATATTTATAAATTTTAATAGAAATCATTATTTCTGGTTTTTGGAACGCTGAACATTTACCTGTCACTAGGTTTCACCTAAAATAAAGCAGCATCAACATTGAAGAATGATTCCTGTTAATTGAAAGTTTTAAGATACTTAATTGATTTTGTAAAATCTAGATTAAACGCTGACTTGGATCATGAGACGAGCGAGTCCTACTCAAACAGAATTTACACTAATTAAATAATAGTCATCAAGAAGTATTCTTGAATTATGTTTCCTGTTTGTATAAGTGAGGGGAGGGTTAAAGGCTAAAAACACAGAAGATAATAAAATAGATACTCCTAGCTCTTGAATATTCTAATGCACCAGGGTCAGAAGAGAAAAAGTTTGGTTTAAAGAGACCTGATAGGAAAGCTGAAAGAGAGAGATATAACCCAAGATTAGAAGAAATGTACACATCGGTTTAATCACTTTCATACTTACTAAAAAAGACTGTGAGGGTGGGTTTATGATTTGTTAGCATTCTATTATAAATTTAAAATAATTTAAATTACAAAACTAACAATATAAAACTATAAAAACAAAATTTTAACTCAATTTTAAACCGTGCTAACATTGAATTTGATTATGCATATTAAAGGAATGTATATATATAAGAACGGATGCCAATTTCAGATTTATAATATTCCACTGAAGACCTGTCATTTCCTTTACAAAACATAAAAAATAATTATCCGTTTTTTTTTTAAATGTTAGAGTAAGAACATTAAGTTTTCTTGTCATGAATTAAATAAATAATTTATAAGAATTCGTTCAGTTTAGCCTTTCAATGTCCAACTATGATTTTTTAGACAAATTTCATTTTCAGAACAGATTCTGGATTTAACTTCAAATATATTGTACAAGTGGAAGCTGAATCATTGTGTTTAATAATGTCTTATAATAAATTCCAAATGTTAATGTAACTAAATATCATCTTGGTTATTGGATATTATAGAAAGTAAATATATAGAAAAGTGATAAAATATCTGATTATTTTTATAAATGGAAATCTACTAAACTCTTAAAGCAAATTCTGTTTAATGAAAAATTTACCGTAACAGACAAAAACAATCCTTATCTATAAGTGATAACGTTTATAAGTGCGCGAGTTTTGTGCGAGAGATTTTTTTGAATATATCGTGATTTCCTTTTCCTCCTCTTGCTCAGAAGTCGTTAAAAACAACTGCCCATCAAATAAAAGGAGTGTAATTAAAAAAATGATTGACGATGAAATATTTCCAGTATAAACGACAAACGTTATTGCCCTATATACGTTCACAGTCTCAATAGTCATTAAAGGAATGAGTTTTATCAAATTAGAAAAAAACACACACTTTTTGACTCACAAAACTAAAATTGCAATTCATTTGTGAGTTCTGTTTCCCATATATTTTGTTTGGGAAAACATCAAGTAATTCCAAGTATCAAGAAATCATTCACGTAATAACGTTTTGGTAAATTTTTTAGAGGTTCTTTTAAAAATGAACGTGGAAAAAAATCGGGTTCGAAATATTCAACTAGGCAAGAAGAAGAAAATTTTAGTAAAAAACTTAAGGAAAATCGGTCTAGCTACTACGGCTGATGAGACGATATATCCTGACATACGGATACATGATATACCTCCTTCAATTCTTTAAGTATTTAGTCCATAGATGGAATTTAAAATTTTAGTATTTAATGAAGTGTTATCTACAAACTTTAAAAATTTGAAATAAAATGTGCTTGCATTTTACGCTGAAAGTGCATCATCTAAAATTGAACATTGCCACCGCGGATAACAAAACTAAACACCAACGTATTAGAATTTCCAACAAAACTTATTTGTTTTCTCTGTCATAAATCTCTTACAAGAGTTGGTATTTAAATCCATGTTAGACTTGTGTATATTTATGTTTTCTTTAGACAATGCCGGAGTTATCTGAAGAGGCGGAATTGTTTCGAATAAATTGGAATGCATTGTCTGTGATCATTAAAATTACCAACAACAAATTCATGCTTGGTTTTTAATTATAATAGCAACAGCTATAACATAAAGGAATTAAAAATAAGCACGAGAATAAATTATTATTCGTAAATCCTGTGGATACCACATGGTCGTTTAGTAGCTTACACACAAGTGTTTTTCATAACCAACAAAATTCATCATATTTTCATTTTAAATATATTTTATTTCAATTATTTGTTTATTTGTTAGAATAAATTAACAACGTTTTCTCTTTATTTATTTAAAATATACATGTTCATTTTAAAATAATTTCAATGTGGGGTGTTATTAACAAGTGACGCTGTTTTAATGGATTTAGATAGGTGATGGATTTCAACATCTGGTATGTTTACAAACATATGTTACACAATAGTCACTATAATTCGTTAATCCATGGAAATTATAATTTTTCTTTTATACACTGATAAAATATATATTATTACAAATTAAAAAAATGTTAAGCAGGTTTTATAAAATTATACAATTATGAATTCATACAAAAATAACGTATGTATGCATTTTTGTTTATAATGTAGTTACTTAAAAATTTGAAATTTATTCTCAAACTAGTGTATGTATAGACACGCACCTTTAACCATTTTCAAACACGTAGTTTCTAGGAAAACAACCATCGACATGTAATTATATCATATTTTTACAAGACAAACTTTAAGCAAGAAATAGGCTACGACTTGTCACTACACAAACACAATGAAGGTTTGACGATCAATTAGTCGTAAAGAAGTTCTTTCCAAATATCAATTTAAATTACGTAAACTTTGATCGTACGTAACTTACTTGACATTTCTAAAAGTTATAGTGCTGGTATTGTGTTTTATAAATACTATTTAGTTTGGTGTTGTTGTAAGGTGTGGTGTGTGGTGTGTGTGGAGGTGTGGGGGTGTGGGGGGGGGGTGCGCGTAGTTTTGGAATTATTTAAAATATATTTAGAAAAATTAACAAAATAGGAACGCGTATCGAATTTCATCAAAGTCGGTCTACCCGTTGAAGCTGAAGAACACTTTACAGTCCACAAATAGACTATGTAGTTCTAAAATAAAATACCATTTTGGAAATTGGTTCTTCATATTTCTGCGATAAACTAAACTCTAATTTGTCTATCTATCGAATAACGTTCTATACACTTAGTGTATATGAAATGAAAAGGAAAAAAAAGAAAGAAAAAAAAATAATTAAAAAAATTCGACACAAGGAACAAATATTGCCCAGTGCTGTCAGAATTACTTTATACATGAAATGCTATTAAAATGTGCAATAATCGACATTGTAATAACTCCATATAAATCTATATTGAATGACACATATGATGTTAAACAGAATTAGAAATATTAATTTGTTTGTAATTTTGAGATGTGTTTATAGTCTCGATTGTATTGATGAATTACTGCTTTATGTAACTTTCAACCACAAAGAATTATGACAAAACGCTCTCTTTCACTCTGAAAAGAATGTTAAAAGATCTGGGTTGAAGAATCGTTAACAATGTCCAATAAAAGTAGGTCTATGTCAGTCAATGACGGTAAAAAACAAAGAATTCAAATTAAAGTGAAGAGGAAACTTGTGGACTAGTCTATCGCCACGAAACTACTTTATAAATTTAATTATCTTTGTTTTTTGTATTTTCAGTTCGATGTTAATACTTTATTTTTATTGGAACATTTGTCAGTGAGTAACACAGTTTTAATAAGAAACACTAACAAGCTATCTGTTAATAGCAAATCATAATACGATAAAGGGTTACATGGGCATTTAAGTAATTAACCATAACTTCTTAGGTAAAATATAAACAGTATAGTTCTTACTTGATACGAAGTTAGCACTGCCATACAACAGGAAAAAGTATAGTTTTGAGAAGCATGAGAATGATTACTTATTTCTTGCCTCACCTGTTGTCTGAAGAGAAATAAATAGGGCTTCATTCATGAGCCTCCTGCGTCCTATGTATTAGACACCTCCAGATCTGATTTAATCCGATGTATGAATCATCCAAATTATATTTATAATTAATTAAAATCACGTGTAAAAACACCAATTCCTATATATGAGATACCGAAATGGCTCGTACATGTATAGGCTACTACATTTTACGGTTTAAAACATTCAAGTTTCTCGCACAAGCCTACCTCACCGAAGTCCCGTGTACTCATGCATGAGTAATCTAAGTCTCATGTAAACGCACGAGACATCTGAAACCGATATATGCACCATCTAAGTCCAATAAAGTTGCCTAAGTCCCGTGTAATAATTCCCCAAGGCTCATATACGTATGAGTCACCCAAGTATATACATTAACCACCTAAACCCTATGTATAAACTACCTATAGCCATGCATAAGCTGCCCAAATCTGATTTAAAAACCACCTAATTTCAACGTATGAGCCACCCAGTCCGATGTATAAACCATCTCAATCATGAGCCAAATAAGTCCCATGTATGAGCCACTTAAATCACCAAACACGTAGCCTATATGTTATTAAGTGACATGCTACATTGGAACAATATCTTATTTCCAATATTTAACTTTAACACATTCATATAACCTTAGAGGGAATGTTATACTATTACAAATCACCAAACCACTATAACTATATTAAAGTCACAGCTTTAAAACAGCACAATTAGTTCTCTCGAGCAAGATGCTTTGTCATTGTAGTTTATTTGTCATGAACCTATTTACACGATCTCGCTATTAATTTAACTCATTTGTGTAGGTATTATAAGATAACAGTAGTGCTGTTAATAATACATTAGAAATTACATTTTGGAAAGCTAAAAACTTAGAATTTACCACTAGTAGCTTGTTCAACTGAACAATTTTCAACATTTTATAGAAATTAAACAACACGATTATATTGTTATTCATAATTTTTATCTCAGATCTCTATATAATACGGATATCATCTACAATTAAAACATATTTATCTATAGAGACTGCTGCACTCCATTGGGAACGACAAAAAAAAATAGATTTAATCAATTATTATTATTTCTCTTTTGGTGGGATTTAAAATTATGTATAGAAACATTAACAGTTCCGCTAAGAAGGATACCACTATAATTCCTTCATCGTACATGTTCAAAGTACATTTTTGTTTTGTATTTAAAAGCAAACTAATTGGCGGAAGTGTTAATAACTTTTGGTTCACTCGATAGGTATAGTAAACTACTAGCAGACAAGGTATTAAGAAATAATAATAGAAGTTTTTTTTGTCTTCGTTATTAATATGACTTAAATTATTAAAAAAAAACCCTGAATTAATCACCAAGGTGTAATGTCATTATAATTTATTAAAATATTAATGGATAGTAGCGTAGCTAAATACTACCGTATACACATATTATTATAGAAGTATGTAACTTACAAAGCAAAAAACGAGTAATTATAACCTAACATGGGAACTACATGTAATAAACAACAACAAAAATTAACAATTCAAACTATAATCATTTTAAAATTTACCCACATTTATATTTTATAAACTTATTCAGCGAACTGTTAAAGATAGCTTACATGATTACTTGACATATTTTATTGGAATCGAACTAAAATAAAATAATATTGTCATACGCATTTGGTTTTAAAGGTTAATATATTTTTTTTTCTTCAGAAAACTCTTAATGGTACAAAACACACTTCAAAGATGTCAAATGTCTATATGGACATATCTAAGCGGCACATTGAGGTATAGCTGATACATTGTAGGCGAGACGTTATCGCCACAAAAAAAAGTTAAAAAAATAATAATGTGGAGCCATTTTAGAAACTTCATACTGCCCCCCCCCCCAATTAACTTGTCTAGCGTACTGTACAAAAGTATATTTGTGCTAATTAAAAAAAAAATCGTACGTATATAAATTTGAACGAGCACTCAAAACTTATTCTAGGGTCATGAATGAGTGTTCATTTAATGATTACGGGTCGCAAATAAAACTGGATAAAATCCCAATATTTCCAACAAATTGATTAATTATATAGTCTGATTGTAGATTTTGTAAAAAAATTTATATTTTATTTAATTTATTTTCAACTTAGAATTAATATTAGAACAAACCATCATTATCAAAAAACTTTAACCAGGATAATTTTAGAAGATCTGTTTCAGTCTGTGAACATCCTACAACAACTCGTTATGTTATTTCACTGTTCCTTAGGCACATCATAATATTTAGTTTTCGATAAAACCTGAGACAGGCCGACGTTTTTATG
This sequence comes from Aphrophora alni, assembly GCA_963513935.1. Classification (NCBI taxonomy): domain Eukaryota; kingdom Metazoa; phylum Arthropoda; class Insecta; order Hemiptera; family Aphrophoridae; genus Aphrophora; species Aphrophora alni. The sequence continues at coordinate 69,596,181 of OY740766.1, forward strand.
TCCAACCTACACGTGACCATTACATTAGGAAGGAGAAACATCGTCGTTTCTTTAAATATTCTATTAGCTACTAACGACTCCTTTACTTATTGATTTCATCAGCTATTAGACGTTGAATAAATTTAGTCACAAAGCACGTGACAACGACAAATTGATATTACTAATTTATAATACGTCACTTTACAACTACTCAAGCCTGCGATATATCATCAATCTGAAGTTTACGTCTAACTAATCTAACATGGAAATATCAGAAGGGAAAACCATTTAGTGAATATTATTAATCAACTCACTTCAACAGTACCGATTCCTCGACTTCCAATTTACATTTGAATGTAATAAGGGGATTCAGATCAGGTTAATAACTCGAAATTGAGTTACAACGGACTACTGCACTCTAACCTATAGTAAAGACGGCAAGAGAGGATAGGAATGAAAAACACAATTACAGTTACAAGTTACAAGTTACAAGTCTACTTGAACTCTTACCTCTAGGATAGATGACAAGAGAGGATGGGAAAGCGAAACACAGTTACATGGTACAAAAGTCTACTTGTACTCTAATCTCTAGGATAGACGGCATGAGAGGATAGGAAAGTGAAACACAGTTACAAGGTACAAAAGTCTCCATGTAATCTAACCTCTAGGATAGACGGCATGAGAGGATAGGAAAGTGAAACACAGTTACAAGGTACAAAAGTCTACTTGTACTCTAATCTCTAGGATAGACGGCATGAGAGGATAGGAAAGTGAAACACAGTTACAAGGTACAAAAGTCTACTTGTACTCTAATCTCTAGGATAGACGGCATGAGAGGATAGGAAAGTGAAACACAGTTACATAGTACAACAGTCTACATGTAATCTAACCTCTAGGATAGACGGCATGAGAGGATAGGAAAGTGATTCACAGTTACATGGTACAAAAGTCTACATGTAATCTAACCTCTAGGATAGACGGCATGAGAGGATAGGAAAGTGAAACACAGTTACAAGGTACAACAGTCTACTTGTACTCTAATCTCTAGGATAGACGGCATGAGAGGATAGGAAAGTGAAACACAGTTACAAGTTACAAGTTACAACAGTCTACTTGTACTCTAATCTCTAGGATAGATGGCAAGAGAGGATAGGAAAGTGAAACACAGTTACAAGGTACAACAGTCTACTTGTACTCTTACCTCTAGGATAGATGGCAAGAGAAGATAGGAAAGTGAAACACAGTTACAAGGTACAACAGTCTATTTGTACACTAACCTCTAGGATAGATGGCAAGAGAGGATAGGAAAGTGAAACACAATTACAGGTTACAAGTTACAACAGTCTACTTGTACTCTTACCTCTAGGATAGATGGAAAGAGTGGATAGGAAAGTGAAACACAATTACAGGTTACAAGTTACAACAGTCTACTTGTACTCTAACCTCTAGGATAGATGGCAAGAGAGGATAGGAAAGTGAAACACAATTACAGGTTACAAGTTACAACAGTCTACTTGTACTCTTACCTCTAGGAAAGATGGAAAGAGTGGATAGGAAAGTGAGCCACTGTTACAACGTACAACAGTCTGCTTATACTCTAACCTCTAGGATAGATGGCAAGAGAGGATAGGTAAGTGAAACACAGTTGCAAGTTACAACAGTCTACTTGTACTCTATCCACTAGGATAGATAGCAAGAGACGGCCGAGACCTGCATAAAGGAGTTGCACATCTAAGCAGTAATAACAGAATGTCAAGGTAGATCGTATTGTGTAATAACATATTACTTTTCCTCAGCTCTGATATATGAGAGGACCATTATTAATAATAAAATCAGCATGATAAACCATCTATGAAATGTCTTTAACAGTGCAATGTAGTTTGATGTAATATCATTTTTTATAAATAATTATCATTTATATATTCACCTGTAGACTGTTAGAAACTGTAGACTGTTCAACAGCATGAAATAGACTCACGAAGCATTTATTAACGCAATGAATCCAATAATTATTATACCATTGAATAAATAATACAACTAAATTGATAATACAATGACATGTAATATGAGATTTAAAAACTAACATGAATAATATAGCTGGTACTTCGTTGAGCAGATGAAGAGATTATGTTCTGTTGTCATAGTTGTGAATATAGATTACAATTTGTATACTTACATTGCACGAGCGTATAATATTCATATGACGTTTACTTTGAAATAGTGAAGGTAGAATAACAAGCATAAGCCCTAATTAAAAGCACAGTGATATCCTCCAGCCTCATGAATACATGACGGGAATGGGTCGTGTAACAATGCATGGGCGTGCGTAGCTTGCTTTGTAAAACTTATCATAACTGGATTTATTTTTAACATTCTATGTTCGGGTATTTTTCAAACTGAACATACTTTTTCTAGTGGAGATAAATTAAACAAATGTGACAAGTAGACAACGCAACCACTCTACTAACCAATGTTGGGAAAGTAACAACTCATTTCAAATGTTTTCATTAAAGTTTAAAATACTTTCATTATTTTCATAATTTTGCTTTTGTAATAATCCAAGAAAAATCGTTTGACAAAATAATATAAACAGTGCTTAGATATTTTTACATCATCATACGCAAAACAAATAACAATAAAGTGTTTTGGAGTATCTGCGTAAATTGTATTTTGTTTAGGTCAAATTTTTATTAACAACAAATAATTTTTGTTTTGCATCTTACTTTTTTTATTTATATTAGATACAGTAATTTTGGTTTTTATTCTTCATATTTTAGTAAAATTGCTGAAAATTATAGAACCGATTTTAAGAAATCTATAATATGTTCCAAGCGGACTTTTGTTTTAATTTCTATTATTTTAGTTATTGTTAACTTCTAAAACGAAATTATTTAGGAGATACGTTTACATCGGGTTTGATGAATATCTAATTTTTAGAAAATCAAAATTTTATGTTTTTTGTTAATAACGAATTCTGCTACTTTTGTGTTATTAAAAAAATGTAAAAATACATACTTTGAGAGACAACCAATATTGTCTACATTACAAATTTGATCAAAACAGGTGTCCATCCGTTCCATGGTATAGAACAGAACATGGAATATAGACAGACGGACGTTAAAACATCATCTTTTTAGACACAAGGTGTTAATACATATCTCTCTCTCTCTATATTTAGTATAAGAGAGTAGAAAAATGTATTTTGAAATCTTTTTCATTGCATTTCTCTATTCATATATTCTTATACAATGTGAATAAATAATGGACTCTAAAATACAAGGAATTAAATATACAATAACACAAATTATATTTTTGAGTTTGTCATTTATACCTGATTTTTGTAGATTCTTGTGCTTCTTAAATTTAGAAGACTCTTTAAAAGTATGGGTAGGGTTATTATAGGACAGATAACCTTATCAATATATAGTATATTATAACATACTAATAATATACAGAGTGTCTTTTTTAACTGTCCGACCATTGCTACTTTAAAAATTTAAAGATTTACAGCAAACTTTAAATGGGGGACTTCACCCTATTTTTCATGCCCATTAAAAAACTGAATTTAAAATTTTTACATTCGGCCGCCATTTTTATATATGGCGACCAACTTTGAAAATTGTTATAATACACTCTGTATTTTATGGGGTTTTCAGGTGTAAAACAATATTTATTGAGAATATTTTATTCGTGGTTATTTTTTTAATCTTTAGTCGTTTAAGAATTAAAAGCATTAAATTACAGAAAAATAAAAGTTTGATAGGCCTACAAATTACTGATTCCTAACTAAAATGTTACAACAGCTAACTTTTGAACCGTTGGGGTGCAAATAAGTTTGGGGGAAAAAATGCTAGATTTCATTAAACATAGGGATTTGATTTTTATTTTTTTTAAATAAAGTTTTTATATCTTATTCATAAGGTTTTATAAATCCAATAATAATTACAAACTGTTGTAACCTAGTAGGTGTTTAAAGCAATTACCAGAAAATTATAATTTTTGTTTTCTGTTGAAAATTTTGTTTAAAAGTAGGACATCACATGAATTAAATTAACTTTAAATTGTTTCTTAAATAACGTGATTAGACTTTCGAGAACAGTTAAAATTATCTGTACATGTTGCTTAAACTAAGGCAAAACATGGTAATTTTCAAAATTAGCAAGCTCTAGCTCCGAAACCATTGAGTTTACAAAAATTGTCAAGAATAAAAAGGTCTTGAAAATTTTTATACTATTCGCATATGCAAAAACATACAGGGTGTTCCATATACCAAATTTCAAAGGTTTTCCGGCTTATCACTGAATAAGGTGAAAGGAAAAACTGTATAGTAAAGTTATATTTAGGGAAAATTTTTGAATTTCAGATGTGACAAATTTTATATCATAATTAAACTAATACTGCTAGGCTAGTGTGATGGTAGAAGCCGATCGCGTTAAGGTTAAATTTATTTATTTATTGATGATCAGTAGAACACGTTATTAAACATATTACGGTTTTACAACTGTTTTAAACAACAGGTCACTAGCATACAAGGAAGATTATACAATTGATAGAAGTTATCAAACAAATTGCAGGATTTCGTTTTGTATTAAATGTATTGTATTTGTAACACTTTTAAAATTGATTATTTGTGCATTATCGGACAATCTACTTTCAAATACACAAAAATATGAAAGTAAATATAGCAACGAAGTTCGGTCTTAACAACGCAACCATTTGGAATTTACTCTAATTTACTATTTATTGTTTTTTTACAATATTAATTCAATTTCGTTATTAATGGTTCTGTTCCTTCTCCTGGCATAACGAACAGTAGTACAAACTAGTTTTAAAATTAAAAATTAATCTGTTCCTTCTCCTGCCGTAACGAACAGTAATACAAACTAGTTTTAAAATTAAAAATTAAATATGAATGGTTTTATACAATTTCCCAATAAAAGGTTTTTACCAAATAACATCTTCTCCTACTACTTTTTTGCTGTTTTCAATTAATGTGACTTAAACGGTTTTTAAGTTTCCTAAGATTAAAAACAGTTCAAATAAATTTTGTTTAGATAAGAGTTACTCAGTTTTGTATCAGTGATTTCCACGAAAGTTGAATATAACTTAAATGAAACATATCTATACACCTGTGAGTTAGATAAAAATAGAAACAGTAAGCTGATTGTTTATGTTTCCAAGAAGAGTAAGGTTTATTTAGAGAACCAGTACCATATGTTAGAAAAAACCTTAAATTATGATTTTAATAAATTGGACAATATGTAAATTCGGAAAATCTAGCATACTGATTAATAAAGATACATTCAATGATGATTGTAAACATAAATTTGAATGAAAACATCATTTTTCAGTCGGCAAAGAGAATGAGTCACGTAGGCTAGGGTTTGTCACGTAGGCTATTACCTTGACTAAAGAAGTGTTTAAATAGATAATATCTCGGCAAAGTGACATGTACAAGATAGTTATCAATGAGCAGTGTACATTGTCAACAATAGACGGATGTAATGTAGCCGCCCAATCCAATACATAATTAACTTTTCCGATCTGACACATTTGTTTAGGCTCTTGACATTAATTAAGATGGAAAGCATGTTTCGGTTAATATATCTGCCAGTTAATTCATAGAGATATTTGTTTGTTCCCGCGCTTCGAGGACGACAGTTAGTTTTGTTTATTAATTGAATAC